>OW799233.1:148787801-149200301 GCA_941918925.1 Phyto melanocephala
TGAATTCGATTAAAATTATACATACTTTAAATTCAAACAATATAACAAAGAATAAATTTAGAGGTGTTTATGCATGCAATAAATTACCGACGAAACCATTAAAAAAAAACATGTTCTTATATTGCTAACACTGATCCATCATATAAACCTGGGCAGCATTGGGTTGCATTTTACTCCCCAAAAAATGAAGCGGCAAAATTCTTTTGTTCTGCTGGCCAACCACCTATTAAACAATACATTTTACTTTTAAAAAGAAACTCTAAAACTTTCATCTGTAATAAAAGACGAATTCAAAGTAAAACATCCAATCTAAGTGGTTTATACTGCGGTATTTTTATTGATTTGAGTTTTTTTTAATTATTTTAATTTATATGAAAATGATATGTTGGTAAGTACTAAGTCTATTTAAACATTTTTTTAAAGATTTGTAAAAATTAAAAAATTAAAATTATAATTTTTTAATATTTTTTTCCTCAAACTCTTAAAGAACTTCGAGAAGAATATTATCATTTCCGTCATATATTGCTAGGAATAATTGGACATCTATTGGTGGTAGGATGAGAACTTCCAGTTTGGTAATTGTTTCCTGTTCATTTTCTCCCGGCATCTTATTACTTTCCTTTTTGATAGCCCCATGGTTGATTGAATGATTAAACACCATGTTGTTCCTTGAAAAGATTATTTTTAAATGGCTAGTTTTTTAGTTATTAATAACTTTTAAAGGTGTTGATATTTTACGTATGTACATTTTTACATTTATTTTACATTTTTACATTTATAATATATGTCAATGAACATTTCTATAAACCAACTAAACAAAACTATATATATAAATGAATGTTTATAGGCAGAATGGCTTTATTTGTTAAACTTAAAACCCTGACCAACTTCTAATTCTCTTAAACTAATCATGACCTTACATAACATAATTAAAAAATTAAATTTTTTAAGTCAACAAACTTTCATAAAAACTTCTAATACTTAAAAAAATTTCTCAGTTTGTGTTTTTTATACCCTTCACCTGTGGTGCACAAAGGTATATATAGCTTCGTCATTCCGTTTGTAATTTTTAAAATTTTCATTTCCAACCCCAAAAAGTATATATTTTCTGAAAGCTTATGAAGAGGAGTCGATTGAACCCTGAGCTGAAATCAACTTTTAGAAGCAACCATATTTTCCTCAGATATGTGTTTGGTATCAATCTTTTGGAAATATCGGGGGATGAATCTCTATTGAAATTCAGCACAATCTCCCCATAACTTTCTGACATATAAGCAAATAGACGTGACTGCCTCTGTTTTTCCATATTTTTACCACCAAAATTAAAGTTTTTCAGGAATAGAAAATTTTAAAGGTACCTTCAATACTATTTGTAGATATAATATTCCTCTA
The DNA here is from genome assembly GCA_941918925.1 of Phyto melanocephala. Lineage (NCBI taxonomy): Eukaryota > Metazoa > Arthropoda > Insecta > Diptera > Rhinophoridae > Phyto > Phyto melanocephala. Next base: position 148,789,194 of record OW799233.1, read on the forward strand.
GAGATATTCGTGAACAATTTTGGATAAAGCGAGCTCTAATCGGTAATATAACTTTACAAAAAAAAATTTTTTTAATATATATACCAAAAATTTACAAACTAAATCAATTTTTTCAACTTTTAGGCAACCGTTAGAGTCAATATTGATATAATCTGAAAGGACTTGACTAGCACAATAAATTTTAATATGGGCAAATCTGTTATTTTAAAATGTAACACCCTCAATAAAACAAAAAACAATTAAATATAAAATTAAAAAACAGAGGTCAAATAAAATAAAGAATTATGTTTTTTAATTTAGAATTATCATATTCTACCAAAAACTTAAAAACATCCAAAAGTAACCAACCAAGCTATCAAAATATGCACAAATTAAAAAATCTACCAATTGTGGCATCCCTGCCTGCAAAATCACTTGTTAGTTTTTTTTTTGCTGGGAATAAATAAAACCTGTTGCTGATCACAATTCTCTATAGAATAAACCAACCAATAGTTAATAGCAACTTTCTGGTTTATTTAGTAAAAGTTAAAAACCATATACTTGTAAAATGTGCCAACAATGCACATTTTTATTTGCACCCACTATCAATTGAAAAAAACAAAACTATAAGTTTATAAATGCTTTTGTTTACAATTCTTAAATACAATTGAATATACAATTTCGAAAAGGTCACATGTCCGAAAAAATAAAGAGCAAAGGAACTAAAAAAACTAGTTATTTTTTAATTAATTAATTTATTAATTTATTTTTTAATTAATTAATTTATTCATATATAGATATACTTTATTATCTTTGGTTGGGGAGCCGAAAACAATAGTTACTTTAATTCATTTTTTTTTTGTAGTATTAAGTTATTATTAATTTTTTATTGGATTATGTATTATTGTATTTCTTTTTAGTTTGTAATACAACTTAAGGCATGTGTTTTAGCTGTAATATAAGTTATTTGGCCTTATAGGCTTTTTTATATTACTATGAAGTTGAATAAATAAATAAATAAATAAATAATTTGTAAAATTGTGGACAGCGAATACCAAAGAAGCGATAAAATAACATTTATGTATATAAAAAGAAATTTTGCCAAGTTAACGATGTGCCTTAATAAAATTTGTATAATCACAAATTAGTCAATTAATAATTTGTTTACCTTATCACGTCCACCGTAAGTATCAATAATATCACAGAATTCGTTTAGATATTTTTCCGACATTATCCAAGATATTGTTTTTAACAATATAAATTAGTTAAATTGTTTTTAATATTTAATTGCTGAATAAAATGTAAACCAATAAAGAAATCAAACCGCTACGAAGAAACATTTATCAACAACTGAAACAACTGAAACAACAACTGAAACAACAAATGAAATTATGTAAACAGCTGTTATTAATAATTCACTAATCAAATAGCACAGTTGCATTATTAATGTACTAAAAGTACATTAATTTATTTGTGATATGCGCCAAAACTGAAAAATAGAAAATATTGTGGTAAAAGATCTAATTTAATAAATTCATGGATTAGAATTAAAAAATATTTTAATTTAGCCAAAGCCGAACCGTATGCGCATAATCCCAATGTTGTTTATTTACTTGAGTCTTACAACATCTAAAATTTACTTTTCGCAATCTGGCGAAATGAAACTGGCATTATGAAAGAAAATACATATTTTTATAATTGTTTTCATCAGCTGATTTAAATTCAAAATAACGCACTTAATTATGAGGGGTCGTTCTTAATAGTCTTAATATTTCATGCTATTATTATAGGACATATGATTTTATGACACTATTGTGAATCCCCCAAAAATATAAAAATATTTTAAAGAAAATTAAAAAAATCCCATTGTAAAATTATAAATTTACGTATGTATATTAAAAAAATGTTAAAAACAAAATTAAAAAATAATTAAAATAAAAATAAAAACAAATGAAAAAATTAAAAAAAATAATAAAAATATAAATAATATATAAAATAAAAAATAAAAATAATATAAAAAAATTTAAAAAATTTTTTTTTTTGGCTCAGCTGGTATTCGATGTCAGTATATTCTAACCAGTATACCACATTTTTATGTATGTGTGTTGTTGTTGTATGTATTTGTGTTGTTGTTAAATGTATGTGTGTTGTTGTTGTATGTATGTGTGTTGTTGTTGTATGTTGTTGTTGTCTTAAAAAAACCGAGGTGTCCGTGGTTTTTTGCTTATATCTCAGTTGTTTATGTACCAATGTTTCTAATTTCAATACTGATCTACTCTGAGTTGTATTTATTAGCAGAAACTTTAATGACACGCCTGCTTAACGTCCACTTTCATTGAAAGACTAAATTTACGAAAATATTTTAATGGCATGTCGAAATTATACAAAGAAAGTGATTTATATTATAGTATAAAGAGATTATTCCATAGCGATTACTGTTAATAACAAAATAATAAATTCTGTGCTATAAAAGAACATCAAATTGGTGGTGGATAGAAGAGATTTGGCACAGCCGAATATAGTGCTCTTACTTGTTTTTTTTTTTTTCTTTTTGATACCAGTATTGAGGAAGTTAAAGGGAGAAAATTTTTAGTTATTATATTATATACTAGCTGATTGCCCCGGCTTTGCTCATATATGTAGAATTAAAAATTAAAACACAATTTCAGTGCAAAGAAAAAATAAAACAAATTTTGCTTAATTTATTGCAAATTTTTTATACATATGTATATAGATATATATGTATAGATTTTTTTTTTTAAAAGCTTAAGTTTTCCGATGGAAACATTTGGTGCAAAACTTTTTCAAATCCGCTTTTAAATATTTTTTCATTTATTGTAGTCAATAATTTCTTTCTGATTATGGTACAACAACGCGGTAAAATAAAGCAAAAACAACTATTAAATCATATTTGTTGTCTAACTCTTTACATAAAACATTCTTGTTAAATTTTATTGTATGCAGTTTAACTCTCTCATTCAAGGTTTAACAAGCGTTTCGCCATATATCATTTAAAGGGCAAACCGTTTTGGTTCATTAAGAATCTCACTACGAACCGCGAAAAATTTATTATCATCTCAATTTTTGATGACAAAATATCGCTGGTTTTCCTTAACTAGCTGTCAAAAGAAAAGACAAACTGTAAAAAAAAGGTTGTATGTAGGTATGTATATATTTACGTTTATATACATATATTAAAATGCAAATAAGAAATAGATACTGCATATATTTTAAAGTATAGAAGAAATGAAATAAGAACAATCGTTTAAACACAAGTATTCTAAATCATTATTCAGAGAGAGAGAGAGAAAATCTAGTGGTTCATACTACCGAATGAACGTGCATTAGAATACTTTTTCTTTGATAATATCGAAATCGTAAAATAGCATCGATAGTCCCATGGTGTAATTAAACAAGGTGGCGGTGCCAGCCCAGCTGATTATTTTTTTGTGTTCTGAAGTATGTCAAACTACATATTAAAAAAAATATTTAAACTCCGGAAATTGTCAAACTCCATACATAAAAAAAGAGAGACAAAAATTGCTCTCCTTTACGCTATCACCTTATGTAATTATACCATGGATAGTCCTTTGAAAATAATACTATCGATAGTAACGTCGATTGTCTTGCAGCTCTCTTGGTGTTTGACAGCCGAAAATCAGCTGGGATAGTAACACCATCTGATAAATTAGTACACTATTTTTAAACATATGTAATATATAAAAGCGAGACCTAGCGGCAAAAGTTGTAAACTAAAAAACTATCTCTGTTTTTAAAGAACAGACGGAATTTATGCATGCGAAAAAAAGCATAAACAAAAATAAAATTGAAACGCTGAAGTATTAAAATAATTTTAACAAATGAGCGTTCCAAGTAATCATCATACATCTAGTCCCTTGTGTAGTGGCAATAAATCAAAAAAGTCGAAAAACGACATTTTGAGGACAGCAGTTGGCATGTACCTAAAGCAAAAAAATTTTGTGGTAAGTGGCAGCATGGAGCTGGTATTATGGAAATCAATCAATTATACTTTTTATATGTTGTATATACTCATCAGGGAAGTGAAAAATTTCGCAAGTCTGATTTGGTACTGTTACAGAATAGAAAAAGCTTTGTTTTACAAAAAATGCTTGAAAGTGATTTACATGGCGGCAATACTTTTGTATTTTCTAATGTGCTGTGTCTCACTAACAATTATAATATGGTGGATCAACAATTTTCAAAGTAGGCTAAGTAAACTTTACTTCCAAGTATGAAAAGGTTTTAAATTTTATTTATTACAGATTTTCACAATTTGTAGAATGTCAAGCAGATGAAATAAGACTTGAATTAAAACGTTTTTACGCTCCCATGTTGGCGCACTTGTACATTGAACTCATAAAAGGTAGGGAAACAAAAGCGGCCGTTGATTTTTTACGCAAATATTCACATTTAGTTGCACCTATCGATACCTACGAAGCACCATTTACAACGAAAATTAATGGCTGCTCCTTACCCTCAACTGATGGCAACTTAGATTCGAGCTGGCAGCATTTAAATATACGTTTTACTAGAGAAGCTTTTGCCGAAGATGATCCCGAGCTAAATTTTTTTATGAAATTAATACAAAAAATATCTTCTTGTCAAAAATTGGATACTTTAGAATTAGACCCTGATGTGGCTCAATTCCGTTCAGCTAAACACGAGGTTCATACCTCAGAAACAGTAGTCAATATATTGAAGCGATTTTTAGAAAAGAGAGGTCATGTTTTGATACTTAATTTGATCAATACTTGGATACACATCCACATAATGGAACATGAAATTCGCCAGCATACGGAGGAGAATTTATTTATGCCACTGGAGGAAACAGTAGATTTTGAGGATGATGAATTAATACCTACACCGAAAACAAAATCCAATCCCTCGTATTCTGACAAGTCATCTAGTAAAAGATCTGCAGAAGAGCAACCTGAAAGTACAATAAAGTCTGAAGTAGATTCTTTGGATTTTGATGAAGCTGATGGATTAAAAGACACAGTTTTTAATGTTAAAAAGTGTTTAAAAACTATTAAAGAATCAAGGGAACAAATATTAAAAAATTCTTTAGAATTTCCGCGTATTATTAGAATAGCTGATAAAAGTCAAGGGTAAGTTTCTTTAAATTTGTATTAATATTGCATTGCATTTTGTTGTGTTATACGCATTTTGTTCTTACTTTAAAGTACAATTTAAATCAGAAATTATCGTACTTTAGTATTTGTTTTATACACTTCTATGGTGCTATGTCAATGGCTTAATATAAAGGGCGTATCTCGAACTTCCTAATTTTTTTTAACCTATTTTTTAACCTAAAATAATTTGTTGGCCATGCATAAATCACACATATGGCCAGTTTATCCCACGATTGTTCATTTTCCATTTTTTATATAGGAAGTCGGAGCTGAACTGTAAATTTAAAGCTAAATGAGTTTAATTGGTACTCTTCCAATTAAAGTTGTTTTTATTGGTTAATCCATTAATTGTAAAATAATCTAAAAACTGTATTCAAGCACAGTTAAGCAATAACATGCCCTTAAACGATAATGGCAACGAAGCGCGAGTTTTTTACCAGACCAGAGCTTAATTACAAATGTTTGTTATATAACAAAGATAAAAAAAAAATTGAAAATAATAAAAAGGGGTGACTATAGCTTACTAAATTTCTTTAAGATGATGTGTTTGAATGGGGACAACCAAAAAAACAATTTCATTCAAAATTAACAAACGCCCTATTTTTTTTAGCTATTGATAGCTTTTTTTGGTTTTGTAAATTATATGGCAGCAAATATTGCATATTGTAATATCCTTCCTTGATTATGTCAAAAACCACCAGAAAGCTGGAAATCACCAAACCTTTTCAAAATCAAGAATTTAAATAATACTAATTAAATACCAATATTACTTCAAGGTATACATACCTATTAGAGTCCTGCATGAATGATACTTAATCGAAAAAAAAAAATTTTAAATATATATTTTGTAATTTTTTTTATTGCTTATTTGTTTTCAATATTTTTTTTTTTGGAAACATACTTACATACGTAAACTCAATTTATAATTTTGCAATGAGATGTTTTTATATATGAATGTTTTTTGTTTCATATGAGATTAATGGTGATACAAACTATTGTTATTGCATGACTACACGTTGTGAAGGGCATATAAGATTCGACACGGCCGAATATAGCACTCTTACTTGTTTTTAAATGAAGATATCAATAGAGGTTATGCGTTGCCAGTTTACGACATTTTTAACGTAATTGGGATTGGAAATTTCGTAGATAACAATATAATTGCTCAAACTGTATTTTCCTTTTAATTAAATTTATAATTATTATTTTATTGAATTATTTTTATTTAATTTTTTTTTTTTTTGATAACTGGAAAAAAAATTTTAAGTATGTACTGATAAAATAAATTTTTTTAAATATATTTAAATCAAATTCATTTTAAAACTGATCAAATATTATGTAAATTTATTCGATTTTTTTTTAAAAATTTGTTTTTGAACAATTTTAATATTTTAATTGTTATATTTGTATGTTTTTTACATGTATGTGCGTATTTTATAAGAGATGAATAGTGATACAAACAATTGTTATTGCATGACTACACGTTGTGAAGGGTATATAAGATTCGGCATCGCCGAATATAGCACTGTTTCTTGTTGTTTTTATTGCTGTGCTGTGTAGTGTACAGAAAAAATGCGATCATATATAAGTGAATGCAATATTATACCCTTCACCTGCGGTGCACAAGGGTATATATACATAGCTTTGTCATTCCGTTTGCACTTTCTACAATTTTCATTTCTGACCCTATAAAGTATATATTTTCTGAAAACTTATGAATAGAGGAGTCGTTTGAGCCCTGACCGTCTGTCCGTGTGTTGGTTGAAATCAACTTTTGAAAGCAACTATATGTTCCTCAGATCTGTGTATGGTATCAATCCTTTGGAAATATCCGGGAATGAATCGCTATTGAAATTCAGCACAATTGCCCCATAACTTTCTGAGATATGAGCAAAAAACCACGACCACCTTGTTTTTTCACAATTACAACAATAACATATATACTGGTTAGAGTAAACGTGGCATGGAATTTCAGCTGAGCAAAAAAAAAATTTTTTTAATATTATATATTATTTATATTTTTATTATTTTTTTTATATATATTTTTTTTATTATTTTTTTTTTAATATTAAAAAAAAATTTTTTTACAATTTTTTTTTTGTTTTTAAAAAATTTTTTTTTATTTTTTTTTTTTTGAAACATACGTAAACTCAATTTATAATTCTGCAATAAGATGTTTTGTATATGTATGTATGTACGTATTTCATATGAGATATGATAGAATATGAATGGTGATAGGAACAATTGTTACTGCATGACTACACGTTGTGAAGGGTATATAAGATTCGGCACGGCCGAATATAGCACTTTTACTTGTTTTTTAATCATGATTTTCTCAATCTCATTTACTTTCTTCATATGGTGTATGCTGTGTGGTGAATTGTGTCACAGTATTAGGCTTAATTCACTGTTATATAAAGAATTCAATGAATGAATGCAGGTCTTAAATACCTATGTGTAATGATTTTAAGCTTGTTAATAAAATTGAAAACAAAAAAATTGAAAAATATTAAACGATGTTGTAATTATTAATTTATTTATATACTAGCTTGTGCCCGCGACTTCGTCTGCGTAGTTATCGGGATAAAAGGTAGACTTAGTATTAACAACAAATAAAATATAAAATATTTACAACACAAACAACCCGTTTATTATGTGTTATGATGAGTTTTCCAACGACAGCGTTATTATCACGATAAAAAGTAACCTATGTATTAATCTAGGTTGTTATCTATCTATGTGCCGAATTTCATTAAGTTCCTTTCAACCGCTTTTGCGTGATTCAGTAACAAATATCCAAACATACAAACATTCACATTTATTATATTAGTAGGATTTGTTTAAAGTAATATAAAGCCTCCAAATAATGTATTTTATTCCTATATTAAATATTTAATAAATTTATTTTTTTTAATATCAAAATACATTCATATTGTCGTTCACAGGTAGAAAGGTTTAGGGCCCTTTTTACTATTACAATATCGGAAATAATTTAAAAAAAAGAAAAAATATTCCTAAAAATTATTGCAATTCAATTTAATTTGAGTTCTAAAATTAAATAATAGAATAAATTAACTTAAGCTAAAATAAAAATGATTCACATTAAAATTTAATAGAAAATAAATAAAATTAAAAATATATAGGGCATTTCTAATTGTGACAATCGATATGTATATGTACATATGTATATAACCTTTTTTATTTAAAAACTTATTTTTTCCCTTTTTTTAGTTTAATTTCTGCAGCATTAGATCCCAAGGAATGTCATTTGGTGGCTGGTTTTAATAATTCTCTTATACAATTATGGCAAATGAACCAACATTCTACGCGAGGGAAAAATCTATATGAACGGCTTTCCTCATCGCACTGTTCCTGGGAAATCAATAATTTTGTTGAGGAAGATGAGGATAAAATAGATGAAGATGTTAAATGCCAGCATTCAACCAAAGATCTACAAACTGAATATTTTAAGGAAAAATATTACGAAAAGAAATATGAAGACAACTCATAGTAAGTATATTTTTCTAAAAACAAGCATATATATTTTTATTTACTCACTCACCCATTTAAGCAATTCTTATGGCGGTGTATGTTTACGTGGTCATGGTGCAGGCATAACAGATGTAAAGTTTTCAACTCATTACCCTGTTATATTAAGTTGTTCTAAAGATGGTTGTATGCGTTGTTGGCGAGCTAATAACTTCAATTGTAGTGGCATATATAGAGGACATCGGTATCCTATTTGGTGTATAGATGAAAGTCCCGTCGGAATGTATGTAGCGACTGGCTCTAAAGATTTAACAGCACGACTGTGGTCTTTAGAAAAAGAATTCCCTCTTATAACTTATGTCGGGCACACGCAAGATGTTGAAGTAAAATTTTTAAATATTAACATTTAAAATAAATTAAATCAAAATGTCATATGTTTTTAGTGTCTAGCTTTTCATCCCAATGGTAATTATATTGCTACTGGTTCAGCAGATACCTCTGTGCGATTATGGTGTGTCACTAGTGGAAAACTTATGCGAGTGTTTTCCGATTTCAAACAACCTGTAAGTAGCATTTGCTTCAGTCCCGACGGCAAAATGTTGGCAGCCGGTGGCGAAGAATCTAAAATACGCATATTCGATTTAGCTGCCGGTTCCCAACTAAACGAACTTAAAGATCATACTGCCATGGTAACAAGCATAGCTTGGAGTTCAAATGGCAGATATTTGGCTTCAGGTTGCTGTGATGGCAGTTTAAGAGTGTGGGATGTTAAAAAGTTAACGCCCATGAGGTAAACATTAATTTAAACTTTAAACAAATATTTTTTTATGACTAGAGAAAATTTGGTTTAATTTCAGTGAATCCAATTCGAATAATTCCACCTCGTCTTCCTCCTCCTCCTCGACTTCATTAAATCGTTTATTGGCATTACCCACCAATTTTCAGCGTTTGGTTAAAGTGTTTTTTTCTAGTAACGAAAGCATTTCGTGTTTAGGAAGTTAAACTTATACTTACCATTAGTATTTCTATTTTTTATTTGTATACAATACTTTTTAATCGTTATTTTTAATGTTTATACTAAGTACTTTAACATAGACGTTTAATATAATTGTTGCATAAATAAGACTGTTTGTAATTAATAAAAATCAATCAATTAAGAAACACAAATAAGACAACAATACGAGTTTTCTTACAAATAAAATAACTTCACACAGAGTTGTATTATTTATTTAATATAAATACAATGGAAGCCTCCATTATCAATAAGTTATGTTTTGTATTAATTAAAAACTATGTATAATGAAGTGATTAAATTTTTGTTAAAACACTCACTCACTACGTCTCCGTAAATCGACCTAAACCTTTGTATAGGATGTCGGAGACGCTTGAACAATATATAAAATTGAGTTTCATGGTTCTCCTCCAGTTACAAAACGTTGGTTAAGCCATTTGAAAATCGTCCTATACCTCTGTATAGGAAGTCGGAGACATCTGAACAATAATCACAATGAGTTTTATGGAACTCTTCAGTTATGAGTAAATTAGTTTATTTGGTACTCCTCCAATTAAAATAAAAGCACGCGGTTAATAGTAGAATAGTCTGGAAACTGTATTCAAAGCACAGTTACGCGACGCCACACAATTAACCATGGAAGAGTGATACGTAAAACTCTCGAAGATAGATAAAAAGGGACGGCCTGATTGCTCTAAACGATAATCGCAATACACGCGCGAGCTTTTAACCCGACCAGAGCTGAATTACGACTGATTGTGCCGTTTAAAATAAAACGACCAAAAAACAATCAGCTGTGTTCGTAACATCGCCTTGTATAGGTCACAACAATATCTTAAACAATTCATGTAAACAAACAAAATCAACTCATAAAACACTGGTTCACTTCGTTACTGGCAAGGTATACAACTTGGTTACTGGCACAACATGAGCAAATAATTCAGGGGCCGAATTACGGCATTCAAAATCGATCGAAATTTTACTCGAACGATCGAATAAGCTGTGCTTTAGGTATAGAGATTCTAATAAGAATTTTGAAATTTCAATAAAGTTCGAATGCCGTAATTCGGCCTCAGTTTTGTGCGCGGGAAATCGTAATATTTATTTTATAATTTTTGCTACCAACTTTGTTGTTAGTAAACATCTATATAAAAATTGGGAGAAGGTGTAACAACGGTCTCTTTTTTATTGATTCTGACTTTTTTTAAATTTATTTCTTTTAACGTGTTTTTATTTCTTCAGCTACAACATCTTTAGTAGGAGACGCACTTACTTGCGCTTTTGAAATTACTACTGTACTCAAAGCAGCATAATAGTTAATATTTGTAGAATTCAAACTGATCGTTTGGGACGAATTAACGATTATGTTAACAAATTTATTATCGACTAACATGTTAGATGTATGTATGTATATTTGAATCAATTGTTAGAAATTAATATGGAAAAAATCTTTTATCGACTAACATGCATTAATTGTTAGATATTGGTAATAGAAAAATCGCATTTAATATCTGAGTCATTACATTACACTCTAATTTCTGTCAGTTGACTGAAACGAAGGGGTGCTCACTCAGCTTTTTTTTTTTAACGAATATATGATCTCAACATGACCATTCAAAACATCATCCCCGGCCAGTCGTTTTTCTAAACCAGGTTTATGTAGTAACTATGCATTGAAATTGCTTTGATTAACATCCCGCTATTAACAATTGATATTAGGCCAAGTCAATAAACCACGACTATGAAATGGAAAAATATTGGCTGTGAAATACCTTATCTGTTATATATAAATCTTTGTTCATTTACGATGCGATATACAAAATTTTAACTGTAAAAGTTTATTGTTTTTTTCTTCTTTGCATTTATCTTTCAAAGAAAAATTAATTTATTAGGATTAATAGTTTAATTAAATAAGCAAACGAAATTTAAACACGATGCTAAAAAATTGTTGAGCTAATGTGATACAAGATTAGCCCTGTAATCGTTATTTTTTTATAGACGTTTAATCAATAACTAATTTTATTGGCACCAAACTTCGGAATTTGTTAGATATCGAAACTTCACTTGTACGTGTTTTTTTCTGTCCTTTTAGTATAGACATTCTAAAAAGAATTTTCTAATTTCGCACGCAATCAAATACCTTAATTTGTCCTTTGGTGATTTCTTACATAAGACTTTCATAAAACATAAATCTTCTTTTTTTAATAGAATAGATTTTTTTCTGATTGAACAGCACTATATATATTTTTAATATTAATTGAATTATACGTGCCTGTTCTGTATTCCAAATGTAATTAATTTGTTTGGAATGATCATTTCAGTGTTGTTATTTATAACAAGAATGCTATGACAATTCCAAACAATTTTATTCCACTCGGAACACAAAGCAGGCGCGGTTCATTAAGAAACATTAAAATGTGATGTACTTTTTTAGTTTATCTTTTCTCTATTTATTAGTTTTAACAATTATTTAGAATATATACTTAATAAACTACAAATGCATGAATGCTAAACACGTATGTATGTATGTATAATATTATTTATATTAATATATAGCATATCTATGCAATATTTTGAATACAATAGCGTTTTCATAAAAAGAAATTTTATGCTAACTAAAAAGCTGCAATTTTTCCACTTAAAATAATTAAAAAAAAAAATAGAAGCTATTTAATTAGCACAGAATTTATTGTTATAAGTAATGCCAAATAAGTAAAACATGTTAAAGAAATCATACAAATTATGAGCTCCCATATTTGGCTTAACAATGAAAATATAGAATAAAATATTTGTGACTTTGGAGGGAGTTTTACGTATTTTTTTTCGATATATTTAGTGTATTCGCAAGAAATCCAAAGTTTCGTATTATCATGTCGTAATTTCGCAACAATTTAAAAACGAATTAAAAGCATTGTATGTTTGTTGTAAACATTTCAAAACCTTTTTATAATTTTGAAAAATTATGAAAATATGACACTTCGGACACCTTGCAAATTTACCAAATTTACATATGTATATTTGAATTAATTTTAAATATATTGTTTATTTATTAGAACTTTATATAAAATTTTATTTGTAAATCAATTATTCTTGCTTAAGTTGATTTTCAGTAATTATTAAAATTTTCTAAAACATTTTAAATAAATTGCAAGCATTTAAAAATACTGAAAAATTATTCAGATTTTAAAATCTTGTAATTTAGTTTTAATGTTTTAAGAAAATTTAATCATTTATGAAACTAGAGGTAAACTAACTGATTTACAATATATTTAAAGAAGTTATAGTGCAAAGTGTATCGAATTCTTTTACATAATTTCAAATTTTTCGATAAAAGATAACAGTTTTTTCCTCAATACTTTTTTCTTCTTATAGTAAATAAATAGTAACAAATTTTTTAAATTATATGATTTTTTGTTAAGGGTGACGTTTTTAGTAGTTTTCAATTATCTTTTGGTAAGATAATGGACCAGCCAAATACTCTACGATCAAAACCACATGAAAACAGATCGCAATTTAGCAGAGGTTCTTCAGCCCAAGCTACTGATGACACCATACGTCGATGGCCCTAAATTTAAAAAAAAAATATGTATTGAATATGAACTTTTCTTCTCGAATCTAAAAAAATAATCCTTTTAACTAACTTGTCTACTCGTTCGAGGTAAACGTGCAACCCTTTGTCCATTTAAATCGAATAAACGTATTTGTCTATTGTCATGAGGAATTGCTATAATACCACCATTCGACACAGCTAGACGGTTTACTGAAGCATCGGTACGTATAGTGGTTAAAGCAGAACGCATATTGCGTAATTCCCAAACTTTAACAGTGCGATCATCAGAACCCGATACCACTTTATCGTCTTTAGTAAAAACTGTTGATGTAACACTCCTTATAAAGAATTTTAGAAAACAAAAATCAAACTAATTTTATATAAGCTCGTTTCATATTCAATGTGCTAACTTACTCTGTGTGACCCTGAAATACTGATACACCCGGTATAGGATCTCGAAAATCCCATAAGCGAAAAGTAGTATCTCTAGAAGCTGTAACAACTAACCTCTGCGATGGATGTGCTGACACATGAGTTAATTCATGGTCATGTCCAGTTAAAGGCTGTAAAGGTTCTCTGGTTTCGACGTCCCACAAAATGGCAGTACGATCCCAACTACCCGTTATTATTTGATCCATACTAGGAAGCCAGTCGGCAGCTACAACTACAGACAAATGACCGCCAGGGCCTGTGAATTCACAAAGTGGTGTACGCAATGTATCGACACGATCACGATCTTCCGCCTGGCCATCACTATCATCAAGTTCTTCTTCAGAGGAATGCCCCTTCCTAAGTAAGAAATTAAATAATTATATTTTCTTCAAATAAAATTTATATGTACATATTTATATTAAAAATTATTTCTGAAAAAAGAAATATCAATTAGGTTTGAAACTTAATGAGATATAAACACCAAATACAACTACTTCAGTGTTTTTCCTAAAATTAACAAATGAAAATCGATTTTTTGCAGTTTCTATACAAGCGACAGAGCCAATATGGGTATCAAATAAGAGTAATTGGCTAACGCAATATAATACACTATAAAGAAATTTAAATCTAAAATGGCCGCTACTATAAAATGGCAGTCAATAAATTTATATATGGGTCATATCTGATATTTCAAAATTATCCCCCAATATTGCTATCAAATAAAAAAATAAAAAATAAATATAAGTTGTCTATTAGTTGTATATTAGTTGTCCTCTTTGACCACCACAAATTGATATCAAATAAAAGGGATTGACGAGAGAAATACAGTAAACTATTAAAAAGAGTGTAAAATCCAAGATGGCGTTAGAAACAACATAGCCGAAACATCCCATTGCAAAATTATAAATTGAGTTTACGTATGTGTTTAAAAAAAAAAAAAATAAAAAATTACAAATAAAAAATAAATATATTAAAAACCAAAAAAAAAAAACAATAAAAAAAATTACAAAAAAATTTTTTAAAAAAATTAAAAAAAATATATATAAAAAAAATAATAATATAAATCTATATATATAAAAGTGAAACTCTGTGTGTGTGTGTGTGTTAGCTATAGACTCCGAAACTGTAAAACCGATCGGACTCAAACTTTGACAAGTTGTTGGACACATACCAGGGAGTGTTTATGGGTGGAAAAAAGTGGGCGGGGCCACGCCCATAAAAATTAGTTATCAGTTTTAGCTACTTGCACTTGACCGATTTTTCTGAAACTTTGCACACATATCGAGCTGTCATGACTAAATAATTTCGTGATAAGAAAAGTGGGCGGGGCCACGCCCCTAAAAAAGTTTTAATTTTGAGGCACTTGCACTGGACCGATTTTTCTGAAACTTTGCACACATACTAAGCTATCATAACCATATAATTAAGTGATTAGAAAAGTGGGCAGGGCCACGCCCATAAAAAAAGGTTATAATTTTGAGGTACTTGCACCATACCGATTTTCCTGAAACTTTGCACACATATTGAGCTGTCATGACTAAATAATTTCATGATCAGAAAAGTGGGCGGTGCCACGCCCATAAAAAAAAGTTATAATTTTGAGGTACTTGCACAGGACCGATTTTTCTAAAACTTTGCGCACATATTGAGCTGTTATGACTTTACAATTTCGTGATTAGAAAGGTGGGCAGGGCCACGCCCATAAAAAAAAGTTATAATTTTGAGGTACTTGCACTGGACCGATTTTTCTAAAACTTTGCACACATATTGAGCTGTTATGACTTTACAATTTCGTGATTAGAAAAGTGGGCAGTGCCACGCCCATAAAAAATATTATAATTTTTAGGTTTCTGCACTTGATATTCAATTAAAATTCAGAATGCATTTTGATTCATTAAGGGGCGTAGCAACGCGCGCCGGGTTTGGCTAGTAATACATAAAATAAAAAATAAAATAAAAAAATTTTTTTTTGGCTCAGCTGGGATTCGATGCCACGTTTACTCTGACCAGTATACATACATATATGTATGTTGTTGTTGTAATTGTGAAAAAACCACGACCACGGTTTTTTGCTTATATCTCAGAAAGTTATAGGGCGATTGTGCTGAATTTCAATTGCGATTCATTCCCGGATATTTCCAAGAGATTGATACTATACACAGATCTGAGGAACATATAGTTGCTTCTAAAAGATGATTTCAACCAACACACGGACAGAAGGTCAGGGCTTAATCGACTGCTCTATTCATAAGCTTTCAGAAAATATATACTTTATAAGGTCAGAAATGAAAATTGTAGAAATTACAAACGGAATGACAAAGCTATATATACCAGAGAACTGCAACAATACATAATACGTGCGAGCGCACTCGCTGTTTACTAAATCATTTTTAGTCTCGAATTTTTTTAAGCACTCTCTTTTACTGATATGTTGGCTCGTTAGCTTGTCTTCCTACAAAGCGAGCTTATGCATGAAAATATTACACAATTGCTTTTTACTTGTACATGCCAATATCACAACCACTCAAAGCAAAGTTTCGTGTTTTTTCTATTTTCATATTCGGTAACTTCTTTGTATTTAACTTACACGACTTAAGTGTTACGACCAGCTCGTAACAACAACATTCACGGCATATTCATTTAGAATATGTTCGTGTATTTAAAATTCAACATTAAGTGAAAACGTGGCTGCCAGATTTTATGATTTATCGTAGGTTAGACGATTTTAGACGTTTAAATGATTTAGTGCATGTTTTGTTATTTATTTTACGGATGAAAAATAGTAATGCTTTTTTAAAGTATTTTATTTATTATTATCTATAAAATTATAAATAAATTAAATTAAAAATTACATAAAGAGCGCACTCAGCCATTAAAAAAAATGTTCTTATGTGCATTTTAAGCATCATAGAATAAAAATAATAATAAAAAGTAAATTCTGTATCTACGTCGCACAATGAACACAATTATAACTCTAGGTCAGTGAAGGGCAGATAGAGAACATTGAATGAAAAAAAATAAATTAGTTGTAGTATATTTACGAAACAATGCAATACAAAACTCATATAAATTTCATTGTGTTTGCTAAAGGCTCGTATGTTGCAAACACAATTTCTTACGAGCATGGCGAGTACGTACAAAAGTAATAGGCTGTATTATAAATCATAAAAACGGGTGCTCGTTGCAGTTCTCTGATATATACCCTTGTGCACCACAGGTGAAGTGTATAAAAATAAAGTGCTTGCTTTGGTGTCTGTTTAACATACACAGATTTAAATTTTGTTTTTGCTATTATTGTTTACCTTTTATTATAAAAGCCAACTAAAACTTGGCCTAAAAATTGCAAATTTTCTTACGCCTAAAAAAATCTTGCACTCTCCGACCTGGTAACATTGTTTATTCTTTATACAAATCAGATCTGTTGTTGAATAAACTTGAATCACTCTATTAAGATAAATATTATCTTAAAATATGACTCAACGTGGGTATTTTTGCGAATCATATAAATATGGGACGGTATGAGTATAAGTACAACGTTCATTTTCATTGTGAGTTATACTTATAAATCAACGTTGTTGTGGGTCAGCTCAATTATGATTTATTCGCACTTATACTCAAATTTTATGATCGAAAAAACGACTCAAAGCCGATCACTGATATATAATATATATATATAAAGGACTCATTCAGACGTCTAGATAATATCTATATAAGTATAAATAAAGGCATGTAAGTTGTTCGAAACAACATTCCTTGTTGTTAACATTGTAAAAGGATTCTGTACGCTTTCCTGTTTCCTTGTTATAGATAGCCTTTTAATCCAACAAATTATATATTTCATAGTTGATTTAGTTAGAAGCGCATATGGACAAAAATTTTTGAAAATTAAAAATTGAATTCAAACATAAACTGGCGTATTCATAAAAACTATTCTAGGGTTATTAAAGGCTTATTTGACAGATGTTGCACAGAAATTTGTCAAATTTTTTATTACCATGTAATACGTTATTTTGGCTTTATAGGCTTTGTATTACCATTTGAACTAATAAATAAATAACAAGTAAAAGTGCTATATTCGGCCGTGCCGAATCTTATATACCCTTCACAACGTGTAATCATGCAATAACAGTAGTTTGTATCACCATTCCATATGATATACGTACATACATATAAAAAACATACATATATAAAAACATCCTATTGTAAAATTATAAATTTACGTATATATGTTAAAAAAAATTAAAAAAAAAAATTAAAAAAAAAATTAAAAAAAAGAATTTAAAAAAAAATTAAAAAAAAAAAAATTTTTTTAAATAATTAAAATATATATAATAAATATAAAACAAAAAAAAATATTTGAAAAAAAAAATTAAAAAATAAAATTAAAAAAAAAATAATAAAAATATAAATAATATATAAAATAAAAAAAAAAAAAAAAAATAAAAAAAAAATTAAAAAAAAAAAAAATATATAAAAAAAATAAAAAAATTTTTTTTTGCCTCAGCTGGGATTCGATCCCACGTTTTCTCTAACCAGTATACACGTTTGTATGTATGTATGTTGTTGTTGTAATGTTGTTTTTGTGAAAAAAAAATCGAGGTGGTCGTGGGTTTTTGCTCATATCTCAGTTGTTTATGAACCGATGTTTCTGATTTTCAATACCGATCTACTCCCGAATATTTCTGATATTTTAATACCTCACCCGAGTCCAAGCGATGTCGGGGGGATTCAAAAAGTTGATTTCAACATACACACGGACAGACGGGCAGACTGACAGGGCTTAATCGACTCCCCTATTTATAAGCTTTCAGAAAATATATACTTTATGGGGTCGGAAATCAAAATTGTAGAAATTTCACACGGAATGACAAACCTATATAAAGTTATAATTTTAAAATGAGTTGTTTTTATATATGTATGTTTTTTATATTGTTGTACGTATTTCATATGGGATGAATGGTGATACAAACTACTGTTATTGCATGACTACACGTTGTGAAGGGTATATAAGATTCGGCACGGCCGAATATAGCGCTCTTACTTGTTTTTTTTATATTTTTCTTAAATTTTTTTAAAATTTTTTTTTTTAGTTTTTTTATACCCTTCACCTGTGGTGCACAAGGGTATATATAGCTTTGTCATTCCGTTTGTAATTTCTACAATTTTCATTTCCGACCCCATAAAGTATATATTTTCTGAAAGCTTATGAATAGAGGAGTCGATTAAGCCCTGACCGTCTGTCCGTCTGTCCGTGTGTTGGTTGAAATCAACTTTCAGAAGCAACTATATGTTCCTCAGATCTGTATATGGTATCAATCTCTTGGAAATATCCAGGAATGAATCGCTATTGAAATTCAGCACAATCGCCCCATAACTTTCTGAGATATGAGCAAAAAACCACGACCACCTCGTTTTTTTTCACAATTACAACAACAACATACATACATACATACATGTAAAAAACATACCAAACAAAAAAAATTACAAAAAGAAAAAATATTAAAAATAAGAAAAAAATAATAAAAAAAACTACAAAAAAAAAAATTTTAAAAAAATTTAAAAAAAAATTTAAAAAAATTTTTTAAAAATTTTTCTAAAAAAAATTTTTAAAAAAATTTAAAAAAAATATAAAAAATAATAATAAAATATAAATAATATATTAAATAAAATAAAATAAAATTTTTTTGGCTCAGCTGGGATTCGATGCCACATTTATTCTAACGTGTACGTATGCACGTATTTTATATGGGATGAATGGTGATACAAACAATTGTTATTGCATGACTACACGTTGTGAAGGGTATATAAGATTCGGCAAGGCCGAATATAGCACTGTTACTTGTTTTTTATTATTTTTTTCTTATTTTTAATATTTTTTTTTTTGTAATTTTTTTTGTTTGGTATGTTTTTAACATGTTTGTATGTATGTATGTTGTTGTTGTAATTGTGAAAAAACGAGGTGGTCGTGGTTTTTTGCTCATATCTCAGAAAGTTATGGGGCGATTGTGCTGAATTTCAATAGCGATTCATTCCTGGATATTTCCAAGAGATTGATACCATATACAGATCTGAGGAACATATAGTTGCTTCTAAAAGTTGATTTCAACCAACACACGGACAGACGGACAGACGGTCAGGGCTTAATCGCCTCCTCTATTCATAAGCTTTCAGAAAATATATACTTTATGGGGTCGGAAATGAAAATTGTAGAAATTACAAACGGAATGACAAAGCTTTATATACCCTTGTGCACCACAGGTGAAGGGTATAAATATACAGAAGAGAGTAGGCTATACTCGTTTAGGTAAATATGAGTGTTGCAAAACAGAGTTAAATTTCAAATTCAATATTTTCACACTCCTCCTCAACACTTATATTTTTCACAAAATATTCATAGGTACATACATATGTATACATACATACATATTTATAAATTAATAAAACCTAAAGCTTCTACAAATTTCATATGATTGGTTTTAGATAAATTTTTCGTTAATATATCAGCAATATTGGAATTACTATTGCAATATTCTAAATTAATTAATTTTTCAACAAAAGGATTCCTGATATGGTGGTACTTGATATCTATATATTTACTTCTATTGTGATAAATAGGATTTTTAACTAATTGAAGTGCGCGAAGATTATCGCTATATATTAGAATTTGTTCTGGACAATGGATCTTTATCTCACCAAGAAGTTTTTTCAAAAATACTGCTTCCTTAGCCACTGACGAAAGCGCCATGTATTCAACTTCTGTTGTACTTAAGGCTACTGTGTCTTGTTTCTTGGACTCCCATGAGAATGCACTTCCAGCGAGAATAAAAGTATATCCTGTATAAGATTTTCGATTTTCTGCATCACCACCCCAATCAGCATCAACATAACATTCTACTGGATTGCCAGTTTTTTGATATCTTAGTTGATAATTTTTACTTTTATTTATGTACCTTAAAAGTCTTTTTGCTGCTGACATATGCTCGTGATGTGGGTCCTTGTTCCTTTGAGATAATTTACATACTGAATGCAATATGTCAGGGCGTGTACAAATTGCTAAATACATTAAGGATCCAATGAGTGATTGATAACTTGTCGGGTTGACCTTTTCGCAATTATCATTGTTACATACAACTTGAAATTTGGGTTCTAAAGGTGTAGTGACTGGTTGGCACTCTTTCATTTGGTATTGTTGTAAAAGCTCTCGAATGTATTTATTCTGATGAATTGAAATTTGTCCAGTGTCACCATCTCTCTCAATTTCAATACTAAAGGAAATGTTTAGCAGGACCTTTATCTACTACCGATACTCTTTCTGAAATTTGGGATTTTATCAATTTTAGTTCATTTGAATCAGTACATGCTATAAGAAAATCATCCACATATACAGCTTTAAGGTTGAGGTTACTGTTATATAGACAAGGTTCACTTTCGCAGGGATGGAAACCAATTTCCTTTAATCGGCCTTATTGTCATTGGCGTTGTCGTGTCGTTTTTGTGTCGAAAACGACAGAAAAACGACAAGGTCTCATTCATTTTACATTGTCGTAAATATTACACGGTACCAAAAAATACGACAACGCCACTGACAATAAGGCTGATTATCTCATCCAACGTAATATTCCATTGACGGCCAGACTGCTTAAGCCCATATAGAGCCTTTTTTAACTTTAAAACTTTGTTGGGGAATCTTTCTTCAACGAACTGTTCGGGTTGTAACATATATACGCCATCAGTTAATTTACTATTTAAGTACGCCGTGGACACATCAATTTGATATAGATGAAGCTGATACTCCGCTGCAAGGGCTATTACCATTCTGATGGTCTCATAGCGCACAACAGGTGAAAATGTTTCAGTATAATTTACACCATATTTTTGAGCGTAACCCTTTGCAACTATTCTTGCCTTAAAACGTTAAATTTTTCTTCTTTGTTTTTTTTTAATGCAAAAATCCATTTACATCCAACAGCCTTATAAATATGTGGCAAATCTGATAGCTCCCAGGTATCATTTTCAAGAAGGGCTTTATACTCCTGCATCGCACTTAACCAATATTGAGAGTGCTCACCCAATAAGGCCTCGTTCACTGTTTGAGGAACTGTAATGATATCCTCACACATTAAATTTAAGGTGTTGTACTGCTTTCGTGGTCTTCCTGGTTGACTTGTTCGCACTATATTCGGTCTTCCTGATCGCTTCTGAGTTTCACTTCTAGTTCTGAACGCAATGAGTTCTGAACCATCCATTATAGCATTAGGATCTGAATATTCTTCTTCTGCAGACTCAAATTCACTTTCACTGTCATTCTGGTAATCTTGCCGAATATCTTTTTCAATTGATGTAGAATCATTTATTATTTCTATATTTATAACTTCCTTATTTTCTCTATCTTGTAGTTCTGCATTACCTTCTTTCACCACGCCATCGCGACTAATTTTAATTTTCTTTGTTTCCTTTTCAAATAGACTATACGCTTTCGAGATTTCAGAATATCCAACCATGATGTATTCTTTCCCTTTCGGCTGGAACTTGTGATGATGCGTTTTGTCTAATGCAATCGCTAAGTAACCAAAAGTTTTAAAATGACGAACGTCTGGTTTCTTATTGTACCAAACTTCATACGGTGTACAATTATTTAATGCTTTTGTAGGCGATCTATTTCTAAAGTACGCGGCAGTGTTTACAGCTTCTGCCCACAATGACTCGTCAACTTCACAAGATACTAACATTGCCCTGGCCATTTCAACAAATGTCCTATTGAAACGTTCAGCAACCCCGTTCTGTTGTGGTGTATGGGGTACAGTTAGTTGTCGCTTAATTCCATTAATTTTCAAAAAATCATCAAAAAGCTTGTTAACAAACTCTGTACCGTTGTCGGATCTAAGCATTTTTATTCTTTTTCCAGTTTGACATTCTACCATAGCTTTAAATTCCTTAAAAGTTTCAAATGTTTGGCTTTTGTTTTTCAAAAAATACACAAAGGCATAGCGAGAGCGATCATCAATAAACGTCAATATGTAGCGTGCATCACCAGAAGAATTTTTATTTATTGGACCACAAATGTCTGTGTGAATTATTTGTAATAATTATGTTGCCCTATTCTTGGAACTGGAAAATGGTGTTGTTGTACATTTACTTTTCATACAAGTAATACAGTTAATCTCTTTAGGAAACTTCACGTTCATACCATTAACTAAATGCCCGTAACGGTTATGCCATTTAATAGCTACACAAAAATTCGTCGTTGCCGTGAACAGAGTGTTATTCGTCGTTGAATACAGAAATAAACCTTCTACCTTCCTAGCACATAATATTATTTTTCCTTTTTTATCTATTATCTTGGCTTCTTTGTTGCTGAATTCCACAACGTCTTTAACCGCTACTCTGCCCACAGAAATAAAATTACATTATAGCTTTGGTACAAACAACACATCATTTAACACAATATTACATTCGTTAATACGAACTGTACCTCTGCCCTCTGCCTCAATTTTAATTTGTCCAGCAAGACTGATTATTTCTGCCTGCGACTCAAAGTTTGCGGCTACAGCATAAATGAGTTGACGCTCCGCTGCACAGAGGAGTATTTGGCCTGAAAAGCTGGCCAAAATTATTAAACGTGTTTTTTGAATTCTAGTTTTTTGATAGTTTAAGGTGTAGTATGATATAAGAAATCTAGTGGCAGATTTAGAAAAAATTTCACTGCGCAACAAAAGTATACTGCGCAAAAACAATTTTTTTTGTCTCTGCTTCAAATAAAAGTATGTGGACTATATTGATTTTGATGCCCTTAATTCAAATCTATTTTCCGTTTTTCTCTAGTACGTAAGGATTTTCTGTTAAAGGCGTGGCATATTTCAATCTCTAAATCGTTGGGTTGCCTAATATATTTTGTCATAACTTGAAAACGGATTCTCCGATTTTAATAGCAGAAGAATCAGAAGATGCACCGGAAAATTCTTCTTAAACTAAAAAAAAAATTTTTTGTTTTCAAAATGCCATAAAAAAAAATTAAGAACCAAAAATTTAAATTTTTAAGATTTTTCCAAAAGCCACATTCCTAAGGAATAAAAGTCGGTATAAATAGTAAAACTCAATTAACAAATGTTGATTTTAAAGGTTTAAACTCATTCTTGACAGTCTGTATGTACAAGCATACGTATGATTTACGGTCTAATTAAAAAAAAAATTTTTGGAAAATTGTAAGGACCTTATAAAACAGTATTTTTTTTTATGAAAAAAGGCTTTATTATATTTATTTTATATTATTTAATACTTAATATACGGAAAAGTTAAACTAATAAAAATTCTTTAATAATTATTATGTCGTATGTATATCCTCATTAGCTGCATCATCGGTGTCAGGAAGAAGTGTGATGGTTTCTGATGAAAAAGATTTTTTTAATTACCCGTTCTCTTTGCATACTGCTGCTTATAAAAGGGTCACTGCTCAGAAATAACCTATTCAAGACATCTCGATTTGTATCGCTTTTGCTGAATTTCCTTGAATAATTCGCACGATATAATCATAAGTGCTTATTTCTGGCCTCGGCAGCTTCTTCTAACAATTGGATGGTAGCCTGATACCTGGGTGCCCATGTATTTTTTGTGTACCTGTATTTATTTTTTGTAAACTTATTTTTGTGATAAATGCTTTTAATAATTATTCTTATTAGGTACGTATATTTATTTTTTTAACATATAATGTTTTGTAGAGCAGGTATATAATGTGTGGGACATTCCCTTATAACTATTATCGATAATAAAGAGTTTTTCAAATTTATAATTATATACAGGTATTAACATTGTAAAGTGTTAAAAGGGATGTGAATAACAGTTAAAATCAATAATTCAAAATACATAAAACTTTATGACGATATAAATGTATAAGAAAAGGTGCCTAAAGAGCAAAAATTGAAGAAATGTGAAAATTTAAAAAAATCGTCAAAAATAATGGCGCAAACTTTTTTTTGTTTCTAAAATTAGAGATTTCAAATTTTATTGTGGTGTCAAACATAATTCGTAGAGATGCTAACCTCACTTTTAAAAACCTCTTCTTTTTCATTTTTTGCGCAAAAAAGTGTATAATTTTTCTTTTTTAGCTTTTGAACGAATTGTTTCAACATGAATATTCAACATATTTAAGTTTTTTTAAATAACCTTTGATCAAACCTTTCAGCGAAAAAAAAACATTGTTAAACCTTTATTCGTTTAGCCGTAAAAAAATATCATAAAAACATCCAGAAACCAAAAAAAAAAACATTTAAATCTCATATAATTTTCTTCACTTTCCTGACTTTAGCAGGGTCTCAGAGCTACAAATCGCAACTAAAAGTGTTAAAAATTTACAATATAATGTAAAATATTGTTGTCTGTTGAGCTGCGTACTTAGTTCTTAAGATTTCTTTAAATTCAGTTTTGCCTTTTTGGCCAGGTTTTCAGGTCAAATACTCCTCTGTGCGCTGTCTAAGCACCACACATTACTATTCAATACGTTGTTGTTGGTTGCTGCAAATACTGAATATGCGTGTGTTTTCTTTTTTTCATCTTAAGCTGTTTTGTTGTTTCTGCATTGAGCTGCGTAGTGACCTCTGCGACCGCATTTAAAACAGTTAAAGTTTTGTTTTTTCTTGCCGACTTGACGATTGTACTTCTCGTTCTTGTTGCTACTTACATTGTTGTTGTTTCTTTTGTTGTTTGACTGTGACATGAATATTTGTGCACCTCCTTTACCGTGTGATATTTGTTGCTTTTCTTCTCAGACCCTCTTCTGTTAATTTTAATTTTAATGCACTGAGCTTTGGCAGATCATCTTTTGTTTCTAGGGCTATGACAAAATTTTCGTAGGATATAGGTAAACTTGCTAGAAGCATTATAGAAAATAATTCATCCTGGAGTTCTATACTAGTTTCAGCCAGTTTTTTAACAGTTGCAAAAATTACAAACGTATTGTTGAACACATTCTGTCTCGCCTATTCTCATATTAAGGAGTTGTTTAAAAAGTGTAACTTTTCTTACCGGCCCTTTAGGTCTATGTACCTCACGTAATGTGTTCCAAGCAGCACTCGCTGACTTACAATTATTAATATATGAAATTTGCAAAGGCGTTATGCTTAAAATAATTGTTGATGAAGCCTTTTCATCTCTTTTCATCCATGTAGCAATTTCATCTTGTCCTGTTGGTTTATCATCACATATGGTTGACCACAAATCCTGATGGATTAACACGGCTTTAACTTGTAAGCTCCACGAGTCGTAATTCGTTTCATCAAGCTTTTCAATACTAAACATTGATGCACTCATTTTGATGACCTTTTTTCAACTTACCGACCTATCACTTTTAATTTTTTTTTTTTCAAATATTACTGTACTAATATTCACTCCTGGGCCCATAACCTATTGAATTTTTCAGGAGAATTACAAAAACGATGCTTCACGTTCAAATGATTTATTACGACCAGGGACCGAAAATAACAGTTATTTTGGAATTTTAAAGCAAAAAAAGCATTTAGAAGTAAAAGTCGTAAAACGGATTCAAGTATACCATATTGATCTTTATGCATTAGTCTATCATAAAATATGTTGCTTTTTAAAATTTTGATTTTTATTTTTTCGAGCAAAAATAAAAGTTATTTTTTGATTTTTATTTTCGAGCAAAAATAAAAGTTATTTTTTGATTTTTATTTTTTTTGAGCAAAAATAAAAGTTATTTTTTGATTTTTATTTTTTCGAGCAAAAATAAAAGTTATTTTTTTGATTTTTATTTTTTCGATAATAAATATTATTTAAATGTAACGGTAAAGACGAGTTTTTAATAATTGTACTCGAATTTGTGACTTCTCATATTTATTGTCAGTGATTGTTTAATATCGTTACATACTACTCTAAAAGCTCCTAATAACTCCTCTCATTTTTATCAATTCGTTTTGCTTAGAAATTTACAAATGTAGGATGATTTACTAAATACCTGAACAACTTCGTAAATCAGCGCCCACCATTGATATAGAATACATAGTATACAAAAATGTGAGAAATCACAAAATATGTGATCATCATGGGAATTTTTTATGCACATTAAAATTAATATTTAATATTAACTTAATTATTGTAACACGTACAATTCGTTAGAAAATAAATTTTTTTTGTTGTTCAAAAAAATCAAAATCAAAAAATAACTTTTATTTTTGCTCGAAAAAATAAAAATCAAAAAATAACTTTTATTTTTGCTCGAAAAAATAAAAATCAAAAAATAACTTTTATTTTTGCTCGAAAAAATAAAAATCAAACAAATAACTTTTATTTTTGCTCGAAAAAATAAAAATCAAAAAATAACTTGTATTTTTGCTCAAAAAAATAAAAATCAAAAAATAACTGTTATCATCTGACTTTTATGAAAAAAGGAATAATAATTACGGTCCCTGATTACGACTTAAAATAAGAATGGTTTACAAAATTCAAGATACAACGTTATCTGTTAAACTTAAAAGTTAAAAAGAATAAAAAACAATATACAGAAGAGAGTAGGCTATAATCGTTTAGATAAATATGAGTGTTGCAAAACAGAGTTAAATTTCAAATTCAATATTTTAACATATTTTAATATGAAGAGATTATTCCACAGTGTTTAGTATTATTCATAAAATAATCAATTTTGGGCAATAAAACTACTACACAAAATTAGTGTAGACCACAAACATATTGGATATGCTAACAGAAGCATTTGTTGCTATTTGAAAGCTAAATATTGCTAGCATACAAATCGCACACTAAATACAATAACGCCACAACTCAAAATTCTTAAATTTTCAGTAGAGACAAAATATTGTTTATATAGAAGTGATTGTAATATTTAAAATAAAATGTGGTTCCATTATTAAAATACTTCATTTTGAATATGGATAAGCTATACTTTGTGTACCTTCTACACGAGTGTAAAAGGGTCGTTCCGTCTGCCCGTGTGTTGGTTGAAATCAACTTTTAGAAGCAACTACATATATGTTCCTCAGATCTGAGTATGGTATCAATCTTTTGGAAATATCCGGGAATGAATCGCTATTAAAATTCACCACAATCGCCCCACAACTTTCTGAGATATGAGCAAAAAACCACGACCACCTCGTTTTTTCACAATTACAACAACAACATACATATATACTGGTGCATCGAATCCCAGCTGAGCCAAAAAAAATTTTTTTTTTATTTTATATTATATTTTACTTATATTTTTATTATTTTTTTATATATTTTTTTTTAATTTTTTTTTAAATTTTTATTTTAAATTTATTTTATTGTTTTTATACCCTTCACCTGTGGTGTCCAAGGGTATATATAGCTTTGTCATTCCGTTTGTAATTTCTACAATTTTCATTCCCGACCCCATATAGTATATATTTTCTGAAAGCTTATTAATAGAGGAGTCGATTAAGCCCTGACCGTCTGTCCGTGTGTTGGTTGAAATCAACTTTTAGAAGCAACTATATGTTCCTCAGATCTGTATATGGTATCAATCTCTTGGAAATATCCAGGAATGAATCGCTATTGAAATTCAGCACAATCGCCCCATAACTTTCTGAGATATGAGCAAAAAACCACGACCACCTCGTTTTTTACACAATTACAACAACAACATACATACATACATACATACATACATGTAAAAAACATACATTCACACAGTGAAAAAGGGTATATATAGGTTTGTCATTCCGTGTGAAATTTCTACAATTTTGATTTCCGACCCCATAAAGTATATATTTTCTGAAAGCTTATGAATAGGGGAGTCTGTCCGTTTGTATGTTTAAATCAACTTTTTGAAGCCCCTTGACATCGCTTGGACTCGGGTGAGGTATTAAAATATCAGAAATATTCGGGAGTAGATCGGTATTGAAAATCAGAAACATCGGTACATAAACAATTTTTTTTTTACAAAAACAACATTACAACAACAACATACATACATACAAACGTGTATACTGGTTAGAGAAAACGTGGCATCGAATCCCAGCTGAGCCAAAAAAATTTTTTTTTTATAATTTTTTTTTTTATTTTTTATTTAATATATTATTTATATTTTTATTTTTTTTTAACATACATACGTAAATTTATAATTTTACAATGGGATGTTTTTATATATGTATGTTTTTTATATGTATGTACGTATATCATATGGAATGGTGATACAAACTACTGTTATTGCATGACTACACGTTGTGAAGGGTATATAAGATTCGGCACGGCCGAATATAGCGCTCTTACTTGTTTTTTTGTTTTTAATACAGTTTTTTTTATTTTTTTTAATTATTTTTTTTTTTAAACACATACGTAAACTCAATTTATAATTCTGCAATAGGATGTTTTGTATGTGTATGTACGTATTTCATATGAGATGAATGTTGATACAAACAATTGTTATTGCATGACTACACGTTGTGAAGGGTACTTATGTAACACGGCTTTCAGACTAGGCAAGTCACTTGCGCAAGTGACTTGCGCAAGTGTTGTGTTTATAGGCAAAAGGGGTAAGGTCGGGTTAAGAGGAAGAAACTTGCTCATTTTTGAGTACACACTTGCCTGTACTCGGCAAGTACGAGCAAGTTTTTGTTGAGAAACCAAAAACAAAAGAGTAATAAAAACAAACAAGAGTGCTATATTCGGCCATGCCGAATCTTATATACCCTTCACAACGTGTTGTCATGCAACAACAATTGTTTATGTCACCATTTATCTCATATGAAATACGTACATACAAAACATACATATATAAAAACATATTATACATTAAGTTTACTTATGTGCTTAAAAAAAATAAATTAAAAGAAAAATTAAAAATAAAACAATAAAAATTTTAATAAAATATAAAATAAAAAAAATTTTTTGGCTCACTCTAACCAGTATACCACGTTTGTATGTATGTGTAGATAATTGATAATTGTAGAAATTTCAAACGGAATGACAAACCTATATATACCCTTTTTCACTGTGTGAAGAGTATAATAAGTAAAAGAGAACGAAACTTGGGCAAGTCAGTTGCTGAGTCTGAACATGAAAGCAAGTTCAAAGAAAAATAAAAGAAAATAAAAAACTAACTTGAGCAAGTGACTTGCCCAATGCGAAAGGGGTATAAGATTCGACACGGCCGAATATAGCACTCTTACTTGTTTAAAAATATTTTTTACTTTTTTTTCGTGTAAGAAAAAATATCTATATAATTAAGTAAAAATTTTAATGCGTTAATTTTTTAGATTTTTAACAATAGTGTTAAACTTATTAAAAAAATTTAATTCAAATATGGGTATACAAATGTATGTATGTACATAGTATATAGCAAAACTTATACAATTGAATATTTTATTTTGTCCACAATTTAAATAGAGGATTCCTACAAAAAATTTATGGTGGTATATCTTAATCGCCAAGTGTTATATCTTAAATACGAATGATTCCAACAGTAAAAAATATGCCTATCCATCCATCTTCATCATCAAATGATGATAATAAAAATGGTATTTTTTTAATTCACAATTGTGTTCTAAGTGCCGTATTGTCATGTCATAATATTAAAAGTTTGTACAAAGGTATTAAAATTTTAAAAGATGCCAAGGTAAATAAATAAGGTACTCGTATCCAATCAGCTGAGTGTTTTTTATATACAACTAGAAAAGCCCGGCGCGCGTTGCTACGCCCCTTAATGAATAAAAATGCATTCTGAATTTTAATTGAATATCAAGTGCAAAAAGCTAAAAATTATAATTTTTTTAATGGGCGAGGCACTGCCAACTTTTCTAATCATGAAACTGTATAGTCATGACAGCTCAATATGTGTGCAAAGTTTCAGAAAAATCGATGAAGTTCAAGTAGCTGAAAATGATAACATTTTTTATGGGCGTGGCACTACCCACTTTTCTAATCACGAAATTGTAAAGTCATGACAGCTCGATATGTGCGCAAAGTTTCAGAAAAATCGGTGAAGTTCAAGTAGCTGAAAACGATAACTTTTTTTTATAGGCGTGGCACTTCCCACTTTTCTTATCACGAAAGTGTTAAGTCATGGCAGCTCAATATGTGTGATAAGTTTCAGAAAAATTGGTACAGTGCAAGAACCTCAAAATTATAACTTTTTTTTATGGGCGTTGCACTGCCCACTTTTCTAATCACCAAATTATATAGTCATGACAGCTCAATATGTGTGCAAAGTTTTAGAAAAATCGGTCCAGTGCAAGTACCTGAAGATTATAACTTTTTTATGGGCGTGACACCGCCCACTTTTCTAATCACGAAATTATAAAGCCATTACAGCTCAATATGTGTGCAAAGTTCGCACGGGTGGTACCGCACAAATTAAAAAAGCTCTCCCTGTGATAGTACTCAAGATATATGATGTTAAAAATTCACTTTGTATGGGAGCTACCACGCCCACTTATTCGATGCCGCCCATTTTCGGCATGGCTACTCACATTAATAACACTGCTTTACAAATTTTTAATTTGGAAAAATACCAAGAACGCCACATGCCTAGATAAGTTAATTGAGACCTCCTGAACACGAATAACGCTGTAATTTTTTTTTTCTAAGTACAGTTTTTTAGATAACGGTACTTTTGTGTTTTTTGGAGTATGGTCCCACTCAAACCCTTGTGGAGCCCAACCGAAAAGTCTGATCGAGATAAATGGCGTATCGTTGGAAAGGTAATTGAATGTTTTTTCCGTCAATATGCTGCAAATTTCTATCTGATAAGAAATGGCTGAGTTATGGCACCTCAAAGTTCAAAATTTGCCTATTTTTTACGTTTTTTTTTAAATTTTTCATTTTTACTTCGTTTTTTTTCTACGTTATAGTAAAGATCTGAAATGTTTTATTTTTTAACCAAATAGCTTATTTAATTACAAACATTTTAAGCGTAATTTGAAAAAATCGGATAAAAAATAAAGTTTTTATTAAGGATTTTGTGGAACGACAATATTTTCATCTTCATTGCTTCATTTGCCTATTTTTTACGTTTTTTTTCAAAATTTTTCATTTTACTTCGTTTTTTTCTACGTTATAGTAAAGATCTGGATATTTTCATCTTCATTGCTCACACACTACATATATTCGGCGTCCATCAGTTTTTGGAATTTTAATTTAATTTTTTTAATTTACGCCGAATATAGTGTGTGAGCAATGAAGATGAAAATATTGTCGTTCCACAAAATCCTTAATAAAAACTTTATTTTTCATCCGATTTTTTTCAAATTACGCTTAAAATGTTGGTAATTAAATAAGCTATTTGGTAAAAAAATAAAACATTCCAGATCTTTACTATAACGTAGAAAAAAAACGAAGTAAATATGAGAAATTTTGAAAAAAAACGTTAAAAATAGGCAAATGAAGCAATGAAGATGAAAATATTGTCGTTCCACAAAATCCTTAATAAAAACTTTATTTTTTATCCGATTTTTTTCAAATTACGCTTAGAATGTTTATAATTAAATAAGCTATTTGGTAAAAAAATAAAACATTCCAGATCTTTACTATAACGTAGGAAAAAAAACGAAGTAAAAATGAAAAATTTTGAAAAAAACGTAAAAAATAGGCAAATTTTGAGGTGCCATAACTCAGCCATTTCTTATCAGATAGAAATTTTCAGCATATCGACGGAAAAGGCATTCAATTACCTTTCTAACGATATGTCACTTATCTCGATCAGACTTTTCGGTTGGGCTCCACAAGGGTTTGAGTGAGACCATACACCGAAAAACACAAAAGTACCGTTATCTAAAAAACGGTACTTAGAAAAAAAAAAATTACAACGTTTTTCGTGTTCAGGAGGTCCCAATTAACTTATCTAGGCATGTGGCGTTCTTGGTATTTTTTGGCTGTAAACCAGTGTAATAGAAGGCCTCACATAAATTTAAAAAGCTCTCTCTGTCATAGTTCTCAAGATATATGATATTAAAAATTCACTTTGTATCGCAGCTACCACGCCCTCTTATGCGATCCTGCCCATTTTCGGTATGGCTACAAATAGTAACAACAAATGATGTCGCACGAATTTTCGAAGCTCTCCCTTTCATAGTAATCAAGATATATGATGTTAAAAATTCACTTTGTATGGAATGTGCCACGCCCACTTTATTAAGGAATATAAAAAATAGTTATAAACCTATTCTCAGACCTATAGAATGTGTATGCAAAATTTCATTGAAATCGGTTCAGCCGTTTCGAAGGAGTTTGGTGACAAACACTGTGACACGTGAATTTTATATATGTACTAGCCAATCCCGGCGCGCGTTGCTACGCCCCTTCATGAATTTTAATCGCATTCTGAAGTTTAATCGAATATCAAGTGCAAGGCTTTAAATTATAACTTTTTTTATGAGCGTGGCACTGCCCACTTTTCTAATTACGAAACTGTATAGTCATTACAGCTCAATAAGTGTGCAAAGTTTCAGAAAAATCGGTCCAGTGTAAGTACCTCAAAATGATACCTTTTTTTATGGGCGTGGCACTGCCCACTTTTCTAAACACGAAATTGTATAGTCATGACAACTCAATATGTGTGCAAAGTTTCAGAAAAATCGGTCCAGTGCAAGTACCTCAAAATTATACCTATTTTTTAATGGGCGTGGCACTGCCCACTTTTCTAATGACGAAAGTGTAAAGTCATGACAGCTCAGTACGTTTGCAAAGTTTCAGAAAATTCGGTCCTGTGCAAGTAGCTAAAACTGATAACTAATTTTTTATGGGCGTAGCCCCGCCCACTTTTTCAGTCACGAAATTATAAAGCCATGACAGCTCAATATGTGTGCAAAGTTTCAGAAAAATCGGTCCAGTGCAAGCATCTCAAAATTAAAACTTTTTTAGGGGCGTGGCCCCGCCCACTTTTCTTATCACGAAATTATTTAGTCATGACGGCTCTATATGTGTGCAAAGTTTCAAAAAAATCAGTCGAGTGCAAGTAGCTAAAACTGATAACTAATTTTTATGGGCGTGGCCCCGCCCACTTTTTTCTACCCATAAACACTCCCTGGTATGTGTACAACAACTTACCAAAGTTTGAGCCCGATCGGTTTTACAGTTTCGGAGTCTATAGCTAACACACACACACACACACACAGAGTTTCACTTTTATATATATAGATTTATCAGCGTTACCATTTTTTTTAAGTCTGTCTGCATTTGTAAAACTTAATTTTTTACTTTTTATTATACAATAAATAAATCGCAGTTTCAGTTGGTTTAAAACGTTTAAAAATTATTTAAATTAAGGAAGAAGATAAAAAAATTGTGTGACATAGGTCGTGCGTGTGTTATGTAATTGTTGTCTTTGTTGCCGCGTTGCATATACCTTATGAATATGCCCTGAAATAAGCAATACAAAACTTTTGAATCATTTTAAATTTTTTTAAAAAATTATGACACTTAGGACACACTTGTGAATAGCCATGTATCTACAGATTTACGACGTTATCTATATATATAAAAGTGAAACTCTGTGTGTGTGTGTGTGTGTTAGCTATAGACTCCGAAACTGTAAAACCGATCGGACTCAAACTTTGGTAAGTTGTTGTACACATACCAGGGAGTGTTTATGGGTGAAAAAAGTGGGCGGAGCCACGCCCATAAAAAATTAGTTATCAGTTTTAGCTACTTGCACTTGACCGATTTTTCTGAAACTTTGCACACATATCGAGCTGTCATGACTAAATAATTTCGTGATAAGAAAAGTGGTCGGGGCCACGCCCCTAAAAAAGTTTTAATTTTGAGGTACTTGCACTGGACCGATTTTTCTGAAACTTTGCACACATATGAGCTGTCATGGCTTTATAATTTCGTGATTGAAAAAATGGGCGGGGCCATGCCCATAAAAAATTAGTTATCAGTTTTAGCTACTTGCACTGGACCGAATTTTCTGAAACTTTGCAAACATACTGAGCTGTCATGACTTTACACTTTCGTCATTAGAAAAGTGGGCAGTGCCATGCCCATTAAAAAAAAGGTATCATTTTGGGGTACTTGCACTGGCCCGATTTTTCTGAAACTTTGCACACATATTGAGTTGTCATGACTATACAGTTTCGTATTTAGAAAAGTGGGCAGTGCCACGCCCATAAAAAAAGGTATCATTTTGAGGTACTTACACTGGACCGATTTTTCTGAAACTTTGCACACTTATTGAGCTGTCATGACTATACAGTTTCGTAATTAGAAAAGTGGGCAGTGCCACGCTCATAAAGAAAAAGTTATAGTTTTTAGCCTTGCACTTGATATTCGATTAAAATTTAGAATGCGATTAAAATTCATGAAGGGTCGTAGCAACGCGCGCCGGGATTGGCTAGTGCTTAATAAAAAAACTCTGTGCTAAAAATTTAATAATTTTTTTTTATGTAGAACATTTTAGCACTTTAAATTTGTCGATTTAGCATTTTTTTAATTTTAGCTACTGGTAACACTGCTTTTATTGGTCTTGCAGAAGCAATGCAACTAATTCTATTGAGGTTTAGTAGATTAACTGCCATTAATTCCTGGAATGAATATTTCAGTTATACTAAAAACAGTTTTAAAGTTTATTCTCAAAATTGTTTAATGACATTAATTTTACAAACGGAATTTGAAAACTTTTGCAACAAATTAAAAAAGAAAAAAAAAAGAGTGACTTGGTTCATTTTTACTCCGAATAATAGTTATTATTGACAACTATTGTAATTTTTTAGTGAAAAAAAGTGTATAATTTTTGATAAAAGTAGTAAAAACAAGTAACAGCGCTATATTCGGCCGTGCCGAATCTTATATACCCTTCACAACGTGTAGTCATGCAATAACAGTAGTTTTTGTCACCATTCATCCCATATGAAATACGTACATACATATAAAAACATACATATATAAAAACATCCCATTGTAAAATTATAAATTCACGTATGTATGGTAAAAAAACAAAAAAAATAAATAAAAAAAAAATATTAAAAAAATATTTTAAAAATAAATTAAAAAAAAAAATTAAAAAAAATTATTATATATATAATATATATGTATAAAACAAAAAAAATTAAAAAAAAAAATTAAAAAAAAAAAAATAATAAAAATATAAATAATATATTAAATAAAAAATAATAAAAAAAAATTAAAAAAAAATTTTTTTTGCTCAGCTGGGATTTGATGCCACGTTTTCTCTAACCAGTATACAAGTTTGTATGTATGTTGTTGTTGTAATGTTGTTTTTGTGAAAAAAAAAATCGAGGTAGTCGTGGGTTTTTGCTCATATCTCAGTTGTTTATGTACCGATGTTTCTGATTTTCAATACCGATCTACTCCCGAATATTTCTGATATTTTAATACCTTACCCGGGTCCAACCTATGTCGGGGGGCTTCAAAAAGTTGATTTCAAAATACACACGGACAAAAGGACAGACTGACAGAGCTTAATCGACTCCCCTATTCATAAGCTTTCAGAAAATATATACTTTATGGGGTCGGAAATTAAAATTGTAGAAATTTCACACGGAATGACAAACCTATATATACCCTTTTTCACTGTGTGAAGGGTATAAAAATTAATTCAATTATTAATTAATTAACTGTATGTATATGGAAAAAAATAATTGAATTTTAACTTTAAATGAAGGGTATAAAAAATGTTTACACATAAAAAAATTCGTCATTTTCAACTTCATCATTTTGGGGCTGGTCCTGATGTTGTCTCGTTGTTATCTCTTGTTTTTACTGGTAGATTCTTATAAAAACTGTAGTACACGGGTGAAATAAATTTTAGCAAATCAACCATATCTCGTTTTTTTCTGACGTAATTACATTTGTGTTGGCATCCACAATCGAAATTGCGAAAAAATGTTTTTGTAGAAATGGTAAGACCTTTTTGGTTGCAACCAAGCTTACGCACATTCTTTTTCCACTTTGCCTGTTGCTTTTGTTTCTTCCTTCCCAATCCTGCAGATGCAGATGATGGCCCAGCCACCGGCTCTACAGCCACATTTTATATAATAATAAATACAAAAAATAATAATAATAAAAAAATTTAATTTAATAACCAAATGTTTAATTACCTTATAGATTAGCAAAACTATTACTGTCCGATGATTCCGATCCTGGACAATATTCCTATCCTCATTAGTGGAAAAATCACTAGCACTACTATTACCACTTTCCATTTTAAATAAACACTGATTTCTTAAAATATTAATGAAAACTGAATAACTGTTGGGGGAAATGTTTTCAATTGTTTTGCACTTTTGTTTTTTAAGAGTGGCAAATAATTTAAACAAACTCAAAAATCAAATCAATCAGTGGTATAATTTTCTCATTTTCTTTAAACAAAGTTATTTTTTACAAAGTATGAAATTAAATATTTTTTAATTAATAAAATAATCACCATACACACTCAAGCAATACTTAACCGTTTTTTTTTTTTTTTTTTTTTTTTTTAACCAACAATATTTTTCGGTTTTTAATGGGTCTTGTAAATTTTTTATTTATTTAATGTTTTTGTTATATGTAATATTTTATATATGTTTTGTTCAATTCCAATTTGGATCACACTAACTTGGTTCGTTTCAGCTTCGAAAAAAATCGAAAATGAGAGCAATTGACTTGGGTTTTTTACCGCTACCTTAGGAACTGAACACTTTTTGACTTAGCAGGTTACAGAACTAAAAAGAGTTAAATTTTGCGCAGAATTTGGCACTAATTTTGACATTTTTTATATTTTATGACTTGGTTCGGTACAGCTTTCAGCCCTCCATTTATTCATCAGGTAATTGCAGTTCGGAGAAAATTTTTTTGTTTATATTTTTTATATATGAAGTTTGACATTTGAAATAAATTATAAAATAGAGAAAATTGTTTTTTATTTATGCATTTTGACAGTTAAAATTTAAAATAAGTGATGAAAAAAATAATCAGCTGACGAATCAAGAGTACCCGATGAATAAATATGCCTTGAGCCAACCATTTCAAATTATTTTTAATCTTGCTGCAAACCGCAAAAAACTTACTATCATCTCTAATTGAAAATTACTAGCTAAATAATGATACCTAATTGAAATTGAGTCAAGATTATTAATAAATTAATTTAAACATATAATCAACGCTGTCCAAATCTTCATTTTCTGTGCACAATTGTGCTACAAAAAAACTCACACCGACACCAGCGATGCCAACTTAGTGCTTTTGGCACTATTTTTAGTGCTTTTCGATGCACCAAAACGCCAAGTTTTTGTCCTTGGTGCCAACCTAAGAAAAAGCACTGCCTTGGTGCTTTGCAAAATTTTCATTAGTGGTTTTAGTGCTTTTAACAAATTTTAAAACTTTTAATCTTGTTTGTAATAAAAATATGCAGGTAATATTTATTTCTACAAGTGTATGTATACATTTTTGTCTAGTAACTCTATTTTTAGTAACTTATTGCAAATCAGGGCACATCAAACAGGTAATCTCAGCGCGGGAGCTAATGGCAAATGAATGTCATTTTCTATAGAAGAAAAGTAAATCTTTGTGAGCTGTCAAACGTTAAACGTTAAAAATTTATTTGTATTGTAATAACTACATTTTACCATCTAAGGCCTGTGCAGATATTTCGTCTAATAAAACATACAAAAAATCAAAATATCATCTAAGAACGGTTTTATGGCCCAATTCAAATCCGAATGATGAAGATCCATACGATTTGGAAGATATATTTTTTGTTCAAGATTTCTGATTCATTTGTAAACTTGTAATAAACGAATGTTCTATAATTAAAACTCCTAAATATATATATGTATATATGTACATATTTAATTCTTAAATAAAACTACAATGTAAATTGTACTTTACTAGTTGTTTGGTTTCTCAATTAAATTAAAAAATAAACCAGCAAACAAAATAGTATAATGGAAGACAAAAATTTTTGTTTTGTCATTAAAAATGCTTTTGGTAACATGCAATGCATTTTATGTTACCAAACATTTAAAACAAAGAAAACATTTTCAATTAAAAGGCATTTTGACCTTTTTCACAAAGAAATAAATAAATTAAAAGAGGAAAAAAGGAAAATGTTTCTTCTTGAGCAAAAAAACCTTTATATGCAAAAAATTAAAGAATGGGTTTTGCAAGAAGAACAAAATGAGGAAATTTTGCAAAATAAAAAATTAAAAATGGAGATTTCAAGTTAAATAAGCTTGGAAATCGCTCTGCATGGCAGACCATTTATGGATGGAATGCTAGCAAAAAATATTTTACAAAAAACTTTTCAAATGTTAAATTATAGAACAGATTTCATAAAGTCAGTTCCCATGTCACACCAAACTGTGGCTAGGCGTATTTCCCAAATAGGAAATTCGGTAGAGTCTTCTATTAAAGAAAAATTGATAAATAGTAAATTTCTTTCGTTTTGTTTAGATGAAAGTACAGATATCAATGATCTTTGTCAACTGGTTGTCTGTGTAAGATGCGTTGATGAAAATTTTAATGTTTTTGAATCAATGTTGACATTGGAAACCTTTTATGGACACGTAACTGAAAAGCTTTTGATGGTGGTTGTAAGTGATAAATTTTTTTCAATTGTCGATATAAACAAAATTGTCGGTGTCTGCACAGACGGGGCAAATGTAATGGTAGGAAAAAACACAGGTTTGATAGGTAATATAAAAAAAGTGAAATGGCAATGCAAAACTTTCACTGCATTATTCATCAAGCCGCGCTTGCGTCTAAATTTATTACTCAAGACTCTACAATGAAGACCGCAGAGCGCATTATAAATAAAATTAGAGGAGGACACAATGCTCTCACTCATCGAAAATTTGTAAAATTTTTAACATCTAAAAACGCAGCTTTCAACGATCTTAAAATGTTCACTGAGGTACGTTGGCTTAGTCGTGGCGACTGTCTTAATCGGCTATATGATTTAAAACAGGAAGTCTTAGAGTTTTTAGAAAAAGAAAATATCGATGAGTCGGCAAAAAATTGTTTAAAAGATACACAATTCATATCAGATCTAGCTTTTCTAGCTGATACAACTTCTTTGCTTAATGATTTCAACTTAGAGCTTCAAGGAAAAGGTAAGAATATATCTGATATTGGTAAAATTTTATTTAATTTTAAAACAAAACTTTTTCTTATACTTTGCCAAATTAGATCAGATGACTTTTCCAGTTTTAAAAAAAATCTCTATTGCGCGAATCGCTGTGCGATGCTGTGAAAACTAAACGAGTTGAGATTTTTGATACACTGCTCAACAGTTTTGAAGACAGGTTTGCAGATTTTAAGAGTATACAACAGCAGTTGGATATATTTAATAACCCTTATAACTGTGATGTTATTCAATATGAGTTCGATATACAATCAGAACTTATACTTCTTCGAAACGAAGTCCAAGCTCCTGGAAAAATGGGAATAGAATTCTGGAAAAATCTAAATGATTTCGATTTTCCAGAGTTAAAAAGCAATGCTTTGAAATTGTTATCCCTTTTTCCTTCTACATATTGCTGCGAACAAATTTTTTCCGACGTAAAATTTATTTGTTCCAAGCAGAGAAATAAATTAAGTTCTTCAAATTTAAAACATATTTTGTTAATAAGAAATTGTTACGAAACCTTAAATTTGGAAAACTTAATTTATAATGCGTAAATACACTTAATTTTTTAAGTTTTAATTGTAAATTAAAAATTGTATTTAATTTTATTAACTTTTTTTAAACATCATTTCTATTTTGCTTTTAAAAGTAAAATTCATTACATTTGTAATGCTTAGTTTTGTGTTTGCTGGGCAATATTATCATTCATTAATTTCTTAAATTTGCATGTATTTTTTTTCTTTTGCTGAGATATTAGATATCTCATTCTAGGTCTTTAAAACTCAAGCATTTTTGTTTGTGTAGGGAGTATTACTTCCCCTGCTCAGTTGTGCGTAGAAATCTCATGAAATGTATTTCGTTTATATTAAAGACACAACGCCCACTGTTTATTGCTTGCCCATTTAAGCAAAACTATGGAAGTTATTATTCTGATATCCATCAGGAATTTTTAAGAGTCTAGGTCGGTAAAAACTATGTTAGAACTTTAAAGAATGATGCGATTAGTATCATATTTATATTGATTTAATAGAATTTATAAACCTAAAATCCATTTTCTCTTAAGTTATATCACAGTTTTTTCTAAAGTGATATTAATTTTGTTACTACTGGTCTCTCAAATAAAACAACATAAAAAAGTTGTGAACAACTGTAGATATGTTCTTGCTTATTTTTGTATGTATAAATACATATTATATTTTCTTACTTACTTGGAAATCTCCCAATTAACTGCAGCTTGCCAAATGTGGGCGGTACCATCACCACTACCAGTCAGCACTAAGTCTCGATTTAGATGGAATTTTATTGAATTTACTGATCCAACGTGTCCAGTGTACTGCAATAAACAACGGCCATTCTCTATGCCCCATATGCATGCAGTATGGTCTGCTGACGCTGTACCTATTATGGGTTGTCCAATTTTTGCAGCCACTTGCCAAACACCATCTTTATGGCCACAGAATTCACGTATAACAGTACTCACCACAGACTGAGCCTTAAAACTCGACACAATACGACTAGTTTGGGCTTTAATTTTATGACTAGCTTTTACCTTACCTCCACTAGAAGTAAACTTGGATTTTAAGCTTTTACTGCTAGAAGCTGATGCCGTTCCCGGGCCAGCCGTATTATCAGCATCATCATGCCCTGATATAGGTATAACAACTGAGGCGGCATTAGTACCTCCACCGCCAGGATTTGTAGACGTTGACCGTTCAAAAGATTGTATGGAATCTTTATTTGTGTAACTATCTAACTTTTCCTGTACTACACAATTTACAAAATATTTATGTTCATAAAAACGTGCGCATATACATATGTATTTTACCCAATCAACTTACAACTAAGATTTTCCAAGTACAACAATTCAAACTCTTTTTCTATTTGGACAAATAGATGATGTAGTCTTGACCGATATGGTGTATCATCTGGTATATTAATGCCCATATCTTCTGCCATACTCGAAAAGCGGGCAGTGCGTTGTTTTGATGATTTCATTTTACTTCTTCCAAATATTTATAGAAAAATTTTTTTTTAAATAATTTTATTATTCTTTTATCATCTAATTTACGCTGTATAATGGAATTTCAATTAGATTTTTTCAATGTAATAACATATTTTACAAAAGTTGTTTTATTGTATTTTATATTATTTATATTATTAAAAAGCTGAAGCGAAAAATTTTTTTCAAAACAAAAATCAATCACAATCACCGATTAACATCACAATCAAGATATGTACACTTAACAAAGTACACATAACTAATCAGCTGATCTTTTTAGCTTTCCACTCGCAATGTCAAAATCTATAAGAAAAATATGAATTCACCTTTAACGCTGGGTTTCCACGTAGCAATTTTCATTGCTAAGCTTAAGCAAAAACGTCGGCAGAATAACGGCACTTTATTGCTAAGATATGATTATTTTCATATCTTGTCGTGGGTGGAGAACACGACACAAATAATTTATTTTTATAATTTAATATTTTTGTTTTAACTTTTATGAGTTTTTTTAAAATACTTTATTTTTAATTATTAGCAGGTAAAATTATTTTAATTTTCCTTTGTTTCTGCAAAGAAAAACATAAAATTCAAAGAAAATTAAACGATTTTGACAGCTAATTGCGGCTATAATTGATCAAGCAAACAGCAGAGCAATGATTGCGCAACAAATTGCTACATATGGCAATTTGCGGTCTACACCTTGCAATTTCTATGGACGCAATCAAATTTGACAATTGCGGAAATAAATATTGCTACGTGGAGACCCCGGGTAAATATTTTTTTTATATAAAGTTCAATATTGATATAAGATAGCAAATTCAGTCGAATTTGGCGATGTGTGTACCTTGTAAAGTGTACCCTAATCACAATAGTTAATGCCAAAATATAAGCTGCTGAAAAAAGGGAAACAAAAATTATGAATTCCCAGCAAAACACAACATGTCATGACAAAAATTATGAATTCCCAGCAAAAAACATCATTCCGTGCAAGGTGAATTTACCTTGCTTCTGATATATAAGTGGCTCCCCAGCCATAGAAACATTGAAAAACTATTAACAATAAAAAAAAGCAGCAAAAATGGGTACCCATATCAAGAGAATAAT
Source organism: Phyto melanocephala (assembly GCA_941918925.1). NCBI lineage: Eukaryota > Metazoa > Arthropoda > Insecta > Diptera > Rhinophoridae > Phyto > Phyto melanocephala. The sequence goes on from OW799233.1 coordinate 148,831,956, forward strand.
ATATTTAACCTACATTTCAAAGCAAAGTACCGTTGAAATAAGAAAGAAGCTTGAGTTTATACTTTCTTGGCAGAAAGTTCCAAACTTGATATACCACGCACTAAAAAATAACGATCAAAGATAGAGAGATGTTCTAAAGGCACCTCAATTTGAATATTACTCGTAGAATTTATAAAAGAAAATTCATTTACCAGAATTACCGGTTGTTGTACTTTAATAATTTTATAAAAATTAAGCAAAATACGAAATTTTAGATAATCATTAAATTTACATTTCAAATATGTTGAAACAAGTTCTCTAACACGTTAATGTTCAATAATTTTTAAATTAAAAACGTAACGAACCACTTTTCTTATAATTCTGCTAAGAATATCCAAATTATATGCTCGAGAACCAAAAAAAAACTCAAAACCATAGTTAAACTGAGACATAATCAGGAAGTAACCAAGTCGATATCTAACAAGTCTAGGCGTATATGGTTTTAAAGAATATAATCTTCTTAAAGCAAGACAAACTTTATTAGAGAGAGTATTTGTATGAATATCAAAATTTAGACAAGAATCTAAAATGACGCCGAGGCATGTAAGAGAATCAACATAACCAATCACTTGTCCATTTATATATACCTATAAGTTAGGATAGAACCGGGCTGCAGGTTTTACAAATGAAAGCGTATTGCTTTAGTCTTGTTAGAATTAATCTCAAGGAAGTTTCTGTGCATCCAGTTTGATACTGCGTTTAGGTGGTTGTTTAAACCTTTCTCAAAACGATCAATTTGACTAGATTTAGAGGTATATAAAAGAAAAATGTCATCAGCAAAAATATATGGCTGGCGAAAATTATTGATCAATAAAGGAATACAATCATTGAAATAAATGATAAATAAAATAGGACCCAAAATTGACTCTTGGGGCACACCAGAGGTTACCAAGCCAATAGTAAAATTTAATCCACTAAGTGAGACATATTGTGTCCGTTCCGACAGGTAAGTATAAGTACATGCATATGTCGAAATATTGAAATTTGCATTAAGTTCCTTAACTAGAACACTTAAGTTTATTCGATTAAATGCCTTAGAAAGATCCAAAGAAACCACGGAACAAAGTTGATGATTATCTAAACGTTCTCTTATGTTATCAGTTAAAGAAAGAAGCAAAGAAGTATTATGATTCCGTCTGAAGGCATATTGATTAGGATGAAGCAAATAATCGCAATGAGTCAAAAATTGTGTTCTCATTAATGCCTCAACAATTTTTGACATTGACGGTAAAATTGTTATCGGCCTCAAACTATTAGTATTACCATTTTTTGAAATTTTGAAGTCATAACTATAGTATTAACAAGATGAACAAGAAGTCTACTGATAAGTGGAAAAATCAATTTAATAAACTTTATTGGAATTTTATCATGACCGCGACATTGGATTTAATTGAATTTAAAGAGAGCATAAAAACATATTCCGATATAGGAGCAAACGAATATTAATTTATGCCATCATTAAGATCATCAAGATTTATTTCACCTTGAATATAAGGGTTTAGATTATGCAAAAAGCTGGAAGCTATAGATTCAATATTAAATAAATCGATATTAGGTTCCTCACGACCTATACAACATAGTCGACAAATTTTTCGCCACATTTGAGTATTACTAGCATCAGAAAATAGACTTAACCCTCCAGTTAGTCTCAGAGCGATTTCTAAAGTAAGTCCCATATGCTTGATCTCTTAAAGATCTAGCCTCAGTAGTACTTCTAGAATTCATCCAATTCAAATTTTTGGACTTTAAGTCCACCCTTGACATAGGAACACAGTTATGAAGATTATCAATTAATTGATTTAATGTAGAAGAAGATGATCTAACTGAAATAACTATAAAACTATGATAAGAGAAAAAAAAGAAGGGGTATTGAAATTGATGACTGTAAGCTACAGTAGAAGGTTGATTTAAAAGAAAATAGTCTATTAACGAAGTAGTATTAGTTGGTAAATAAAGGTGAGTTGGCAAACAATTGTGAAAACAGTTTAAACCGCATCTAGAAATTAAAGAACGACAATTGTTTGATTTAGCAGCTTCAAAATGTTATAGGTAAAATCACCCATAACAACAATATTAGAATAACGATCAAATAAATCACTATGCAGATTTTCAAACGCATCAATATTACCATTACGCAAATATACCACACCAACTAACATCGAAATATCAATACAAAAATTTTAATAAATAATGATTCACAGATTCCATATTGTTTTTCATAAAAAATAGTTTTATAACGTAATTTATTAGAAATGTACATACAGACACCACCAGCCCTACTTGAATGATTAATATGCACAATATCATTAATTTTAGGGCGTTCATTTATAATAATTGTATACAGAGAAACAAGTCGCTGTAAAAAGTCGGCGGCGGCGGCTAAGAGGAAAATTTTCGGCGGCGGCTCATAGCCGACTAAAGCCGGCGGCTTGTAGTATATATATTTGTATGTATATATTTTTAAAAATATTTAAAGTTATTTATCATAAAACAAGATTTTATTTAAATAAAAAATTTTTTCTTATAAAAAAGGGTTGATAATATTTTTGTTGTCATAAACAAACAATTGCATTAATGCATAAGCTTGAGGCGGAAAACGCCTGTTTAGATGATGCTGACGTTACTGGAATTCTAAAACAAACGTCAGCAATGTTTGCTAGGTTTGGAATGACCTATCAAAATATAATCTTAAAAATAATTTAGTTTTAATATCATATACAAATCGCCATAATATTTCCAACATTCCGAAATAGTATTTTCAGAAACTACCACTTTGGACATTTATTAAATTTTTTTTTAGTTAATAATTCAATATAATAAGCAATATCTTTATTAAGTAATATTGAATAATTTGAATCTTCAGATTCTGATTCCGAGGAAACACTTTCTAAATTAATTTCTTATCTGAAAAAACTTCTTAGCCGGCTTTGAGCCGATCGAATGGTTTCTCTGATTGTATAGCCAGGTAAACTAAGAGATTGTGAAAGTAAGTCTGGTTTAAGCCAAGTTTCCGATATACCAAAAATGTCTAAAACGGATTCCTTAAATGTGTTTTTGAACTCTTCAAGTTTGATACTAGAGTTAGAAGGACATAAACTTTGAGTATTTATATGTCCAATGTTTAACTTTTCCGAAAAATAGGAAAAGAAGACTTAAGAACGGCATTATCTCTAGCTATAGGTCTAAGGTTATTGTTATGTATCATCAATAAAAAACCAACATTCATTTGCATGGGGGAACCAAATTATAACCAGAAAAGAATATATAAATAATTTATATAATTTGTACAAATCCAATATGAACTATTAATTCATTAATTAAAAAAAATTACCTACATGATTGAAAGAAAAAATAATAATAATATAAAATAGATACAATATGAATACCGAAATGAAGTGCCGTATTCATAAAACAAGTTCACAACGTGTAGTCATGCAATAACAGTAGTTTGTATCACCATTCATCCCATATGAAATACGTACATACATATAAAACACATACATATATAAAAACATCCCATTGTAAAATTATAAATTTACGTATGTATGTTCATAAAAAAAATAAATAAAAAAAGAATAAAAAAAAATTTAAAAAAAAAAATTAAAAAAATAATTAAAATATATATTATAAACATAAAACAAAAAAATATATAAAAAAAATTTAAAAAAATAATAATAAAAATATAAATAATATATTAAATAAAAAATAAAAAAAAAAGAATTTAAAAAAAAATTTTTTTTGGCTTAGCTCGGATTCGATGCCACGTTTTCTCTAACCAGTATACACGTTTTATGTATGTATGTTGTTGTTGTAATGTTGTTTTTGTGAATAAAAAATCGAGGTGGTCGTGGGTTTTTGCTTCTGATTTTTGTTTTGTTTTGTTTCTGATTTTCAATACCGTTCTACTCATGAATATTGATATGATATTTTAGTACCTCACCCGGGTCCAAGCGATATCGGGGGGCTTCAAAAAGTTGATTTGAACGTACACACGGACAGACTGACAGAGCTTAATCGACTCCCCTATTCATAAGCTTTCAGAAAATATACACTTGGGGTCGGAAATGAAAATTGTAGAAAATTCACACGGAATGACAAACCTATATATACCCTTTTTCACTGTGTGAAGGGTATAAAAACACATATTGTCTATCAAAGGCTGTTTTAAACAATGTTACACAGAAATCTGTTAAATAAGCCTCCAATAAACCCAAAAACATTCCTTATGAATACTGCAGATAATTTATATAAAGCAAAGGTCCATAAAGAATAAACAAATTTAATTTCTGTATAAAAAATAAAATTTTATAAACCCTTGCCATCTTTTAAATAGAAACAAAAAACTAATATTAAATCTATAGTAGAAATAAAATAGTTACATAATTAAATATGCAAATCAAAGAGATTAATAAAATCCAGTAGAAAAACAAATTTTACCACATCGTTTGGTATAGTAATTTAAGTCTTCAGTACTTCACGATTTACGATGCTGTAGCTTTTTATTTTATTTTCATTTTTTAATTTCCAGCAGCTCTTTAATAGTTTTTTGGCTAATATTATATATTTTTTGTACATAATATTAAAAATGTCTCTCCGAACAATATCCACTTTTAAGTGTGCCCATAGCTTGTTGACAGAGATGATAATGTCCTTTCTATTGAGGCGATGTTGAAGAGAATGATTTTGAAGCTCAAGCTCAAGAAACTTCTGTTTGTTAACAATGTAATTTGAATTTCCAAAGCTTTACGATTTGCCATCTCATCTTTTATTTCCCTAAGGCTGTTTGATAGTTCCACCCGAATCATATATTAACTGCAGACTAAAAAGTAGTTTTCATTGAAGCCTGCTCACTTTTCATTTCATTAGTATGATCACGCAAGCATTTCCTAATATTAGAAAATTATTTTCTCATTTTCACTTTAAAGTCATTATCGGTTTTTTTAATGTATTCTCCATGCAACTATTGCAGGTGTATAATAAGTTATGATTTTTATCCAGCGTATTAAACACAACTTTTGAAACACTTTCACAATCAGCATGATACCAGTTTTCATAGACACGACATAGTAAACATCTAGACCCACTAATTTCTAACTCCACAGGGATAAGTCATTAAGGATATTTAATATATTAAATATATTTTTAATGCGAAAATTACAGAATTTTAACAAAATGGCAGCAAACGAAATAAATAAAAACAAGAATGTAGTTTTGCAGTTTGTTAAGATGACAAAAACGTAGCACATGCCAATAAGTTAAAAATTAGTATACAGACATAGTTATACATATATGTTTATTTACACAAATTAAAAAAAATGTTAGTATGTCTAGAAATAAAACAAAATGTTTGAGCTTATCGAATACATTTTCAAATGAAATCTACTCAATTGAAGGATCGCCGCGAATAACGTTGCAAATGACAAAATAGTAATTTTTCAGGAGAGCAAAAAACATATTTAAAAGGTTTGATTGTCTCTTTTTTTATTTTTTTTTTAGTTTATCAAAAATAATAAAAATAAAATAAATAATGCACAAAATCAAGAAATTCAAATTTTAAATAACATATAAATTAACTGTTTTTATTTTTTTTAGTGGAAAAATGTTTCATATCCAAAATTTTTTTTTATTACGTATGATTTTTCACTATTTCTAAACCTTTTATTTTTATTGTCTTTCCAATTTTTCGACAAATACTTTTTATTTTGTACCTCTGTTACACTTATCAAGCACTTTCGACAATTCCGTTCGTAACATTTTTCTTATAACTTACAACGTTCTTCCACTGACTAACATTGACATTGTAATTGCGTTTTGACGGTGATAAAATGCATAATTTTAATATTTTGGTGTTTGAGAGTTATTTTAACGGTAATCTGCAAAAAAAACAGGTTTTGCAAAATTTGTCTTTTACAACGTTATTCGTTATTTGCTTCAATTGTAATCCTTAAAATGTACAGTTTACGCTAGTTAAAATTTTTTAGCAAAAAACTTGGCGGCTGTTGATTTAAATTACAAATGAAGTCTAGGCCTATCTTTCAAAATTATTTACACACATATTTTGTCTGTCAAAATATTAACACATGCGGGAAATTAAGTTAAAAACGCTGCAATCTTTTAAAATAAACTTATAATTAGCAAATTTTTATTGCATAAAAATGAATATTTATAGAAAAGTCGCTACAAAACGTTTAAAATGGTTCCTAAATTCAAATCTCTTTTACTGAAACATGCACAATCTTATATGCTAATGAATCGTTAAGCATTTTCTACAATTTTCATTTCCGACCCCATAAAGTATATATGTATATTCTGAAAGCTTATGAATAGAGGAGTCGATTAAGAAGCAACCATATGTTCTTTAGATCTATGTATGGTATCAATCTTTTGGAAATATCCGGGAAAGAATCGCTATTGAAATTCAGCACAATCGCCCGATAAATTTCTGAATTATGAGCAAATAAACACGATGCCTCTCTTTATTCCCATATTTTTACCACCAAAATTAATTTTTTTTAGCCATAGAATAATATATAGGTACCTTTGCTACTATTTATAAATATAATATGCCTCTAGAGATATTCGTGTAAAATTTTGGATAAGTCGGGCTCTAATCAATAAAGTTATATGTAATTTTTTTTTTAAATATATATTCCAAAAACTTACAAACGAAAATCAATTTTTTTTCATCTGAAAGGACTTGACTAGCACAATATAAGCATCATAAAAAAATTAAAGTTTATGTTGGCCGCCACTACAAAATGGCGGACAATAAATTTATATATGGGTCAAATCTGGTATATTAAAATGTAACTTCTTGAACACCCTCAATATTGGTATCAAATGAAAGGGCATGACCAGTAGAATATAGTAAGTTATTAAAAAATGTAAAATCCATGATGGCATCAAATTTTTTTCATCCCATCAATATGGGTATCAAATTAAAGGGCTTGACTAGTAGAATACAGTTAACTACGCAAAAATTCAAAATCGAGAATGGCATCGGAAAAAATAAAGAAAAAAGTGGTGTGACATGAAATATACATAGGTTAAGCTACAATGTGGGATTATACCTATGTACATGATGGTGAAGAGTATTATCAGATTCGGTACGGCCGAATATAGCACTCTTACCTGTTTTCATATAAAACCTTGAAGATTAATTAAAATAAAATTATTTTTGTATGTAACACTTATTGACTGATCTTATATTATACTTATACACATATTTAATGTTTGTAAGTCCCCGATTAGAAAGTGAAACATCTGGAATTCTCTTTTGTATTTTCCTTCGCGATCATACAGGGAAACATTGTTGTCGGAAACATTCCAGCTTATATTTTAATTTTATTTAGTAAATTATTTATTTTTTTATTTTTATTTAAACAAAGTCAAATATAAAACATAGAGAACAAAGCAAGCCGAAAATAAATATTGCAAATGTCAAAAAGCATAGCAATAAGAATGAAAGCACAAAGCGTGCCTCCGAGAACAGGAAAAAAATTTCATACTCTCTTCCCCACCCGTCTCTTTGCATCAGACTTGGGAAAAGAGTAAGAAATATGTTGGAAAACAGTCTACAATTTAGTAATGAAGAAAGAAACCTATCGGAGCAGGAGTCCTGATAATTAAATTGTGCTCCAAGCAGAGATACTTGCCTTCTATTACGTAACGGATCTAATAACTCTTTACGTGTATATTCAGGTGGCTTTTAAGTTTCCAACGCAATTTACCATCAACAAATAAAAAATTTATAAACAAACTTTGACGCTTCGAGGTAAGTTAAAAGAAAAAGGTTTTTAAATTTACAATTAGGGATTCCACAAAGAAAATATTTTTCCTACCAAATTTTATCTTTTTAATTATTTAGTTTGTTTATAATTTTATTATATAATTCAAACCCCTCACTATCAACAATCACAATACTGACTAGTCTACCGGGACACTGTCCGTAAGAATATCCAATTTATAATTTCTATGAAAACTTGTAAGTATATTTTTACTCTATTTTGACGCTATACACCTAAAAAACTTTCAGATATAATAAGTTGTAAATGAAATAACTCTTAAATATAACGATAGTTTAGGTCTAAGCTACAAATTTTTTGAAACTTGAATTTTTTAAATAACGGAAACGCTTTTTTTAAATTAACCTAATTTTATTGTACATTACTTCTGTAACGGTAATTTTAGTCATATTCATGCTTGACGCGCCTAGCGCGTGGTTAATAAACCTTAAAAAATATACGTTAAATTAGCACCATTGTTCATCAACACGAAAAAGCCAATATGGCGGGTGCGTAAGAATATATTTTATAGATTTCAGCAAATTAACACATAGTTTTTAAGATATTAGTAACTATTTTATTATTAAAATGACTACAATTGCAGATTTATTTACAAAATATAATTGTACAAACTGCCAAGATGATATTCAAGGTATCCGTGTTCATTGTGCAGAATGTGAAAATTTCGATCTGTGCCTACAAGTAAGTTGATTTATTTTTTTTTTTGGAAGTGTAAAGGGGCTTTACTTTCTGTATCTATCTTATATGATTTAAGAGAAAACATTACATTACCCAAAATGAAATTAAGAGAAATGAATAAATATTTGTGCCATTTCATTTTGACACAAAAAATATTTGTTTATATTTTATTTTTATGTGGTAGTGCTTTGCTGCTGGTGCTGAAATAGGTTCCCATCAAAACAATCATGCTTATCAATTTATGGATACTGGTACTGCTATTTTATCTGTGTTTCGAGGAAAAGGTGCTTGGACTGCTAGAGAAGAAATACGTTTATTAGATGCAATTGAACAGTACGGTTATGGAAATTGGGAAGATGTTAGCAAACATATTGAAACTAAGTCAGCTGAAGATGCTAAAGAAGAATATGTTAATAAATTTGTTAACGGCACTATAGGGCGGCATACTTGGACCCCAGCACAGGCACAAAGACCTACGCTAATTGATCACACGTCTGATGATAACGGACCCCTAGGTAATATAGCAATGCAACGTTTACCTCCCTTAGACATTACAGCAGAAGAGGCTGCCCAGTTGGGTTATATGCCAAATCGTGATAGCTTTGAACGTGAATATGACTTTACTGCTGAACAATTGATATCGAAAATGTCACTTAACACTGATGACACTGAAGCGGATTATTTACTTAAATTGGCTCATGTTGATCTCTATACTAGGCGTTTAAGAGAGAGAGTGCGACGTAAGCGCTTAGTACGCGATTATCAATTGGTTGCAAATTTTTTCCGCAATCGCAACTATGCTCAGTATCCTGGATTAACCCGCGAACAAAAAGATTTTAGAGATCGCTTTCGTGTATTCGCGCAGTTTTATACTGCCAATGAATATGAACGTTTGTTAAACTCTTTAGAACGAGAAAAAGAATTGCGAATTCGTTTGTCGGAACTTTGTCGTTATCGTTACAATGGCTTGACAAAAATAGATGAATGTCGTCATTATGAACAACATGCTGCTATGGCGAGTAATCGTTCGTCTGGTCCTTATGGACATGGAAAGACTGTAAGTTTTTGTGCTAAAAAATATAAAATCACGTTAAATATGTTGAAGCTTATTGTTCATGAATATCTTTTAATGTTCGCATTTTTTTTTTTTTTTTGGTGTAGGTACTTTTTTTAATTTTGAGAATTATCTTTATCTGAGTTTTTTTCATAATAGTTTTAAAAATGGTTTTTCTTCTCTTTTATATAATAAACTAGCCAAACCCGGCGCGCGTTGCTACGCCCCTTAATGAATCGAAATGCATTCTTAACTTTAATTAAATATCAAGAGCAAAAGCCTAAATATTATAATTTTTTTTATGGGCGTGGCACTGCCCACTTTTCTAATCACGAAATTATTAAGTCATGACAGCTCGATATGTGTGCAAAGTTTCAGAAAAATCGGTCTGGTGCAAGTACCTCAAAATTATATCCTTTTTTTATGGGCGTGGCCCTGCCCACTTTTCTAATCACGAAATTATATGGTTATGACAGCTTAGTATGTGTGCAAAGTTTTAGAAAAATCGGTCTAGTGCAAGTACCTCAAAATTAAAAATTTTTTAGGGGCGTGGCCCCGCCCACTTTTCTTATCACAAAATTATTTAGTCATGACAGCACAATATATGTGCAAAGTTTCAGAAAAATCGGTCAAGTGCAAGTAGCTAAAACTGATAACTATATAATTTTTATACCCTTCACACAGTGAAAAAGGGTATATATAGGTTTGTCATTCCGTGTGAAATTTCTACAATTTTCATTTCCGACCCCATAAAGTATATATTTTCTGAAAGTTTATGAATAGGGAAGTCGATTAAGCTCTGTCAGTCTGTCCGTGTGTATGTTGAAATCAACTTTTTGAAGCCCCCCGACATAGGTTGGACCCGGGTAAGGTATTAAAATATTAGAAATATTCGGGAGTAGATCGGTATTGAAAATCAGAAACATTGGTACATAAACAACTGAGATATGAGCAAAAACCCACGACCACCTCGATTTTTTTTCCACAAAAACAACATTACAACAACAACATACATACATACAAACGTGTATACTGGTTAGAGAAAACGAGGCATCGAATCCCAGCTGAGCCACAAAAATTTTTTTTTAATTTTTTTTTTTATTTTTATTTTTTTATTTAATATATTATTTATATTTTTATTATTATTTTTTATTTTTTTTTAAATTTCTTTTTTATTTTTTTTTTGTTTTATATATATTATATACATAATAATTTTTTTTTAAATTTTTTTTAAAATTTTTTTTTTTTGTTTTTTTAACATACATACGTGAATTTTTAATTTTACAATGGGACGTTTTTATATATGTATGTTTTTATATGTATGTACGTATTTCATATGGGATGAATGGTGACACAAACCACTGTTATTGCATGACTACACGTTGTGAAGGGTATATAAGATTCGGCACGGCCGAATATAGCGCTCTTACTTGTTTTTTTTTTTTATTTATTCAAAAAGAAAATATTTATAACAAATTCAAAGCCTCAGCGCCATAGAGGCATTAATATGGCGAGTTGGCAACATTATTGTTTACAATACTTAAAAATACATAACAAAAAAAAAAAAAAAAAATAATAATAATAATTTTAATATTTAGTACATTGCAAAAAAAAAGAAAAATATAAGATATTAAGTCAGAAGCTCTTCCAAATTTTCAAATAAGTAACTTTTTACTGACTTCTCAAAAGAAGAAATTCTCAATATACGTTTCAAACTTGATGGTAAATTGTTGAATTCACGACTACCCACATGCTCTACTCGTTGTCTAGTTGTTTCTAACCTGCATCTAGCTACCGCCAAGTTGCTATTATTTCTGGTGTTGAAAACTTGTTGGTTTCTTGAAAACTGCATTGTATGGTATCCAATATTGTGCAAACATTTAAACACATACAAAAGAAGCTGTAACTTGTAAGGTCCATGAATTGGTAAAACGGATGGAAAAAAATCACGATATAACGAAAAAGTGGAATGTAAAATAGGAAGATTAGCTTCTATTTTAAGAGCTTTATTTTGCGATCGTTGAAGCGATTTCAGCTCATTTGAATTTTTATAACCGTATAATATAGCTAAATAATTTAAATGACTTTGTATCAGTGCGTTATATATAAGAAATTTAGTATCTTTGCTAAATTTATTTTTAAATTTATATAAGAATCCAATAGCTTGTGAAATTTTTCCTTTAGTATGTTTAATATGTAGACTCCAATTAAGGTTACTCTGCAAAATGACTCCTAAATAAGTTATTGAATTTTGTTCCGCAACAACATTTCCATCCACAAATACACTAAAGCCTTGATTTTGCTGACTAAGGGGTCTAAATCTTAATAATTTTGTTTTTTAGCATTTAACACAAGCTTATTTATTCTGGCGAACTCACATATAAGAGATGCATCCCGTTCCATATACGCTTTTACAGCTGTTTCATGCCTATAAGGATAAAACAAACAGATGTCATCAGCATACATAAAAAGTTTACCAGAAAGACACAGATTTTTTAAATCGTTGAGATAAATCGTAAATAATAAAGGGCCAAGCACGCTACCCTGTGGCACTCCATATTCAACGTCACGAAAAGCACTTTTAAATGAGTTTATTTGTACAAATTGTTTACGATTTGTCAAATAGCTTCTTATCAGTGACAGCTCTCTGCCACAAATACCGTAATATCTAAGCTTTTGCATAAGAATTTTATGATCTATAAGATCAAAAGCTTTCGTAAAATCATAAAAAATGCCCGCCACGCCTTTGTGCCCCTCATCCAAGCTTCTGCAAATAAAGTTTACAACATTAACAGTTGCCTCTTCGGTTCCACATCCTTTTCTAAAACCATACTGGAACTCATTTAGTAAATTTTGACTTTGCATATAGTTAGAAATTTGAGTATGTAAAATTCTCTCGAAGACATTATCAATAATGGACAGTATAGCTATAGGTCTAAACATATTTGCAACAGTGACATTTCTTTCTTTAGGGATTGGTATTACTTTGTGTATTTTTAAAATATCAGGATAAGTGCCTCGTACCAACATGCTGTTGAAAATATCTACCAAAAACGGCGTTATCACACTATTACAAATCAATAATACTTTAGGCGACACATTATAATGGCCAGGGCTCTTTCCTGGTTTTAAATTCAAAATAACATTATTTATTTCCTCCGAAGTAACGAAATCAAATTGAAAACTGTCATTGTGCTGAATCAACGTTCTTAATAAGTTACAAGTATCCGCAGGGTAATGTTCAATCCCTGATTTTAAATCTTGCACAGATTCAATAAAATATTTATTTAAAGCTTCTGCTTTCTCAAAATCTTCCACAATGGCATCACCATTTTCTTTCTTAAGCCTTATAGAGTTATTTAAAGTTCTTCCAAGACTTTCATTAAGAAACTTCCAACTTTTTTTCGGATTGTGTTGTATTTCTCTTAAATTATCTTCATAATAATTATTCATTGATACCCTATACGCTATTTTTATCACTCTGCTAATTGCTTGAATTTTGATAATTTTTTTAAAAACTTTATTTTATTTATTAATTCGGAATGTAATACAAATCCTATATGGCCAAAATATACGTTTTACATAGTAAAAAATCTTAAAATATAAATAAATAAAAAGCAAGTAAGAGTGCTATATTCGGCCGTGCCGAATCTTATATACCCTTCACAGCATGTAGCATGCAATAAAAATTTTACCACCATTCATCTCATGAAATACGTACATACATACTATAAAAAACATACATACATAACAAACATCCCATTGTAAAATTTTAAATTAAGTTTATGTACAGACATAGTCATATATACATATTTACACAAATTAAAAAAATGTAAGTATATTTAGAAATAAAACAAAATGTTTGAGCTTTTTGAATAAATTTTCAAATGAAATCTTTTCAATTGTAATCCTTAAAATGTACACTTTATGCTAGTTAAAATTTTTTAGCAAAAAACTTGGCGGCTGTTAATTTAAATTTCAAATGAATCTACGCATTATTTTTCAAAATTATTTACACACTTATTTTGTCTGTCTGTCTGTTTGTATTTACACATTCGTGAAATTAAGTTAAAAACGCTGCAATCTTTTAAACAAACCTGTTAGTTAGCAAATTTTTATTGCATAAAAATAAATATTTATAGAAAAGTCGCTAAAAAAAACGTTTAAAATGGTGAAAATAAAGGAAATTCCCCGTCGAAACGCGAGTTGAGATCGCAGCGAAGTTTGGAATGGGTTCCTCGGCATCAGACTTAGGAAAAGAGTACGAAATATGTAGAGAAACAGTCTATAATTTAGTAAACAAGAAAGAAACCTATGGAAGCCTACAAAATAGGGTCAGAACTGTTCGGAAATATGTGACAAACAAAATAGAGGATCGTTCTATTTTTAAAATATTCGCAGAAAATCCAGTCGCAAGTCCGGTTAAAGTTGCTGCAGAGGCAGAAAACATCATTGCAAAACCTGTAAGTGAATCCATAATTCGGAGAAGATTAAGCACGTATGATATAAAGGCCTATGTCGTGAGAAAAGTAATAAAAAAAAAACGTCTAGAGTTTGCCATGGAGTATATCCATAAGCCAGTGAAGTTCTGGCATAATGTATTATGAACGGATGAGTCCTATTTTCAATTTGAAGGGTCATTTAGAAAAACTTTTATCCACCTTTCCAAAGGATCGCAGCATGAAGTAGTACAACCTCTTAATCGTTTTGGCGGGGGTTCAGTAATATTTTGGGGATGTGTCTTATACAATGGATTTGGAGATCTAGTACCAATACAAAACACTCTAAACCAGTTAGGATATCTAAATATTTTGAATGACCATACTTATACTTCAGCTCAGAGGTTATTTCCTGATGAAAATTTGATTTTGCAGCATGATAATGCTCCATGCCACAAAGCATGGTTACCAACAACGTTTTTAAATCGAGCTGGACAAGATGTTCTTCCATGGCCAACCCACAGTCCAGATCTAAACATAATATAGAATGTATGGGCATTCATAAAAAGGCAGAGATCTATCCAAATGGGACGAAAACGACAGAAACTACTGATGAAAATATAAATATCTGCATCTATTCCAGCTAGACTACAAGCTGTCATAGATGCTGAAGGAAATTTTAATGGCTACTAATAATTTTTTTTTTTTTTTTTTTTTTTTTTGTGTTTTTGTGTTTGGGCCAATTCAAAGTAGACGCTCATATTGTACTATGTCATATAATTCATATTAATATGACTAGTGACTTTGAACACCTTTTGTTAACAAATTATGTATTTAATACAAGAAAGAAGACAAAGAGATGACGCTGTTAAAAATTGTATGTATACAGGAAAGAAGAAAATAGAAAATATTCTCTCTGAGAGGTGAGAAGCGAAGAAATTCTCTCTGAGAGACAGTGGGCCAATTCAAAGTAGACTCTCATATTGTACTATGTGATATAATTCATATTAATATGACTAGTGACTTTGAACACCTTTTGTTAACAAATTATGTATTTAATACAAGAAAGAAGACAAAGAGATGACGCTGTTAAAAATTGTATGTATACAGGAAAGAAGAAAATAGAAAATATTCTCTCTGAGAGGTGAGAAGCGAAGAAATTCTCTCTGAGAGACAGTGGGCCAATTCAAAGTAGACTCTCATATTGTACTATGTGATATAATTCATATTAATATGACTAGTGACTTTGAACACCTTTTGTTAACAAATTATGTATTTAATACAAGAAAGAAGACAAAGAGATGACGCTGTTAAAAATTGTATGTATACAGGAAAGAAGAAAATAGAAAATATTCTCTCTGAGAGGTGAGAAGCGAAGAAATTCTCTCTGAGAGACAGTATGGTTAAAAGTATAACATAAACAATTTCTTATACATAGGAAACAAATGTGTAGTCTTATTATTTTTTTTGTATGGAAATTACTAACAAAAATTGTAAGCATGCATAAAATAATATGAAATAGTACAAATACGACTGATATGCAACCACTTTTAATTGGCACAGTATGGTTAAAAGTATAACATAAACAATTTCTTATACATAGGAAACAAATGTGTAAAGTCTTATTATTTTCTTTGTATGGAAATTACTAACAAAAATTTTATGCATGCATAAAATAATATGAAATAGTACAAATATGACTGATATGCAACCACTTTGAATTGGCCCAATGTGTAAATAATTTTGAAAGATAAGGCGAAGACTTAATTTGTAATTTAAATCAGCAGCCGCCAAAAAAAATTCTAACTAGCATAAACTGTACATTTTATGGATTACAATTGAGAAGATCTCATTTGATAATTTATTCGAAAAGCTCAAACATTTTGTTTTATTTCTAAACATACTAACATTTTTTAGTTTGTTTTAATTTATATGACTATGTCTGTATGTATGTTAAAAAAATATAAGAAAATTTGTTTGGCTGGGATTCGATGCCACGTTCACTCTGACCAGTATACCACGTTTGTATGTATGTATGTATGTGTTGTTGTGATAAAAAGGAGGTGGTCGTGATTTTTTCCTCATATCTCAGTTGTTTATGTACCGATCTGCTCCGGAATATTTCTGATATTTTAATACCTTACACGGGTCCAGGCGATGTCGGGTGGCTTCAAAAAGTTGATTTCAACATACACACGGACATACTGACAACATTTAATCGACTCCCCTATTCATAAGCTTTCAGAAAATTTATACTTTATGTCGGTCGGAAATGAAAGTTGTAGAAATTTTACACGGAATGACAAACCTACATATATATGTATGTATATATTCTTAAGGCCTAACTATATTATGCTTTTGCTGGCTTAATCTAATGTCAAAAATCAACGAAAAGTCTGTCAAATGCTTAAGAAAATTTTTGAAGACTTGTCTTTGGATATATTGTACTTTTTAAACTTAAATACTTACTATGATTAGTTGCAAATATTTGTACTTTTGCAAAAGCTGTTTTATTTCTGTATTTCCTAAATATATCGATATTGTCACAAAATTATTATTTAATGTGTAAAATTTAAAAATATTTTACCATAAACTATTAAATTTACATATACATTTTTTCACTAATTCAAAAAACAAATGACAACATTAATAAAAAAAAGTACTAAATAATGCAACAGTGTGTACAAATCAAATGAAAAGCAAATTTCGTAAGCAAAGTACGATCAGATTCGCAGGGTCAGATTTGAAGGGTATAATAATATACATATGTATATAAAAGTAAAAATGTATAAATATAATATACATACATACACAGTATCGGGCAAAACCCGCAAAAAATTATGTTTGCGAATGCAATTTAATTTTTCTCTCTCGTTTTTTGAGTTATGCTCTGAATTAAAAAAGATAAAAGTTGCGAGACAAATTCTATTTAGGATTTTTATGTTTTTTCATTCTTTTCGCAAATAAAATAAATATTTTTTTATTTAATTCGTTTGCAATACAAATTTTATTTCTAAAAATTGCCGTTTTTCATTCCTCTCACAAATTAAATATATTTTATTCTAAGCAAAATAGAATCAAAAACGAATAATTCTTTTCAAAAATTTCGTCTTTTTATTTGTTGTTGTTTGTGGTATGAAAAAAATCTTAACATTAAATAATGTACAGTAGCAGCCATAAGAATTTAAACAACACACAATGCGTTTTTAACAGATTGGATTTTGCTTGTATCTATATAAATAGCTGTATCGTATATAAATATTATTTTTTATATATATGTACATATATAATATTTTTATGCTTAAAAATTTAATTATAATTGATTTAAAGATGCGGGCAAAAAAAAAACAACTTTATAGGTCTAATAAAATAATTAGGCATTTATATAAAAAAGTAAAGGACATGCGTATTAGCAAAAAAAAAAAACATATATAAACTTACATATATACCTGAAAATGTAAACAGAACATTCATTATATTCCTTTTTTTTTTTACTCAGTAAAGTAAAAATCCGTGTTTGTCTTAAATTGAAACTCGGTATAAAAGCAAAGAATATAAATCATGATTTATATTCTTTGATAAAAGCTACTTTATATATAAGCATATGTCAAGCGACAAATTTTTAGTTTTTGTTGTTGTTTGCAATATATTTGTACGAATGAAATTTCGCTTGGGCTTTCCTTCGACATCGTTGAACAGGCAGTAAAAGTTGTGTGTCACACTGTACCTAATGCCTCTTTACAACAACAATACCTAAAAACAAACATCATCAATAAAAAGGTATGTGTAAAAATCATCCCTTGCAAGGAATACAACACAAAAATTTTTTGGCGCCACATAAAAAAATGTCTGTATAAAAAAATATGTAATACAGTCGGATTCGGTTAAGCTGCCCCCGTTTAATTGAAGAAATCACTTCACTAAAATTAAATATTTTTACTATTATTTTAAAGAAAACGAGTTCGCTTAAGGGAAAATCAGTTTTACAGCTTTTTATTTTTAAAGCTACAAAGTTCAATAAAGCAAACACTGCAAGTAGAAAAAATTTATCATTAATATACGAGGAAATACAATGCTACAGCTAATTTGTTGCACTGTAGTGCAACATTTTCTATTATTTTGTTTTAAAACAATATAAAAAGTAGACAATCCATTTAACCAAAATGGTTTCAATTTATCCAAAGTTTTTTATTAATAAAAATCTTGCATAAGCCAAAAAATAAATCCTTCAATTATCAATTTCCCTTACCCGAATCCGACTGTATACGCGTAATGCTTGTAAAACAAGAGTGCTTTATTCGGCCATGCCGAATCTTATATACCCTTCACAACGTGTAGTCATGCAACTACAATTGTTTATATCACCATTTATCTCATATGAAATACGTACATACATATAAAAAACATACATATATAAAAACATCCCATTGTAATATTATAAATTTAGTACTTGTGTGTGAAAAAAAAAATTAAAAGAAAAATTTAAAATAAAACAATAAAAATTTGAATAATATATAAAATAAAAACAAAAAAAATTTGGCTCATTCTAACCAGTATACCACGTTTGTATGTATGTGTAGATAATTGATAATTGTAGAAATTTCAAACGGAATGACAAACCTATATATACCCTTTTTCACTGTGTGAAGAGTACAATAAGTAAGTGAAGAGTATATAAGAGAACGAAACTTGGGCAAGTCAACTGCTAAGTCTGAACGTGAAAGTAAGTTCAAAGAAAAATAAAAAAAATAATAATTAACTTGCGCAAGTGACTTGCCTAGTCAGAAAGGGGTGCAACTCACAGTAAAAAGTATTGCGTTTATAAATGCAAGAAATACAAAAACAAAACCTACATATGAAACATTGTTTCTGCCGGCACCAAATATTCGTATTAAAATTGTGTATGCATTTAGGTATGTCGCAAAAAATTAAAAAACAATTTGCCACAAGTATTTAACTAAATTTTTTAGAAAAAATCTCTAAATGGAAAAAAATCTGTTGTTTTCTTGGGCAACCGCGTATGTTAATTTTTATGATTAATAATAATAATGTATTGTTTGGTTTTAAACGCCCTTTACTTTGTTCTAAAAATGTCTGAAATAAGAGGGACCCATTCCGATTTTTTTAATTGCATAACAACGTAACTTCTATATATATATTCAAAAAGCTTAATGGCAAATTATTTATTTTTTTAGAAAAACACAACCACATACGCTGTTATTTCTGAACACATTTAAAAGTCAATTTCTGATTTATCTGCACACACTTTTAGTTTTCGTACCACTTTGTTTATTTTCGTATTCGCAATGATATAATTTTAAAAGGATATTTGTCTGAAATTTTTATAAGAAAATTATGAATGGTAAAAAAAGTTTAAAAAGTTCAATACCTAACCCGTTGATTTATATAAAACGGTTTTATGGATCTCCTGAAAAATTTGATTTTAAGACTACCATGCCCATGAAAACCACAGACATAATTATATTTAATCCGAATTGCTTGTTTGAAACCCGTTTAACTTATGTTTTTTATCACTAATCAGACATACATACAATAATTCTTTAAAATTTTATATTGCCTGGTGTTCAACACTAAATACATACAGACATACATACAATAATTCTTTAAAGTTTCATATTGCCTGGTGTTCAATACTAAATGAAATTGCCTTTAACGTATGTATTTACTATGTGTAACAAAAATTTGGGGAGAAATAAAAGTTTTTAACATATTTTCTTTAATTCCTAAAATGGTGAAATTGTCCCCATTAACACAACAAAAATAATAAACTACAATGGCAAAGCTGCTAACTTTTCTTCAAGGAAAAATTCTATTTGTGAATCGATTTTTTTTTTAATTTTTCGATTATGTTCTTTGAATGAATGATTCTTGTAAGGAATTTTATTTTTAAGTTGTGGAGAGAAATTTATGTTCATTTTTTTTTAATTTCATTTGTTTCGCAAATTTTATTTTTAAAATTCTTAAAACAAAAAGAATCATTCGTCACAATGTGGAAAATTTAATTCATTCGAATTAATATCATTCACGATAAATATCTATTCGAATGATTTGCGTACTGTGGGCAAAACTAAAGCACGGACTCCAGCTTATAAGGAAACAATAACATGAAAAATAATAATAAATAATGCTTGTTTTTTTTAAATAATATAATTAAAAGAATTCACTCTTTACATATTAAAAACAAAGGGAGAAAATCTGTTGTTTGTAGTTTAAAAAAATTGTTATTTATGCAAGAACATCCAATAATGCAGCGGCAAACCTAACACCCCTTTCTGACTAGGCAAGTCACTTGCGCAAGTTCGTTTTTTATTTTCTTTTATTTTTCTTTGAACTTGCTTTCACGTTCAGACTCAGCAATTGACTTGCCCAAGTTTCGTTCTCTTTTACTTATTATACTCTTCACACAGTGAAAAAGGGTATATATAGGTTTGTCATTCCGTTTGAAATTTCTACAATTATCAATTATCTACACATACATACAAAATTGGTATACTGGTTAGAGTGAGCCAAAAAAAAAATTTTTTATTTTATATATTCAAATTTTTATTGTTTTATTTTTAATTTTTCTTTTAATTTATTTTTTTTAAACACATAAGTAAACTAAATTTATAATATTACAATGGGATGTTTTTATATATGTATGTTTTATATGTGTGTACGTATTTCATATGAGATAAATGGTGATATAAACAATTGTTGGATGACTACACGTTGTGAAGGGTGTATAAGATTCGGCATGGCCGAATAAAGCACTTTTGTTTGTTTTTATTTCTTTTTTGTTTTTGGTTTCTCAACAAAAACTTGCTCGTACTTGCCGAGTACAGGCAAGTGTGTACTCAAATATGAGCAAGTTTCTTCCTCTTAACCCGACCTTACCCCTTTTGTCTATAAACACAAGACTTGCGCAAGTCTCTTGCGCAAGTGACTTGCCTAGTCAAATAGGGGTGTAATAAACGTAACCTTGAACATTTATTATTGCTTTTAGTAATAAAAAACTACTTACAAATAATGCCGTTATGTTTGTTTTAAATTAAATCAAGTGCTTATAGAGAAAATTTTTATATAACTTTTAGTTTTCTTCCCTTCTTTAAACTCGTGGAAGTTTTTCGTGAGTTACTTACCAAATGTCACAAAATGAATATTCAGTGCATTTAAAAGATAAAATAATAGCTGATTTTAATAATAATCCGTTGATCCATAACCTAAATTGTAAAAAAATTGGATATTAATCACAGCGTGAAATCAAGAATTATAAGCCGTTTTCGTTCTTTGGGAACTTTACAACAAAACATAAAGTATAAAGGTGAACGTGACGCGTGGCTTCCGCTTGAAATAAAGCAAACCTCTAACGCCAGCATTGATTCTGACATATTTACCGCTTTATTTATCGCCTCATAAAATAAATTATATGACTCTCCATCTCGCAAGCATTATCATCTAAATCATTTTTTATATTTTCTACGTCAGTACCGCCTTCGAAATTCATCAAATCCAAGGTTTTCTCTATCTCTTCATCAGAAAGCGATGACAACTTTTGAATTTATAGATATACCATGTCTATTAACGACAATTTTTTAGCTTTCATATCTCCTGAAATGTTCGGCTTTCAAATTTACCTAATAACAAGTAAGAGCGCTATATTCGGCCGTGCTGAATCTTATATACCCTTCACAACGTGTAGTCATGCAATAACAGTAGTTTGTATCACCATTCATCCCATATAAAATACGTACATACATACATACATATAAAAAACATTCATATATAAAAACATCCCATTGTAAAATTATAAATTTACGTATGTATGTTAAAAAAAAATAAAAAAAAATTAAAAAAATACTAATAATAAAAATATAAAAATAATAATAAAAATATAAAAATAATAAATTAAATAAAAAATAATAAAAAAAAAATTAAAAAAAAAAATTTTTTTTGGCTCAGCTGGGATTCGATGCCACGTTTTCTCTAACCAGTATACACGTTTGTATGTATGTATGTTGTTGTTGTAATGTTGTTTTTGTAAAAAAAAATCGAGTGGTCATGGGTTTTTGCTCATATCTCAATTGTTTATGTACCGATGTTTCTGATTTTCAATACCGATTTACTCCCAAATATTTCTGATATTTTAATACCTCACCCGGGTCCAAGCGATATCGGGGGGCTTCAAAAAGTTGATTTCAACATACACGCGGACAGACTGACAGAGCTTAATCGACTCCCCTATTCATAAGCTTTCAGAAAATATATACTTTATGGGGTCGGAAATGAAAATTGTAGAAATTTCACACGGAATGACAAACCTATATATACCCTTTTTCACTGTGTGAAGGGTATAAAAAAGATCGCCTTTATACGGGTTTTTTTCGTTTTTCCTTTTTTTTCTCTTATTATTCTCTTCACACTACTTCAGTGGTATACTCAATAGTTTTTGGTACAAATTTCTTGTTTTATTTTAGTCTGACTCATGAATGCCACTTTGGCATAATAAAGAAAATTAACGGTGCAAGGGAATATATAAAATGACTAAATTATGATTTCTGGAAACGTTTTTTTTAAATAAAAGATTAATATTTGTTTGTGTACAACATAATTATTACATAAATAACAACATTTAGGGACTTATTGGATACAGACAAAGTAGCAACAGAGTATAATAGGATTTGGCTTAGTACCATATGAATTAAAATATTAATACAATCTTAAAAGTACTTTGGACACATTCAAAACATTACATACAAATTATATATTGACTGCCGTATTAAAAAAAATATTTTAGTAAAAATATTAAAATAAATATATTATATAATTTAACAGCTAATTGAATACTGCCTTCATCTATTTAAATTCAAATCCGTTTTGCTACTCGGCTTCTTAATGTTTAGAAAGTAAATTTTAGAAAATTTGTTGATTTTTGTAGATTTTGGCCAGTTTTCGGAATAAAATTGGTTCATTATGGCATCTCTGGTCTGACTCAAGTTAGTTTTAAATTTTAAATAAAAAAAAAAAAATTTATTTGTGATAATTAAGAAATAGTCAGTAGAAGACTAGGCAGAAAAAACATTTTTATTATTTCTTAATTTTTTTTAGTTAGCAAGTGTAGAAAGTGTTTTTTACAAGAACTTCGTTGTTAAAGCTGTATGTATTTATATTACACCACAAGTTGTCTGATCTTTAAAAAAGTATATCAGATATATTCAAAATCCTATAGCCTAAACACATTTGGATTGACATAAACATAAAATCCGATTGCCAACTTTTAGAGTCCGATTGATTTTTG
Organism: Phyto melanocephala; assembly: GCA_941918925.1. Classification (NCBI taxonomy): domain Eukaryota; kingdom Metazoa; phylum Arthropoda; class Insecta; order Diptera; family Rhinophoridae; genus Phyto; species Phyto melanocephala. The sequence continues at coordinate 148,855,269 of OW799233.1, forward strand.
ATTTTATAAAATGTTTAAAGAGCTTTTGAATGCCAATTGTATCAGGGTTAAATTTATACAGACAACGAACAAAAACACTGCTTTCTTCTGATTGCATTTGATTTGCATCCGATGATGTAAACTCGCAAAGTCCTATAATCGAAATACGGGTAAAATTGACTTTAAACTGTTATTTTTCATTTAAGTTGAATGCAGATAAAAATTAAGCTCCAGAGCAATCATATAACAATATACTTCACGTCACCGATTTACTCTTGCAAAAAAAGCATAAATTTAATATAGCTGACGTAAGTAGCATTATTAAGAAAAATCTGGCGAGTTAAACTTACTCTTGTAAGCTTAATAGTTATGGACAAATTAAAGTTAGTGCGGAATTGTTTTATACGTAGCTGTTGTGTTAAGCAATTTCGCAAGACTTAAACCGATGACGTGAATATATTTTTTTTATTTCAATAAATTTGGTAAGAAAATAAATAATAAAAACACTTACAATTAAAAAAAACTTTATTTGATATTTCTGAAATGATTATTCTAATTTTGAAATGATTATTCTTATTTTTTAAAGATATTTTTTAACCATCCAAAACATTAATGAAAATTCCTGTAAAGCTTTTATTAGTTTTGTTTCTGCTACTTTTGTTGTTAATGTTGTTAATTTTTATCTGCGTTTTTTTTTTGTACAATTAGTGTGTATTTGGTACAATTTTGCTTGGCATGGTACAATATTAAAATGTTCAGTGTGCCTGAGCCACACAAAAAAATTTTTTTTACTGTGACCTCTAAATATTTTTTTTCTAAATTCACACTTTTTGCTAAAAAATTTCACAACTTTCCAATTTCAAATTACCGGATGATAGCTACCCAAAGCAATTTCTGAAATTCCACAAATCAGTCAAAATATCTAAAATAATCAAAACGTAATTTGGAAAGCGAATAATTAAGCAATGAATTTAGCGTCTACTAACCCTCTGCAGGACTAAACTTTAAAAAATTTTATTGGTAAAATTTTTCAATCTCTTTGGCGCAATATAAAGGTTTTTTAGGCATTTGTCAAATATTTTAAACCAACTCGTTCAAAAGGTTTTAAAAAAATAAGCAGTGGCCTCAAGTTAAATTACTTCTCCATTGTACTGCAGTTTTCAACGAAAAAACTATTTTCAATATTTTACCGCATTTTTAAGCATACATTCATACATATATATTTCTGGAAGAATTTTTTTCACCTCGTCAGGGTATAAAATGCAACAAAATTTTTGGTTTTTCAAATAAAAAGGATCATTTTCGTTTCGTTTGAAATAAATAAATAAAAAAAGTTTTAATAAAAGTTTAAAACAAACATTTTTATTTAAAAAAAAAACAAAGTGTTCGATTTAAAAATGCATTTTTGACTCAGTGTAGAATTTGGGATTACCCCAACATTTTACTTTTTTGGGAAAATGGAATAAAAAAGTATTTTTTTTTTTTAAATAAATTATATTTATTTACAATATATAATAGTTTTTTTAAGCTTAAGGTCTTTTCAATAATAAAAATTTTTTTGGTTTTATTTTATATTATTTGATCAATATTTCGCTACCTCTTTGTGTAGCATCATCAGGATACGAGTTTTTTATTATCTATATATATCAAGACACTAAACCAACAAAAAACAAATATATAGATAATAAAAAACTCGTATCCTGATGATGCTACACAAAGAGGTAGCGAAATATTGATCAAATAATATAAAATAAAACCAAAAAATTTTTATTATTGAAAAGACCTTAAGCTTAAAAAAACTATTATATATTATTATAAAAAGGTCAAAGAAACTAATAATTATTATATTTATTTACTTAAAACTTAGTCTCAATAAATTTAAATTTAACTTTAACTTACTTACAACTTATTTTAAAAAGTTTAAATCAAATTTAAAACAATTAATATTTGAGTCATTCAATCTTTACTGGTTATTGATTATTAAATTTTCAATTGTTATTAGCAAGCAGCGCTTTCAAATTTTTCTTTACTTGTTTTGAATTTTTTAATACTAATTGAAGAATCTTTCGATTAGTTCTTTCCCATAGTCGAAGATCGAGCATCACTTTTAATAAAAAAAAACAAAAATGAAATTTTTTGTTAAAAATAAGAAAAAACAGACATTTTTGTTCATTTGTCAGAATAAAAATTTCACAATGATCCAAACTCTTTTACACTGTCTTGTGAAAGATATAAAAATCTATATATATAAAAGTGAAATTCTGTCTGGGTTACGCCCATAAAAAATAAGTTATCATTTTTAGCTACTTGCAATAGATCCATTTTTCTGAAACTTTGCACACATATTGAGCTGTCATGGCTATACAGTTTAGTGATTAGAAAAGTGGGTAGTGCCACGCCCATATAAAAAAGTTATAATTTGTAGCTTCTTGCACTTGATACTCAATTAAAATTTTGAATGCATTTTTATTCATTGAGGGGCGTAGCAACGCGCGCTGGGCTTGGCTAGTATCAAATAAAATGGTATTAGAAGTTGGCAAAATAAAAAAAGCATATTCGAACAAGACAGAATGAATTACACTAAAAAAGTTTTACTTACAACAATAAACTATTATTTTACACCTTCAATGATATCAGAACTGTTTTTTAAAATTCAAAAATATTGTTGCGGACCGGGTTCAACTAATACAGCACTACTTTTGGTTCGAAAATAAAACAAGCCTCTATACTATTTGCGCTTAGAATCGTCGACTTAACTCTTATAAAACGCGCATATTTTTGGGAGGGAACACTTTTAAGGCATGGGATCGGTCTCATTCGATGCTCAGATGTTGTCCACATCAAAAAAAAAAAAGTGAAAATTGTTTTTTTTACCCTTAGGTCCCTTTCTTTATGCGCTGTCACATATGGGATCTATCCAAACCTTAATAGGCTTTAACGGTTCTTGATATTACGCGTTATCAACAAACGAACAATCCATTTTATATATATAGATTTTCTTTTAAAGTATATGCTTTCATGTTTAGAAAACCAAAAAGTTTACATACACCTAAAATTTTAAGAACAACCATACAGAAAACTTTATTTTTAAATAAAAATAATTAATTGTACTTCAATATATTTATTAAGAAATAATAATTTATGAAAGGATATATCGTTGTTCGTAAATGATTGTGTTCTATAGGAATATGTTTTTTATGTAATAAAGACAACAATAATTTGCGAACGACGATATAACTTATGTATGTATGTATGTATCTGTTAATACACGAAAGCTTATGAATATCATCTGGTAATTAAAAATTAGTTATTTTTTGTAAATAATCTACAATTTTTAATGTATACCAATTTTTTTAATAATTTGAAAAGAAAAAAATAAACTAATTTTTTATTTACCCTTTTTCGATATTCAGCTTCCGTGTATTATCAGCACACCAAACGGTGAACGTTTGAATGGATGTATAAGACAATGTTTTACTACAGGACAATATGCATCACAACACTGGAAATCATCGGCAGCCAGATTATTCCTTGCTCTCCCCGCAGCACAACAACCGAAAGCTGTAAGTATTTTAAAAATTAAAAAATTAACACAATAAAACCAATAAAAATTGTGACTTTTCTACATTAGCGAAATGTTAAACGGAAGCGAAAACTCAAATTCCATCGCACAAAACAACATGCACCACACCGGAGACCAGATCTCTTACGTCGGATCATCGCTCAGCAGAAATTACTTGGATAGCTATCGGGGATCACCGGCACATACGACTGTGACGACGACGACAATGTCTACGGCGATCAACTCAACCACAGCACCGGCAACAGCCGGCCTATTAACAACCAACTTAACAACAACGGCAGCTACATTGATGAAAAGCCAAACAAATACCAACGTCAATCTCAGTCAACAACCCCACCTCCAGCAATTACTTGCCGGGTCAGCGAAGAACACACCACAGTTACATATAAACGACGTAGTGTTAACAATAAATCCAAGCGTGGAAAGGCTGCAAAAAATCCAGGAAAGCAACAACGTCAGCAATTATACACAAACGATTTCAAACGGCCAAAGAGGACAACCGTCAATAGCATCCCCAGCTATGCCGATGAGTAATATTTTACGTTCACAGCTGGACGAATTAAAATATTTCACTGAGCCTCTAGGCACAAATCTTTTATCGAGCAATGAACAACAATTGTGTAAAGTATTTAACCTGCCACCCACTACTTATCTCTCTCTTAAAACCTTATTGCTTAGTGGTGCACCTCTATCTTCTAATAATCTATCGCCTGTTGAGAGTTCATTGCGTAAGTATTTCGTAAAAGTCGGTTGGCTAAGCCATTAGTTTATTATTTAAATTACAATATAAAAAATAACTAAATTTAAATTATATTTAATTATACCTTTTATATTAAATACATTTTCATTTACATTTAGTGTTCTTAATGACCATAATTAAATTAAACAAAAAAAAACCTATAAATTTAACCATAACATAAAAAAAATTACAACAAAATCGCAAAAATTAACTGGAATTTCAATTCTTCTGTAAATACATAAACTACAATTTCATTTAATATTATATTGAAATTTAATAATAATTTCTATGTTTTTATTACTTGTATCAAGTTTTATACAATGTATATATATGTACGAATATGTATTCCTTTATTTATCAATTTTTATTCTTTTTCGGTTTCTACACTTACGACTACGTACATAATAGAAAATACAGTTTTTTTCGAAATAAAAAAAATATAGAAATTTGAGTAAATAGACAAATAAATATAAATATGGTAAAACAATAATATATACTCTTTGTTTTGAATTTTTAACATTGTAGTAATGTTTTAAATTGTAGAATAATATGACCCGCAGTCAGTATTGTGTATTTAATCAAAATACAATTTTAATTCTAGATGACGAGAGGCGATTTCTTTTAAATAATTTACATATAAAATAAAACAATATAAAAAAAATACTCAAAATTACATATATAAAGAAATATTATCCAAACAATAAAAAAACAAGACAGAGAAGTGATTTTGTTGATGACGAATTGATCAATTTTGGTCAAAACACCTATGATTTTGACATTAGCGTGTGATTGGAGATCAAGCTTATAGTTCGCTAAACGTTTTGCTGGTCCCCATATAGTTTTTTTATGTTAGGAAAACTAATCCTCAATATCAAAGTAATTCCAAAAAGATGTGAACACCAAATTTAAAACAGAAAAATAAAATAAAACAGTTTATTCCGATTCCCGGACTTGTCTGCTTCTCTTTTCTATTCAGGTATCACAAACAGATCAATATTATGGACCCAAGTGAGCTGCACAACAGTTGCCTGTTCTACCTACCTACCCTACCTTATTTACTATTGATTTTCAAAATATCCTCCATAAAGATCAATATACTTTTGCATACGTGTGAACCAATTTTCGAAGCACTTTTTCAATTCAATCAACCATAGGTTTCGAAAACGTCCTCGCATTTTATTTTTTATGATTGCGAATAAAAAGAAGTTATTGGGTGCCATCTCAGTACTAAACGATGGATGTCTCATTAAATTGATGTTTTGAGTGCTTAAAAAGTCCTTTATTTAAGCCGGTGTTTGCGTGGTGGAGAATGATTGAAGCAGGTCGTTTTTCCGAAAAAAAAGACTATCGACCATTTGCTTCAAAGTGCTTCGAGCCCGAATGACTTACAGTTTTGCTCGACTTGGAAGATCTATACAGTATACTTTTGTTTTCGTCACCTGTCACGATGACATATACATACATGTTTTGAAGCACTGATATAGTATTTTTTGAGCATTTCTTGGGACCGATTGAGACGAATTTTTTTTTTTTTTTTTGAGCGATTGTCAAATTATATTGGATCCAACTGGAGAACGATCTTGCAGTGTCATTTCACACACAGCATTAACAACCGATTTCGGGCAACCTTCACGAAACTCGTCGTTGGCGAACTACATCCACTAATCTATTCCGTAAACCATGGATACACACTGGGCCAATTCAAAGTGGTTGCATATCAGTCAGATTTGTACTATTTCATATTATTTTATGCATGCATAAAATTTTTGTTAGTAATTTCCATACAAAGAAAATAATATGACTTTACACATTTGTTTCCTATGTATAAGAAATTGTTTATGTTATACTTTTAACCATACTGTCTCTCAAAGAGAATTTCTTTGCTTCTCACCTCTCAGAGAGAATATTTTCTATTTTCTTCTTTCCTGCATACATACAATTTTTAACAGCGTCATCTCTTTGTCTTCTTTCTTGTATTAAATACAAGAAAGAAGACAATTTGTTAACAAAAGGTGTTCAAAGTCACTAGTCATATTAATATGAATTATATGACATAGTACAATATGAGAGTCTACTTTGTATTGGCCCACTGATTCTTGATAGTGCTTAATCACTTAAAATATAATTGTGTTTATCGATGCACTGTTGTTGATTTGATCTATAATGTAATTATAAATATTAATCTTACCAAAATTTTCACCATTTACCCCCATACCTAAACAAGAGCGTTGAGCGTCATGGGTTGGAGTTTTACATGTGTTTTGTTTTTTTTTTTTTTTACAATAACAAAATACATGCAAAATTGCAACGCTTGACGCTGAACGCTCTTGTTTAGGAATGGGCCTTAATTCCATAAGCGTTCTTACGTCAAAACGTTTTGGGTACGTACATATATTGTTAAAAATGTCAAACTTTGCAGCACTGCTCAAGAAACCATGAGTCTAAAATCAAAATCGAGCTTTTGGTCTTTAACGAGAAACTTTTTTTTTCGTATTTTATATTTTTTCTAAAATATGCTATAAGATTATGGAAAGACGCAAAACTTATCATTAAATAGTATACGAAAAAATTTTAAAAACGTTATTTTCTTTAAAAATAAGTTAGATATTTATAAAATTGTTGTATTTAAACAGCTTTTGATTATAATAAAAAAATTTATCAGCAAAAATTAACATTACAATTATTAAAAAATTCATAATAAAAAAGCAACCAAGTACTGTTACATATGCAATCGATTGTTTGATTTGAATTAAGTTTTTTATTCATTTCGGTTTACTATTTATAATTGAATTATTATAGAGTCTGATATATCAATAAGGTGCTTCTTCTGTTAATGATATTACGTTATCATGTCTGACGGAATCAAATTTACAGCATATGCCAGATCCAAATTTTAGTGCGTTTGGCTTGCCAAGTGATTTGCACGAACTAAATATGCCAAGTTACTGCGATGTATTAAAATATTTATTTTTTCTGAGTGATCAATATAAAAATGAAAATAAATTTTTTTCGTACACATCATTTACTGCACAAGTAGCGGATAAATTGATTGAAATTTGGAACAAATTAAATATTGTCATAGTGACGAAGAAAACCGTAATAAGTAAACTGAAAATCTTGGTTAAAAAATATTCCAAAGAAAGAAAAGATACGCCTGAATCTGAAAAATACACCGCATTTGTCGAAGCAATGAATAGCTTATTCTATTTTGGAGAATGCAAGTGGAATTTACAAAGTAATCGTTTATGTGGTTTCACGCTTGATCACTTATATTTTACCATTAGTCTTAATTTGTATTTAATTTTATATTTACATTTTTTGTATCATATTTCTTCTTTCTCTTTTTTAAATAGTTTTACTCAGGCTTATTTATTATCTTGTAATAGTCTTATTTTGGGCTTGATATTACTGTATCTATATATATAAAAGTGAAACTCTCTGTGTGTGTGTTAGCTATAGACTCCGAAACTGTAAAACCGATCGGACTCAAATTTAGGCAAGTTGTTGTACACATACCAGGGAGTGTTTATGGGTGGAAAAAAGTGGGCAGGGTCACGCCCATAAAAATTAGTTATCAGTTTTAGCTACTTGCACTTGACCGATTTTTCTGAAACCTTGCACACATATCGAGCTGTCGTGACTAAATAATTTCGTGATAAGAAAAGTGGGCGGGGCCACGCCCCTAAAAAAGTTTTAATTTTGTGGTACTTGCACTGGACCGATTTTTCTGAAACTTTGCACAGATATTGAGCTGTCATGACCTTATAATTTAGTGATTAAAAAGTGGGCGGGGCTACGCCCATAAAAAATTAGTTATCAGTTTTAGCTACTTGCACTAGACCGAATTTTCTGAAACTTTCCAAACATACTGAACTGTCATGACTTTACACTTTCGTCATTAGAAAAGTGGGCAGTGCCACGCCCATTGAAAAAGGTATCATTTTGAGGTCCTTGCACTGGACCGATTTTCCTGAAACTTTGCACACATATTGAGTTGTCATGACTTTACAGTTTCTTATTTAGAAAAGTGGGCAGTGCCACGCCCATAAAAAAAAGGTATCATTATGAGGTACTTGCACTTTACCGATTATTCTGAAACTTTGCACACATATTGAACTGTTATGACTTTACAATTTCGTGATTAGAAAAGTGGGCAGGGCCATGCCCATAAAAACAATTATAATTTGGAGGTACTTGCACTGGTCCGATTCTTCTGAAACTTTGCACACATATTGAGCTGTTATGACTTTACAATTGCGTGATTAGAAAAGTGGGCAATGCCACGCCCATAAAAAAAATTATAATTTTTAGGTTTTTGCACTTGATATTCAATTAGAATGCATTTCGATTCATTAAGGGGCGTAGCAACGCGCGCCGGGTTTGGCTAGTTAAATAAATATAAATACTTACTAAAGGGTCCGCCAAATAACTTTTTTTTTTGAAAATGCTATAAAAAAAACTACTGAATATTTTCTGTGTGGCATGTAGCTCCGTCCTGTTAAAACCAAATATTGCCAATATCCTCCTCAATTTTTGTGAACAAAAATTCGTTCAACATGGCCCGATAACGATCGCCATTGACTGTAACGGCCACTCCTTTCTAATGGCCCAATTATGCCTCTGGACCAAAATCCGCACCAAACAGTGACGCGTTTTAAGTGTATCGCCTTTTCAATGTATGCGTGCGGGTTTTCTGTGCCCCAAATGCGACAGTTTTGCTTGTTTACATACCCGCCAAGATCAAAATGAGCTTCATCTGAAAAAATGATTTTTTTTTTGGCAAAATCGGCATCTTCTGTAAGTCGATCGCAGGCCTACTTTCCCAGCGTTGTTCAAGCGTATACACAACCATATTCGTTAGTGAATGTTTGTATGTTTGGATATTTGTTACTCAATCACGCAAAAACGGCTGAACGGAACTAAATGAAATTCGGCACATAGATAGATAACAACCTAGATTAACAAATAGGCTACTTTTTATCGCGATAACGCGAAGTCGTTGGGAAACTCGTCATAACACATCCCAAACGGGTTGTGTTGAAAATATTTTTATTTTTGTTGTTAATACTAAGTCTACCTTTTATCCCGATAATTAATTACGCAGACGAAGTCGCGGGCACAAGCTAGTATTAAATAAATTTAAATTGAAATAATTATAATATCTATATATTTTGATTTGCCGAATGATGAAAATTCTTGAAATTTTATATTTTGGAAACACCGTAAAATTATTTATTTTAATTTTAATCAGTGGAAAGGTAAAAACTTTACATAAAAAGCTACTAATTTTCGGATCATTTCGAATATAATTGCTTATACGTTCTTATTTTTTGTCTTTATTGAAGCATATTTAAAAAAAATTGAATTACGAAAAACAAATTCTCGTTTAAAACCGGAAGCTCGGTTTTGATTGTTCCCATCCTAATGTACATACTTTAGTTTAGCAAACAAATTATCTTAGAAACAATTTTCAATTGCTCTTTTCTATCTTCCAAAATCTATCAGTACAAAGTCTGTATTATTTACGTCCAATTAAAAATTAAGAAAACAAGACTTATTTTTTACAATATTTATATATAATTTTAAATTTTATTTGTATACATATAAACATTTTTAAAACACTACATTAATAAAACAATAAAAAATAGTAATTGTGAACTTTCAGTTGCTTTTTACCATTAATGACAGTGATCGCATAAACTAAACTAATATTTTCAATATTCAATAAAATGGTAAAATTATGTGTTATAAGAAAAGAATTCTATTTAAAAAGGAAGGGAGATTTAGGTGTATTCTTTAAAACTTGGAAGCTTAAATTGTTTGCATTTAGCAACTATATCAAACGAATTCACCTTCTAATTCAGGTGATTTTGTAATCAATTTTTAAAAATGATTACAAAAATAAGTGAAAAAATAAATATATGTCAAAATTTATAGTTAAAGAGGTATAAGAGGCATTAACAGCTTATACGAATACCCCTGTTTTAATAGTATTCATTTCAATTTCCATTTTACTAAAAAAATAATAAAAATATAAACAATATAAACAATAAATGCAACAACAAAATCTCATTTCTATAGAATAAATCACTTATTACGCAAAAAATATCTATAGAGAGTATTTTTTTGAGCACCATTAGTATTGCCACTACTACCACCGGCCTTAGCTATAGAACTTGACGAAGTCTGTGCTTGAGGAGCCGTACCAATATTTTGTGAAGAATTTAGTGATGACATATTTCCATTAGCCACGGCAGCAGCAGCTGCAGCTAAGGATGAACGCCATGAAGCTATAAGTTCGTTTTGTACATCCACCGGCAACTCGTTAAAAACTTGAGGATCAACCCCAGCTGGACAGGGAATGTTTGCAAGATTTCCAGAGATGGTTGTTGACGGTTTTGCTGCATTTCTGATAGAATTTTTAAGTTCTAATTGTGGCTGCAATAAAGCTGTTTGTGAGTCAATACAATCGTCCATGGGAGATGGCATTGGTAATACGGTAGTTGATGAAGATGCCAAAGAATGTCTACGGGCAAAAATCAAAGCATTTGCACGAAAATCCTCTAAACGATCAATGTGGTTTAGAAGAGTTGTATGTGTGGCTTGCACCGGCCAAAGTCGGTGTAAATTGTTGCAACCACTAGTACTAACTGAGTGCAATGTTGATGGTGTTGTGGTTTGAGTGATAGTCAAGGCTGCCGTCGTTGATTTTGATGTTGCCGTTAATGATGAGCTTGGACTTATTGGAAAATCACGATCACTGTCCCGTGAATTTAACCGTAAATCACAGACACGTAATTTACTGGGTGACGCAACCTCTGCGGCAGTATCTCCTGTGGAATGGTAAATGGCAGAACTGCCAAAACAACGACGTTTATTCATTATCAAACGGCTGATACGACTCTTTTTTGGTGAAGGCTCCACTTCGGTTTCGGAAAAATCGGAAAAGTCGGAATTAGTAGCTCCCGACTCAGAGCCATTATCGATCAGCATGGGAATAGGAGAAGCAGCTGTAGTTCGTCTACGATAAAATTGATCGCTTGGTTGAAATGTTGTAGGCGATGAACGAAATGCCTCATCATTAGAAGGAATTGTCGAAGTTGCATTTGTGGATAATGAGGACAATGGACCCTCCGGATTGGCTTCAACTACATCTGTATTTATTAGAGAAGTTATCGACTGTACTTCCAAATCCGTTTTCTTAATAAGGAAGTTTGCGATGGACGACGATCCAACTTTACGTTGTTGGAACTTTGAAAATGCCAAACCTATAAGGGTGATGTTAAAAGGCTTATTCATATCAACAACGCGTTCAAATAGACGCATAATGATTTTAAGCAGTTTTTCTTGAGCACCCTCCGCCAACATGACTTTTGGTCCTCCAGTATCTGTGCAAGAAGTTGACTTAAAGAGAGATGGAAGTATATTAGCTTGTTTTGTTTCTCTATGACTGCTCTTCTTCTGAGCGTCAAATTTACGCAAAATGACCTTTAAACAAATCGGAATTCGACCATCTTCAGCCACCTAGGAAGAAAAATAGTTTATTGCAGTACTGAAGGCAAGGGTTATTGTCTTTTTTAATCTTACCTGTTCCATTAATCTCATTAATAGCATACGAAAGCGGTCTTCGACATCCGTTCGAACTGATATTGGTTTGCAGGAGTCTTCTAAACCAATACTTTTTGGTTTACCTGTGGGACGTACTCCACTTGCATCGCGACCATAGGCTAAATCTTTTAACTTGACTGCCGTTTCATAACCAAACTTTTTACGCAAAAAGTCCAATTCACATTGTTGTAGTTCTTCAACATTTGAAACATTACTTTCAAGCAGAAGAGATTCTGTTTTTTGTCCAATGCCAGTTATACGGTTTAATTCGGATAATTCACGCATGAATTGTTCGGCATGCGATGAAACCAATACAGTTTGTTGATTTGGTTTGTACTGGGAGCCAACTAACTTTGCCAAAAGTTTATTATATGAAACCCCAGCACAGCAGGTAACGCCCAATTTATCATTCAGTTCTTGTCGTATTTCTTGAGCGATTTGTGTACCTAACGCTAAACGTTGGGCGCATCCACAACTACAAGCATTTAAGGTGGCGCCATCGGATGGGTATATATGACCTATGACAGCTGGCAAATCAATATCATCGCAATCTTCTTGTTGTTGGTCCTGCTCTTGTTGTTCGCGCTTTTCCACCAGTGACGATACGTCCACAAAATTCTCATCGAAACCTAATTTTTCCACAAGCGGCGTATAATTAAGTAATAATTCATATATTTTTTGTGACATCTGACGGTATGGTGTTAAATCTTCGCCATTGACTAATACTAAGGTTGGACATAGACGCTTTGCTTCAGCGACTAGCATTAGTTTCTTTATACCAAAAGCTCGTGCATTATAATTGCATGTGACAACAATATTTTTTTGTTGCACTCCCACCGGTTTCACACGCAGCAAAGGATTACGAATTTCCTCTACTTGAGCATAGAAATAGTCCATATCGATGTGTATGATAGTACGTTGGTGTGGCTCAGTCTTACTGAGCATACTAGAAAAATCCATGATGTTTATCAAATGCAGACTAAAAGAAAGTTGTAATTCGTTATTTGTTACATAGAATTCTTCTACAAAAAGCATTAATTTGCATGTTTTTAAACAAAATTATATTATAATTGACTGATCACGGCCCTAACTTATATAATACTAGAAAAGCCCGGCGCGCGTTGCTACGCCACTTAATGAATAAAAATGCATTCTGAATTTTAATTGAATATCAAGTGCAAAAAGCTAAAAATTATAACTATTTTTAATGGGCGTGGCACTGCCCACATTTCTAATCACGAAACTGTATAGTCATGACAGCTCAATATGTGTGCAAAGTTTTAGAAAAATCGGTGCAGTGCAAGTACTTCAAAATTATAACTTTTTATAGGCTTGGCCCCGCCCACTTTTCTAATCACGAAACTGTATAGTCATGACAGCTCAATATGTGTGCAAAGTTTGAGAAAAATCGGTCAAGTGCAAGTAGCTAAAAATTATAACTAATTTTTTTATGGGCGTGACACCGCCCACTTTTTACCACCCATAAACACTCCCTGGAATGTGTACAACAACTTTCCAAAGTTTGAGTCCGATCGGTTTTTCAGTTTCGGAGCTAACACACACACACACACACAGACAGACAGAGTTTCACTTTTATATATATAGATTAATTTTACTAATGTCTTAAATAAAAAAATTTTTAATCAAAAGTATGTATGCACATACAAAGATAAAAATTAATTTTCAAAATACATAAATTAATTACAGGTCAAATTTCGTAGTTTGTTATTTTCCAATTTCTGAAAAACAAATACAAAAATGTACAAAAATAACTGTACATAATATATTGTGTGATTTTTTAACCGTTTGGGTTTTGAAAATTAAAGAGAAAAAAAAAACAGAAAAATTGCAAAAATGAATGAAATACATATTTATTTGGAGCGATTAATAAATGACTGAAATTTGCTTTGTACAGATTAATTCATATAAATTTATGTGGTCCATCAATGAGCTCCAATTTTAATCTTTGTTTTTTACTTTTTCCATTGTTTCGGTCGGTATTTCACCAATGAAAAATAATGTTGATTTTTAGGGCTGGAAATGTAGCTAGGTTGTCCATGTAGGTGAGAGATTTCAAATATCTGCACAAAAAAATTGTCTAGGGGGTTCAAATTGCATTGCATTATAGGCAAATGGACTGCTCCAAAACCCGTCTCTCAATAGGTTTATAATATCGCGTGCCGTGTGGCATGCGCTACCTTCTTATTAAAACCACATGTCAACCAAGTTTAATTTATTCAGTTTGGGAAAAAAAAGTGTGTTATACTCGTATGATTCTCCAGATGTTCAGCAATATTCTCCTCGATACGCACTCTTAGAGTACGGGTTAAATTATTGTCCACTATAGTAAAACTGGTAAGTCACAACAGCTTAAAAAGCTTGTCGATACCTTGAGTATGGCAACTTTAAAGTGGACGTAATTTCTGTGGTTTTCATGGGCAAATACGTATGTCTTAAAATCAAATTTTTTAGTAAAGCCACAAAACACTTTTAAATAAAATAACGGGTTAGGAATTAAACTTATTTTACCATTCATGTCAATAAAGATCTTAAAATTTTCTTATAAAAATTTCAGACAAATATCATTTAAAAATTAGATCATAGCAAATACCAAAACAAACTAAGTGGTACGAAGACTAAAAGAGTGTACAGATAAAGCAGCGTATGTCTGCATAGGTTATACACAAGTAACTATTCTACTTTTAATAAACTGAAAAATTATCAGAAAATAACTTTAAAATTTGTTCAGAAATAACAACGTATGTGGTTGCGTGTTTTTCTAAAAAATGAAATAATTTACCATTAGGCACACGTAAGTCAACATACTGCGTTAGTGCTGAATACTTTTTGAATATATATATATACTAGCCAAACCCGGCGCGCGTTGCTACGCCCCTTAATGAATCGAAATGCATTCTGAATTTTAATTGAATATCAAGTGCAAAAACCTAAATATTATAATTTTTTTTATGGGCGTGGCATTGCCCACTTTTCTAATCACGAAATTGTAAAGTCGTAATAGCTCAATATGTTTGCAAAGTTACAGAAGAATCGGACCAGTGCAAGTACCTCAAAATTATAATTGTTTTTATGGGCGTGGCCCTGCCCACTTTTCTAATCACGAAATTGTAAAGTCATAACAGCTCAATATGAGTGCAAAGTTTCAGAATAATCGGTCCAGTGCAAGTACCTCAAAATGATACCTTTTTTTTATGGGCGTGGCACTGCCCACTTTTCTAATCACGAAATTATTTAGTCATGACAGCTCGATATGTGTGCAAAGTTTCAGAAAAATCAGTCTGGTGCAAGTACCTCATAATAATCTTTTTTTATGGGCGTGGCCCTGCCCACTTTATTTGCTTAGAATGTGTGCAAAGTTTCAGAAAAATCGGTCCAGTGCAAGTACCTCAAACCTTTTGTAGGGGCTTGGCCACGCCCACTTTTCTTATCACGAAATTATTTAGTCATGACAGCTCAATATGTGTGCAAAGTTTTAGAAAAATCGGTCAAGTGCAAGTAGCTAAAACTGATAACTAATTTTTATGGGCGTGGCCCCGCCCACTTTTTTCCACCATAAACACTCCCTGGTATGTGTACAACAACTTGCCAAAGTTTGAGTCCGATCGGTTTTACAGTTTCGGAGTCTATAGCTAACACACACACACAGAGTTTCACTTTTATATATATAGATATATATATATATACATACATAGAAGTTACGTAGTTATTCCATTAAAAATATCGGAATGGGTCCATCTTATTTCAGAAACTTTTTAAACCAAGTGCAGAGCGTTTAAAACCAAGCAATATGGAATTGTTAACTCAAAATCGTAAAAAATTAACATACGCGGCTGCCAATAAAAACCACAGATTTACGAAACACATTTAGACATAGGACGAATTTTATTTATTTATTTATTTTAAGTAATATAAAGCCTACTTAAGTCAATTAAACTATATTATATGTATAGCAAAAAATAATCCTGAACATTTACATAAAATTTAACTCTCCTCTTGCATAACTTAAGTAAATTAAAATTACTTAGTGATTATTTCGATGTTACCTCTAACAAAGCATATGCAGTGGGCTAAAAAATTATTCACACTCAGAAGACCCAGTAATTTGGAGGAATTTTGCGAATGACTTGATGGTGTAAGAAGAAAATAAAACATGGTTTCTAACGGCTTGCCATCATTTGATAAAAATATTAGAAGACCACCACCTAGAAATAAAATTCCATTATTTAAACACCGGACGGGAAAAACTCTTTATTGTTTGTTTAAAAAATTTTAACTCACTTTCTGATTGTCAGGTATTAAGGCTGCTTCTGTGGATTAACGTTAAAAATTGGCTCGTGAATATTGTGCTTATTTAAGATGGAAAAATATAAAGGATAATAAAATAGCTTCCATATTCCTTGATTTTAAAAAAACATTTGAAACAATCGATCGAGACATTAAAAAACTATATAAATATGGTATTCAAGATATTGAACTGCAATGGTTTCAGTCCTACTTAAGTAATAGAAAACAAATGACAAAAGTTAACAACATAAAATCAACGACGCACAGTAGCGCCTTTTCTTAAAAACCGTGGCAAAAATACAAAATTTCATGACAAAATTTTGTGAAATGAATGAAAACATCGTATAAAGAACTATTTACTGATCACAATTCAAAATTATAGTTTGTGGAGCTGCTCAAAGTCGACAATTTTTTAGAAAGCAAAAAAAGGGTGATTTTGAAAAAATAGATGCACTTTAGAATTAAAGTGTCAGAAACATTGCCGTTTGATTACAACTTTTTTGGTATTTTTGTTAAGGTATGTTTGTTTTCTATTAAAAGAAGAAGTAAAATGCTTAGCACATGCCCTACTTTTTCGGCAGTAGCCGCTTTTTAGACACCCTATATTTAGGTAATTTTTACAAATAAAATAGAGAATATCTAAAAATGGTCAAAAATGGTCTCGCCCATATTTTCTGAGCATATTTGCTATATAATACTTGAAATAATTTAACTAAGTTTGGCTGCCGTAGGTTGCCGCTGTAGGTGAAATAAGAAGAAAACTGTTACAACCTCATAGCGAAAACGAGAAAAATTTTTTTCTCATTTTTAAAGTATGTAACAAAGATGTGTGCAAAATGTGAAAAGAAATAAAAAAAAGAACATAAATTTAAAAACACCTGTTATAAAAGTAGTCAGGTAGTTTTAAAATTTTTTTATACAGAACAAAATATAAATTGCAGGTATATATTAAAGTTAATTTTTATTTTGCTCAAATTAGGTTAGTTTACACCATAGCTTGGGAATAATGATTAGTAATCCTAATGATTAGCAATTGGATTAGAAATTTTTATTGTGCTTAAAAATTAATTAATTATGATTAGTAAGGCATTTTAGACGATTACTAATTGATTAGATTAGAAATAATCAAAAATCTAATCACAATTAGTGACGATTAGCATTTCTAATCAAATCTAATCAAAACTAATTGATTAGATTTCTTGATTAGATTTGATTAGATCAACTATTTTTAACTATTTTTGTGAAAAGAAAATATTTATTTATCACATTTGTTGCTATATTTACATAATCAAACAGATTTTGAATATTGCATAAAATTGCATACGATTCACCCTGTTCTTAAACTAAACACTTGACACAGCTGGTTCACTTTGTTGTTGTATTATAATTAATGTTAATTTTCAACGTCTTTTGTGATTTTAATTTTGCTTTATTCAAATTGAAGTGTTCAAAATTATTGGTAAGTAAAAATGCACGGATTTTTTTTTATAGCAACAAATGTGATAAATAAATATTTTCTTTTCACAAAAATAGTTAAAAATAGTTGATCTAATCAAAAACAAGTAAAAGCGCTATATTCGGCCGTGCCGAATCTTATATACCCTTCACAACGTGTAGTCATGCAATAACAGTAGTTTGTATCACCATTCCATATGAAATACGTACATACATATAAAAAACATACATATATAAAAACATCCCATTGTAAAATTATAAATTTACGTATGTATGTTAAAAAAAAAATTAAAAAAAAAATTTAAAAAAAAAAATTTAAAAAAAAATTTAAAAAAAAATTTTTTTAAAAATAATTAAAATATATATAATAAATATAAAACAAAAAAAAAATATTTAATAAAAAAATTAAAAAAAAAATAAAAATATAAATAATATATTAAAAAAAAATTTTTTTTGCCTCAGCTGGGATTCGATGCCACGTTTTCTCTAACCAGTATACACGTTTGTATGTATGTATGTTGTTGTTGTAATGTTGTTTTTGTGAAAAAAAAATCGAGGTGGTCGTGGGTTTTTGCTCATATCTCAGTTGTTTATGTACCGATGTTTCTGATTTTCAATACCGATCTACTCCCGAATATTTCTGATATTTTAATACCTCACCCGAGTCCAAGCGATGTCGGGGGGCTTCAAAAAGTTGATTTCAACATACACACGGACAGACGGACAGACTGACAGGGCTTAATCGACTCCCCTATTTATAAGCTTTCAGAAAATATATACTTTATGGGGTCGGAAATCAAAATTGTAGAAATTTCACACGGAATGACAAACCTATATATACCCTTTTTCACTGTGTGAAGGGTATAATAATCAAGAAATCTAATCAATTAGTTTTTCGATTAGTTTTGATTAGATTTGATTAGAAATGCTAATCGTCACTAATTGTGATCAGATTTTTGATTATTTATAATCTAATCAATTAGTAATCTGAAATTTTTATCAAAATTCTATTCTAATGATTAGATTATTTTATTTTTCTAATCGTAATGATTTCTAATTCTAATTGAAATTCCCAAGCTATGGTTTAAACCCTTTTTTTAATTTTTGGGTATAAATTAAACCGCAATTGTATAATGCAGCCAGTTAAAGTTTTTACTTTCTAAAACTAGTGATCAGTAACAGAACTTGTACAATTTTATTTTAAAGTGCGATAATGTCATTTACCAATTTAGAATTGTTGGAGTTATTCACAAACTCAGATAATGAAAATGCATTTAAATTGGCTATTGTGGAAAAACTACACGATTTACCAGGATACCACGAAATGGATGTTCATAGCAAAATTCACTTCGTTTTTCAAACAATTAAAAAAATGGCTTGCCTCACACCGTACGAAAAAAGTATTTATGAAAAAAACCCAGACTGGCTAAATGGAGTTACAACTTTTGAAAACATCGAAGAACCGCATACATCCTCTGACAGCAAAAGAGGAAGACCTGCAAAAACTATAAACGAGTGTTCTGAGTACACAAGAAAACGTAAACTTGAAAATGCATCAAAAGGGATATTTAAATCGCATCTTTCAGAACCATTATGTCTTAAGTTTGTAAAAGATAAAGATAAATTAAGGTCCGTCATTACAAAAGCTGTTGTGCTTGCAAGCTTAGTTCGAAATGCTTTACCCACAAAGTATAATATAGAAGAAGCCTTAGCGTTGTTTATGGAATTGGGATAGTCAAAAGAAAAATATTCTATTTTACCAAGCTCTTTAAAGAATCATAATGTGAATATTCTTCCTGGATACAAAAAGATTACATCTGCCAAAAAAGAAGAAGTGCCACCTAATGTAAAGGTTACTGAAGTATCGGTAGAGGTAAAACTGCAATACTTAATGGATCATACAGCCAAATGCTTTATTCAAAGTTTGCCTGAAGAGGAAGCAGTATCACTTCCAGATAGGCTTACATTGATAAATAAGTGGGGATATGATGGATCATCCGGTCAAAGTGCTTACAAACAAACAATATCGACAAATGACACAACTATTACAGATACAAATATGTTTATGGCTACAAATATGTTTATGGCTTCTGTAGTTCCTTTACGACTGAGAAGTGAAATCGCTGAGCATTGGAAAAATCCTCGCCCATCATCAGTTCATTTTTGCCGTCCGATTATACAAAATGAATTTCATAAGAAGCTTGGGCTGAAAGTAGACTATCCAAAGCAGGGGTATGGAAATACTAGCGATGGTAATATGTCTAGAGCATTTTTTGAAAATGATGAATTAACAGCCCGAATTACTGGGGTCGATAATAATATTATAAAAAGGTTGGCAGTTATTCTAAAGGTTATAAACTCTAGAGAAATGGTAAATGGCCCAAAGTTTGATGATTATGCATCAAAAACTGCCCAACTTTTAGCTCAAATGTACCCTGAGAAGAAACTTACTCCTACGGTTCATAAGATTTTGGCTCATGGTAAAAGTTTAATTGAATATCAATGCTTACCGATTGGAGAGTTGTCAGAAGCCCAGGAATGCAAAAACAAAGACTACAAAAAATTTAGATACACGAATACTTGTAAAATTTCACGGATTAGACAGAATGCGGACCTTTTCAATATGTTTGCGGCCTCTTCAGACCCGCTAATTTCATCACGAAAACATGTAAGATCTTGAAAGGATTTGGAAGAACATAATTATAGCTCCGATATGTTAAGTCTATTAGATAACGCTCCCAATGTTAATGACTATTTCAAAGAGAACTATCTAATAAAAACCAATTATTCTAGCTAAATAAAATATATACTAAATAACATTAAATTTATAGCATAAACATATTAATATTAAAAATAATTTAAAAATGTGTTTCTGTAATAGAAATAATAAAAATTTAATATTGGTTTAACATGTTATATTAGAGTGTTTTTTTTTTCACTTTCGGATTTGAACAATGTGCATTGCAAACCGCACCGGGTTAAACTAGTTACTTAATATATATTTACTTAGATTTAAATATTAAAAGTATATAAAAATGTGTATTTGCGAAACAAATAAAAAACTTATATTTAAAAAAACATGTTAATATTTAACTGGAAAAATTTTCCTATTTTAACTGCAATTTTTGGAGCACCCTGTATCTTTAGCAATATTTTGTCAACACTATTTTGAAGCCTAAAGTGTCTTCTGTCAACATCTTTTTATATCTTTAATATATCTTAATTATTTCAAAAGTTATGATTTTTGCAACGAAAAAAGTAAAAAGGCGCCACTGTGCGACGGTAGAAAATGACTATGGAGTTCCTCAAGGCTCAATTTTGGGAGCACTACTATTCATTATATATGTATATAAATGATATGGAAAACGTATTAAAAAAATGGGAAATAGTACTCTATGCTGATGATACTCTGATTTTTACAGAAGCTGCGTCTGATGAGATTTGTCACAGTAATCTAAAAATAGATATGAATAACATCAATAAATGGCTAAAAATTAACAAACTAAAATTAAACGAAAACTAGACTAAAATAATGGAAATAAATATGGAAAATAACTTAAATTTTAAAATAAATAATGTAATAATAGAAAAAGTTCATAGTATAAAATATCTAGGCTTCATAATAGATAAACACTTAAATTTGTAAAAAAATTGGTAAAAAAATTGGATTTTTTAAACGTTTAAGAAACAAAGTGTCAATTATCACAGCAATAAACATATATAATACGATTTTAAAACCACATTTCGAATACAGGTCAACTGTACTATACACATGCTGCTCAGATCAACAGATAACTAGGCTCCAAAAATTACAAAATAAAGCAATGCGCTCAATACTTAAATGCAACAGATTTACGTCAATAAGGTTTATGCTTGATACTCTAAAGTGGTTGAACATACACCAAAGACTACAGTACAACACAATCAACTTTATACAAAAGATGAAAAGGGGAAATGCACCCAAGCACCTGATAGAACAATTAAGATATGTTGGAGACGCTCAACCATATGGTTTACAAAATTCGAATGATTTCAGACTACAGTGTTATGATACCAGCGCTATGCAAAGATCTTTATTTTATAAAGGATTAAGAATTTACAACATGATGCCAAATAAAAATATGAAATTAATTACAATGGGCCAATTCAAAGTAGACTCTTATATTGTACTATGTCATATAATTCATATTAATATGACTAGTGACTTTGAACACCTTTTGTTAACAAATTATGTATTTAATACAAGAAAGAAGACAAAGAGATGACGCTGTTAAAAATTGTATGTATACAGGAAAGAAGAAAATAGAAAATATTCTCTCTGAGAGGTGAGAAGCGAAGAAATTCTCTCTGAGAGACAGTATGGTTAAAAGTATAACATAAACAATTTCTTATACATAGGAAACAAATGTGTAAAGTCTTATTATTTTCTTTGTATGGAAATTACTAACAAAAATTTTATGCGTGCATAAAATAATATGAAATAGTACAAATATGACTGATATGCAACCACTTTGAATTGGCACAATGTTTTAAGAAGAAAAAGTGTAACTTTTATAAGAAATGTACATAATTAGAGTTTTTGAAAAGTTTCTGTATTAAATAATATTGTTTTGTAATAGTTTAATTTTAATTATATATGTAATTTAAAAGTATTTTAAATACTACTAATAAATTAAAAATAATAATAAAATCGAAAATTGGAACTGTTAAATGACAATTTTAAAGATTTCAAGAGTTTCTGTAAATGTTGCCAAAGGTATATATATATCAGTGATCGGCTGTTTTTTCGACATTCTTAATGAGTCACAAAACTTGAGTATAAGTGCGTATAAATCATTTAAATTTAACTGAGCTGACGTACGCATGCCCACAACAACGTTGATTTATAAGTATAACACACAATGAACATAAGTACTACGTCGTACTTATATTTATAGCGTCCCATATTTATATGATTTGCAAGACTACTCTCGTTGATTCATATTTTTAAGAAACTACTTATCTTCATAGAATGAAGCAAGTTGACTCAACAACAAAAACATTAACAGCTCTCATTTGTATAAAGAATAAACAATGTTGCCAGGTCGGAGAATGCAAGATAATTTTTGGCCGCCAGAAAATTTGCAATGTTACAATGTGTAACACGGCTTTCAGACTAGGCAAGTCACTTGCGCAAGTGTTGTGTTTATAGGCAAAAGGGGTAAGGTCGGGTTAAGAGGAAGAAACTTGCTCATTTTTGAGTACACACTTGCCTGTACTCGGCAAGTACGAGCAAGTTTTTGTTGAGAAACCAAAAACAAAAGAGTAATAAAAACAAACATGAGTGCTATATTCGGCCATGCCGAATCTTATATACCCTTCACAACGTGTAGTCATGCAACAACAATTGTTTATGTCACCATTTATCTCATGAAATACGTACATACAAAACATACATATATAAAAACATCCCATTGTAATATTATACATTTAGTTTACTTATGTGCTTAAAAAAAATAAATTAAAAGAAAAATTTAAAATAAAACAATAAAAATTTGAATAAAATATAAAATAAAAAAATTTTTTTGGCTCATTCTAACCAGTATACCACGTTTGTATGTATGTGTAGATAATTGATAATTGTAGAAATTTCAAACGGAATGACAAACCTATATATACCCTTTTTCACTGTGTGAAGAGTATAATATGTAAAAGAGAACGAAACTTGGGCAAGTCAGTTGCTGAGTCTGAACATGAAAGCAAGTTCAAAGAAAAATAAAAGAAAATAAAAAACTAACTTGAGCAAGTGACTTGCCCAGTCAGAAAGGGGTGTAATATACAGTTTTTGGAAGTATCACTATTTAATTTTTAAATAAATGCAACTGATTATGGCCTTTGAGGTAGGTTTTGGTTGGCTTCTATAATAAGAAGTACACAATAACAGTTTTGTTTTTTATTTTCATGTTTAAATTTTTTGCAGCAAATTAAAAAAACTGCGTTCTTAGGTACTCACTTAAATTTTAAAGATAATACGCAAAAACAAAATCTCTTAAATAGACATCAAAGCAAGCACTTTATTTTTGCTTGTTGTTTTTGTATTATTTTGTTAAATTTAAATTGTCTATTTTTTTAACAATCCACAATTATTATGATGAATGCCAAATTGTTATGTGTCAAGCCTAGTTAAAACACACAACTTCATAATGACTACGCGAGTCATACGTGCTTTTGGTCGTCTTTTTATTTTGCATGAACGACAATAGCAATCAACTAAGTCATACATGTTGATGAATATCAATACTGTAAGTACATTTCATTTAAAAGTGCGTATAGGTAGTGAAGACATTTCAATAAGTTTGAATGCGTATAAATCAACGAAAAAATAAATAATGATTCAAGTTCACTTACTTCATTAGTATTCGTTGCAGATCTCTGATGTACATATACATATATTAGTCTTTTATTCTTCCAAAATTAATTAATTTAAGAAAAATCGTTATATGGAAGGTGGTGTGTCACCTTAATTCTCTAACATAACAAAGACATTGATTTGAAAACTATATGTACGAAATTTCATAATCAAAATGGGCGTTATAATAGGCGTGACAAAGTACTTTCTACAATAAATGTAGTGGCGGTGAGTGTGGTGAAACTTTTACCAATAATATCGAGTGGCCAGATTGTCGGCGGCGCTGGTATGCTCGCGTATGCTCCGGCTAGAGCTCGCCGAACGGGGTGGTTCTTGCCAACTAACTGGTCTGGCACTCACCAACTAACAAAAAAAATCATACCAGCAAAAAAAATCAAAATAAATATAATACATACAAAAATGCAAAATAACAACATTGGCATACAGTACTGAGTACTTGGACAATCAGATTTCAATTAGCCGCTGAAACTCAACTGTATTTAGCCGGCCTAGCGGTACGTTGGCAGCCCCAACTCTAGAATCGGAAGATTTGGTTAATCTTCTTGAATTCAAATGATTACAGAAATGTCAACATACATCTATAAATTTTTAAATAAATGAATGAATTCCCACCTTTGACAAATAATTACCATTGCTGGCAATATTATTCTCATACATCAGCGTTTATCGGTGACTTAAGTCGGTTCGCAAGTGGCCGACAAAAATCAACGCATATTTAGCAATTTATTTGTTCGACGTTGTGCAGATAGTGTTCACAATATCGCGACATCGCAGTTAATTTTGATTGCTTATATCGATCTCAGCTTAAAACAATGTAAATCTACATACTGAATCATTGGCATAAAATTATAGCGACTATTACAAAATCCCATATAGTTTGTATTATTATGTAGAGGGCGTAACAAATTAACTCAAGAATTTAAGGGTGTCCCATTTACGCAAGATTTGAATTTTTTGCTTCATTTGTACATTATGATACTATGTGGGTTTTTCTTGTTGTTAATTTTTGTATGCCCTTACTATGTACATACAATGTACGAATGTGAAATTTTATGAAATTTTTCGTTTATTTAAATCTCCTGGATCACTGAAAACACTCATTTTAATGTCATAACTCAAAAAAATATAGTTTGAGTTCAAATTGATTCGAACATTTTATAACTAATACCTATTTCACTATTTTTTTAATAACTTTTTACAAAATTGCGTATAAAAAAAATAAAACATATGGACATATCCATGAATATGTCAACTACGACTGTAAAAATAAAAACTGTTGAAAGTTTTTCAATATAAGTTTATTTATAAAAAAAACACTCAAATCTAACTATGCGCAGGTATTAAGAGCTTATTAAATTATTTTCAGATCAATAATAAGATTAATTCTGATTATCCCTTTGATTTGTTTTAAAGAGTTGCAATCAACTATTTTTTTAGCAACTAAATTTTAAATTAAATTGTAATTGTAAAATGCTTAAAAATTAATTAAAACAACAACAATTAAGAAGATCCATAAAAAAAGAAAATATAGAGTCCAATTAGCGGTATTTTTTTTATTTCCCTTGGATGTAATTTTAATGTCACGTACGTATTGCAAAAACATTATTTGTCTCCGTCATTCGTATTTGAACAGTCGCAAGAGCACCTTATTTAGAATTTAACTTTTTTCTTATTATGATATAAATTGTATTACCTAACAATACTATTAGAGAAAAATCTTTCACGAACGATATTTAATTGCATTTATTATAAAATCATTTAAAGATTGCTTTCAAGTAAGTATGATGGATTTTAAATGAAAAATATTTGGTTTAGTGTAATAAATTAAAAAAAAGAAAAAATACCTCCTAAGATTCGCAGATTTTTTTTATATTTTCATATACAACCTTAAAATCACTTCTGTTTTTTGTCAAGTACGATATATTATTTTTCTGGATATTTTAGACAATGTTTCGAGTATAATTAATTTTTTTTAATAAAGTGCCCTTTGAATGGAACATAAAGGTCTAATTTTGTTTCAGTTACTCTTTTGTAAAAATTACTCCACTTTATACGAGTACAAATGTCACGTACGATGTCATAGAAATAGGTAGGTACCTACTTATATGTGGATTTTTAAATTAATGAGCAATGTTTGGACGTCATTTCTTTTCTATATAAAAACTACAACGTATATAAGTGCATATTCACACAAATATGACTAAACTAAAAAAAATAATATAAATTGTTTAAACGTAGGAAACAGCGCTCTTAAAAAAGTGTTTTGCCGGCAATCAGAAAAGAAGTAAAAAGTGGGAAGTATTTGCTTAAATGGCATATTGTATGTTATGCATACGTGACGATAAATATTATAAAATGAAAAATAGGTATAAATACATTAATTCAATATTTATTAGGTATCTGTATGTAAATAACTCTTTTCCTGAAAAAACAAATTGCGCCAAATGTACTTTGTACAAATGTACCATATAACACCTTCCCACTTTTAACCCATTTTTATATTTGATAAAAATTATACGGATTTTGCATGTACAAGTGAGATATAATTCACAATATGTAACATAAATAAATAAAAATATTTGTAAATGAGATATTAAGTTTGTTGTTCCTACTTTTGTTTTTAGACCAAATTTATTACGACTTACTAGTTGTCTAGCATTTTTCGTACTACTAAATAATTGGCGTAAATGAAAAACAAAGACGACCTTATTTGCTAAATTAAAACCGCAGCTGTTTAATTGTTCGTAATTATGTTCTTTAAAATGTATTTCTTCTGTTAGTATTAAACGATTTATAAATTAAAATGCTTACTTTTATTTGCTTTTACTAAATATATTTTTCTTCAACTTTTGGATAGATTTCACAACACAAGTAAAAATTAATAACTTTCCACAGAGTTGTACTATGAATGGTTGAATAATTTGAGTAGAGTTGTAATTAAGCAAACTAAGTACTTAAAAAATATTTATTTGCAGTGAATATATAAGACACGGATGGAAATCATGATACAATTGTACTTTTTTTGGCACATTTTTAAGCTGGCAACAACAAACACGGCTTTCAGACTAGGCAAGTCACTTGCGCAAGTGTTGTGTTTATTGGCAAAAGGGGTAAGGTCGGGTTAAGAGGAAGAAACTTGCTCATTTTTGAGTACACACTTGCCTGTACTCGGCAAGTACGAGCAAGTTTTTGTTGAGAATCCAAAAACAAAAGAGTAATAAAAACAAACAAGAGTGCTATATTCGGCCATGCCGAATCTTATATACCCTTTACAACGTGTTGTCATGCAACAACAATTGTTTATGTCACCATTTATCTCATATGAAATACGTACATAAAAAAAAATACATATATAAAAACATCCCATTGTAATATTATACATTAAGTTTACTTATGTGCTTAAAAAAAATAAATTAAAAGAAAAATTAAAAATAAAACAATAAAAATTTTAATAAAATATAAAATAAAAAAAAATTTTTGGCTCACTCTAACCAGTATACCACGTTTGTATGTATGTGTAGATAATTGATAATTGTAGAAATTTCAAACGGAATGACAAACCTATATATACCCTTTTTCACTGTGTGAAGAGTATAATAAGTAAAAGAGAACGAAACTTGGGCAAGTCAGTTGCTGAGTCTGAACATGAAAGCAAGTTCAAAGAAAAATAAAAGAAAATTAAAAACTAACTTGAGCAAGTGACTTGCCCAATGCGAAAGAGGTAAAATTCTGCCTAGTACTTTATTGCAAACTTCTTACAAAAATCACCTGTTAATTTGGCACCACCTGGTACAGGAATTCGCCTTGGCTATTGTTATATGTATTTTATTTTACTTATGATTGGTAAGCATGTAAGGTGAACTTTAATAATGAAGTACTAAAATGGTTCGATAAGTTTATTCCAGAAAAAGTTATTATGGGAGAAACAAATTCAATAGTTCCTCTTATGGTGAAAATGTTTCCACACAAACGAACAAACTTTGAAGCAATAAATAATCAGTACAGATCACTAGCCGATGTGATTGAACTTAGATCACACAAAGATTCAAATATTTGCTATTTTTGGTCTAAAGTGTCATAGATGAAAAATTAATTAAATGAGTTCATGTTCCCAGATATTTCAAGAATTTTAAGAGGAACTCTGTCTATTCCACGAGTCTTTTCTTTTCAAAACCTAATTAAAATAAAGAAAATAAATAGACTTCGCGCTTCTACTGTTTCAAATTTGATAAAAAAAAAAGATTTATTGAAGTCAACAAATTTTTGTTGCTTTAATTTTAAAATAACAGAAAATTTATTATCTAAAACTGTTTAATAAATAAAATTTTTTTAAATAACCGATCTCTACGTATGTACCTATGAATGTAATATTTAAAATTTTTTATTATATACTGGATTTTTATACACATTTCTGTTTTTTTATTTTATACTTCTGAATTTTTATAAACGTTTTTGTTAAGTTTATGTTTTTATTAATAAATATTTAAAAAATGGTACCGTCATGGTCTGAATAGTACATTTTGTTTTTATACTTGGTACAAAACCATAAAAGCGATTTTCCTTCCCTGATAGAAGAAGTACACGATATACACTTAAGGTATATTAATATACCTTGGTATCCACTTGAGATGATGTATATGATTTTTATTATTCTCTAAACAATCGTTATATTCAATCGGAAATATTATCTTACGTGTAGTTTCTAAATTACTGTTAGTATTATAACAAATATTTTATTTGGTTGTTGGGTTTAAGCTGGTCTATATGCATTAGTGATTATAGCAGATCGTCAGTAGACCTTTTATCCAAATTCTTAACAAAAAATGTTAGGTTAGGTTAGGTTAAGTTAGGTCTCATTAACAAAATGAGAATTCAAAAATAAAACAAAAAACTTTCTCAAAAACCCAACCAACATTTATTCCCCTCTTTTTTGTGTGTTATATCGGGTATAAAAATAACAAAGAGTAGAAATCGGTACATTTGTATACTGTTTTGGGTGTTGTGAATAAAACAGTGCATATGAGGAAAAACAGTACGTTTGCCCCCCTACTCTCATCTAAATATATACATATGTTAAAGTGAAACTCTGTGTGTGTGTGTGTTAGCTATATACTCTGAAACTGTAAAACCGATCGGACTCAAACTTTGGCAAGTTGTTGTACACATTCCAGGGAGTGTTTATGGGTGGCAAAAAGTGGGCGGGGCTACGCCCATAAAAAATTAATTATAATTTTTAGCTACTTGCACTTGACCGATTTTTCTGAAACTTTGCACACATATTGAGCTGTCATGACTATACAGTTTCGTGATTAGAAAAGTGGGCGGGGCCAAGCCCATAAAAAAGTTATAATTTTGAAGTACTTGCACTACACCGATTTTTGTGAAACTTTGCACACATATTGAGTTCTCATGACTATATAATTTCTTGATAAGAAAAGTGGGCAGTGCCACGCCCATAAAAAAAAATATAATATTTAGCTTTTTGCACTTGATATTCAATTTAAATTTAGAATGCATTTTTATTTATTAAGGGGGCTTTTCTAGTATTATATAAAAGTTGTAATCTCGGTTGTAGACCTTATGTAATCTATAATTTTATCTGTATATGTATACAAGACCGAAAAGTTGATGCTACTATGTCCGTTATAGACTTCAAAACCATTCAACCTATTCTGTGTTCTTATTAGCACTATATCCTGAAAGCCAAATTGATTTCTTTGTGTGCTTGACGAGCAACAACCAGTTGCAGTTAAATTTTGTCTTTTTAAAATTCAAAGTAGAACTTGCAACTAAAAAAATAATACAGAAGTATTTATAGCAGATAGCCGCTAGATTACAACAATTGTACAATAAAACAAACAACAGGCCTTTTTATTGTTGTTATGTGATAAGAACTGTCAAACAGCAAAGGGGTTGATAAAAGACAAATGAAAAAAAAACAAGAAAAAACGCCATTTAACGAAAATAGATTCATTTTGTTTGTTATCATATTTTAAACTTACTTTAAAAGTTCGTAAGAAAAATTTGTGATGTGTGTTAATTTTGTAAGAAAATATGTTTCGTATTTAATATTTGTATGAACATAAAAACACCTTGTGGAACAAAGAAAAAAATTCCATTTCCATTTTTTTGTTTTTTTTTTTTGGCATACACACACTTTCTCATTTTTTTTCATTTTATTAGACTTTTTTCTAATTATATATTTAAGTCTATCCAAAATTGTTATTTATTATAAATCACTTTGATTTTCTTTTTAAATTTATCATATATTACTTTGATTAAAAAAACTTGTTTACTTTTAAGCTAGAAATTTAACACGTGTTGAAAAAAACATAAACAACATTTGACAGTTCGTATCACAAAATAAGTAAATAAAAAAATAATCAGATGGCTTTCCGAGACTACCTGCTATAAATATATCTTGTTCCTACACGAAGGGATATTCAGCCGAAAATGTCACTTTATATTCTTTGTGCACCCTGGTTCTTGTAAAACTTACAAAAGTCTAAGCACGGCAACACTGCTGCACTTTTAATATGGTAGTGCTGTCACATTAACTTACTGAACACTTTCTAAAATCGAAAACATTGCATTCGAAAAGTGAAGCGTCGAATTGAAATTAAATGCTAACTGATTTTGTGCAAAATAATTTACCGATAAATAAAATTTAAAAAGAATAAAATTTTCAGATTTAAAAAAAGTTAAAGTGGTAAAAGAAAATGGAATCAAGGCTTCCAAAACCATCGGCTTTAAAAAAACCATTGCCTGTTACAAGAACCATATTACCAATGGACCGAATAAAGTCTTCAGGATTTGGTAGCAAAAGTTTACAACTGTTAGGCAATAATACTGCATCTTTATATAGTTTTCAGCCCTTAACAAGAGATCCAACAAATATGCAAAATTTTACTAATACAAGAGGTAATAGTGTATATTTTGTCAAAGCGAAATAAAATTGTGATCTTGTTTCTCTTTTAATTTAAGAACGTGCTGCATCGCCTGATGCTGTAAGAACAAATACCCATGCACGAATAAAACTGAGACGAAGTCGATCCGCTTGTGATATACGTGAAATGAGACCCATGAAACGCATGGAACCAACTTTAGCGCCAATTCCTGCTAAAACAGCACGACTTATGTCAACCACAAACAGTCTTACTGCCAATAAACTTCCACGTATAGGAACAACTAACGGAGCAAACAGTAATAGCACAGTGGTAAAACGTACAGTTGGACAAATTACTAGACCAGCAGCTGCACGTGCTGCAGCAATAACTGCACAGACAAGTGGTGCGAATAAAACTACCGCTGCCACAACTTCTAATAAGACTTCCGTTTCAACAACTGGTGCTGGGAAACCAATCAACAAACGTATTCCGCCGTATGATTTTAAGGCGCGTTATAATGATTTGCTAGAAAAATATAAAGTTCTAAAAGAAAAATACGAAAACAAATGCGAACAATTAAGTAATTATGAGAATATGCCAGAGCAATTAGAAGATACAAAAAATCGACTAATTGCTACTCAAGATGAATTACAAAATACACAAAGAATAAAAGGATGTTTAGAGGAACAAGTAAAAGTGCATCAAGAAAAAATGGAAAATGTTGAAGCAAGCCTATCTAAAACTAAAGAGAAATTAGATAAATTGACAAAGGTTTATAATGTAAGTATACTATCGCATATATTGTGCACATATTCCACAAAACTTAAATGGATAAATAACGTATTTTATTGATTAAAAAAATATAGGATTGAGAGTTTTATAAAACTAAGTATTAAATTTATGCTATCAATTACCTGCTAAAATAAAACTTAAAAACATTAATGAGGAGGTTGGACATAAATTTTTGCTAATATAAAAATGTAATGTAAAAAAAAATCCTTTGTTTTTATACCCTTCACCTGTGGTGCACAAGGGTATATATAGCTTTGTCATTCAGTTTATAATTTCTACAATTTTCATTTCGGACCCCATAAAGTATATATTTTCTGAAAGCTTTTAGAACTTTTAGAAGCAAATTTATGTTTCTCAGATCTCTATATGGTATATGGAAATATCCAGGAATGAATCGCTATTGAAATTCAGCACAATCGCCCCATAACTTTCTGAGATATGAGCAAAAAACCACGACTACCTCGTTTTTTTTCACAATTACAACAACAACCTACATACATACTGGTTAAAGTAAACGTGTCATCGAATTCCAGCTGAGCCAAAAAAAATTATATTATTTTATTTAATATATTATTTATATTTTATTTTTTTTTTTAATTTTTAAAAAAAATTTTTTTTAATTGTTTTTGTAATTTTTTTTTTATTATTTATTTTTTTTTGTAATTTTTTTTTTATTATTTTTTTTTTTTTTTGTATTTTTTTTTTTATTATTTTTTTTATTTTTTATATATTTTTTTTATTTTTTATATATTTTTTTGTAATTTTTTTTTATATTTTTTACATGTATGTACGTATTTTATATGAGATGAATGGTGATACAAATAATTGTTATTGCATGATTACACGTTGTGAAGGGTATATAAGATTCGGCACGGCCGAATATAGCACTCTTACTTGTTAACACCTCGGAACATCTTTTGAGCATACCATGCATTATGTGTTTTTTCTCATAGATCGGTATAAGTTTAGTCAGAATTTTGAAATTAGTGACTATTGATACGAGGTGAGACTGAAAACGTTATGGGCGACCAAAAAGCGAATTTTTTAAATTTGTATGTTTTTGTTTTTTGTGAAGCTAGAATTTCGAAATTAGTGAGTATTGATACAGAGTGAGATTGATAAAGTTGCTTTTATCATTTTTTATGGTACTTTTTATACTTTCAACGTTTACGAATCCAGAATTTCGAAATTAGTGACTATTGGTACAAGATAAGACTGAAAATGTTATGGGCGACCAAAAAGGTACTTTTTTAAATTTTTATTGTACTTTTTGTATTTTCTACGTTTATAAAGGTAGAATTGTAAAATAAAGGTCTATTGATTCCAAGTGAGATCAAAAATTTCCTTTTTGGAATTTTTAAGGTACTTTTTGTATTTTCAACGTTTGCGAAGCTAGAATTTCGAAATTAGTGACTATTGATACGAGGTGACACTGAAAACGTTATGGTCGACCAAAAAGGTACTTTTTTAAATTTGTATGTTACTTTTTGTTTTTTCAACATTTGTAAAGCTTGAATTTTGAAATTAGTGACGATACATAGTAAGATTGAAAATGTTATGGGCGACCAAAAAGGTACTTGTTTGAACATTTATGGTACTTTTTGTATTTTCAACGTTTATAAAGATTCCAGGTGAGACTAAAAATGTTATGGGCAACCAAAAATGTTATTTTTATTTTTTTTTATAGTCACTTTTGCATATTGTGAATTTAAAATATATCCCTTAATATCCTCACTGTACCTATTTTATACCCTTCACACAGTGAAAAAGGGTATATATGTATAGGTTTGTCATTCCGTGTGAAATTTCTACAATTTTCATTTCCGACCCCATAAAGTATATATTTTCTGAAAGCCACGAAGGCTTTATATTACGGAATGAATAAATAAATGAATAGTGGAGTTGATTAAGCTCTGTCCGTGTGTCAGTCTGTCCGTGTGTATGTTGAAATCAACTTTTTGAAGCCCTCCGACAAATAAACAAATATATTTAGAAAATTAAAAAAAATAATTAAAATATATATAATAAATATAAAACAAAAGAAAAAAATAATAAAAATATAAATAATATATTAAATAAAAAATTAAAAAAAATAATAAAAATATAAATAATATATTAAATAAAAAATAAAAATAAATATAAAAAAATTTTTTTTTGCCTCAGCTGGGATTCGATGCCACGTTTTCTCTAGCCAGTATACACGTTTGTATGTATGTATGTTGTTGTTGTAATGTTGTTTTTGTGAAAAAAAAAAATCGAGGTGGTCGTGGGTTTTTGCTCATATCTCAGTTGTTTATGTACCGATGTTTCTGATTTTCAATACCGATCTACTCCCGAATATTTCTGATATTTTAATACCTCACCCGAGTCCAAGCGATGTCGGGGGGCTTCAAAAAGTTGATTTCAACATACACACGGACAGACTGACAGAGCTTAATCGACTCCACTATTCATAAGCTTTCAGAAAATATATACTTTATGGGGTCGGAAATGAAAATTGTAGAAATTTCACACGGAATGACAAACCTATATATACCCTTTTTCACTGTGTGAAGGGTATAAAAAAGAACTTGAGTGTTGAGTAAATAGTAAGAATAGAGCTATCGAATTAGCGGGTAATATGCTAGTTCCTTTATATATATAAACAAATATTTTTTAAAGAGAAACCTGTGGTTCTTCCAGTCATCGACCTTTCTACTGGCCTTTACCCTGTTAAAGTTCCTCCTTACCATAGTCCTTTGAACCCTCAGTTTACTGGTCCACCATTTCGGTTCTCTTCTCCCTGGAAAGACTAATGGACATTTCGTCAAAGAGATATCTATAAATGCCTCCCTGTCCCTTGCTCTAAATGTTGACATATTACCCTAATTGCAAATATAGTTATAAAATCAAAGGTTGACTATCCCTCCTATTTATATCGCTGCTTCCCCACTGACTGATATGCGTTGGTAGTACCAAGTCAAAACTTAATCTTCACGTGTACTCAACCAGCCTTTGTATCTACCTGCCTGGTGGATTCGCAGCTCCATATGGCAGAATAACCAAGGCCAGTGTTAGCATAGTCCTACCTGCATTAAATCGCTATGTTATCCAAAAGAATATATTACAAAATAAACACATCTTAAGTTTTGCAAAAAATTTTTAAATGAAATTTTTGACCAATTTTAAATTACGCAAATGTTAATTAATGATAATGAATGGAATCATTTCTATTTCTCTTTTTAAACTTTTCAGAAATTAAATCAAGAACATTCTGAAATAAGTAACGAAGTTTTTGAACTGCGCGAACGTTCTACAGATTTGGCTGAAAGGAATTCTGCTCTTTTGGAGGAGATTGCAGTGTGCAAAGAACAACTATTTCGGTCAAATATGGAACGCAAAGAACTTCATAACACTGTGATGGACTTACGTGGAAATATAAGAGTTTTCTGTAGAGTACGTCCACCACTTGATCACGAACAGGACAAACAATTATGTGGTTGGAATTATTTGGACGAATCCACGGTAGAGATTATCAATTACGATAAAAATAAAACCAACGCTCATACGTTTAGTTTTGATCAAGTTTTTCATCCGGTGTCTAATCAGGAATCTATTTTTGAAATGGTCTCACCTCTAATACAGTCGGCTTTGGATGGTTACAACATTTGCATTTTTGCATACGGACAAACGGGTAGTGGAAAAACATATACTATGGATGGTATAGCTAGTAATCCAGGGGTTATACCGAGAACGGTTGATCTTCTGTTTGATTCGATTAAAAATTATCGTCATCTGGGTTGGGAATATGAAATTAAAGTTACATTTCTGGAAATTTACAATGAAGTTTTATACGATTTGTTGAGCAATGAACAAAAAGACATGGAAATACGTATGGCAAAAAATAATAAAAACGATATTTACGTATCTAATATTACACAAGAGACGGTGAATACAGCGTCACGTTTGCGACAACTAATGCACGTGGCAAAAATGAATCGTGCTACTGCTGCCACTGTGGGCAATGAAAGATCATCACGTTCGCATGCGGTTACTAAGATTGAATTAATTGGTACACATGCGGAGAGACAGGAAATATCTATTGGCTCTATTAATCTGGTGGATTTAGCTGGTTCAGAGTCTCCCAAAACAAGCATTCGCATGAATGAAACTAAAAATATCAACAGGTCATTGTCAGAACTGACAAATGTTATATTAGCGTTATTGCAAAAGCAGGATCATATACCATATCGCAACTCGAAACTAACGCATCTTCTAATGCCTTCGTTGGGCGGAAATTCAAAAACTCTTATGTTTATAAATGTAGCTCCGTTTCATGATTGTTTTGTAGAATCCCTGAAATCGTTACGTTTTGCAGCCACTGTCAATCAATGTAAAATGGCCAAAGCCAAACGTAATCGTGTTTTAAATACTTCTTCTATCGGAAATAGTAGTACGGTTAGTAATTAACATTTATGTGTATGTATTTATTTTTTTGTTAGTTGTTTTTTTTAACCTTTACAATAAAAATCTAATAAAAAGGATCGGTTAATTTATGTTACAATAAATAATATTCCTTTCTATTTCTTCTACTAATTTACAGTTAATATAAATATAAATATATATATTTTTTTTTTTAATTTATGTTTTTTTATATTTTATGTTCAAAAACTTCTACTTTTGCAATTTTCGAAAAATTTTAAAATGAATTTTTTATAATAAAAATAGTAAAATAACCAAATCTAATGTTAACTTATTGTTTTTAACAATGAAAAACTTTTCCGATACGGTTTAATACATAATTTATTATTTTTGTCAGTTTAATCTTTTTAATAAATTCGAAGATTACATATTTTTTTCAAGAACTAGCTGCTAGGGCTATCAGCTCGGTGTAAATGGAAAATATCTATGTTAATATTTTTGTTTCTCTCATAAAGTTTAAGATGCTGTTCGTTTTTGCTATTGATGGATATTGTAAAATATTGAAAGTCTGCAGTACTGACCAATTATTGAACAAGTGTTAAGCTGTCCGATTACAATTAAAACAAGTAAGAGTGCTATACTCGGCCGTGCCGACTCTGATAATACCCTTCACCATCATGTACATATCCCACGTCGTAGCTTAACCTATTTTTATGTTATACGCCATTTTTCCTTATTATTTAAGACGCCAACCTCTATTTTGAAGTTTTACGTAGTTAACTGTGTTCTACTAGTCAAGCCCTTTAATTTGATACAAATATTGGTAGGGTTAAAAAAATTTGATCCGCCATTTTCGATTTTACATTTTTGAATAGTTTACTGTATTCTATTGGTCAAGCCCTTTCATTGATACCAATATTGAGGGGGTTCAAGAAGTTAAATTTTAAAATACCAGATTTAACCCACAATAATTTATTGTCCGCCATTTTGTAGTTGCGGCCAACATGAGTTTAAATTTTTTATGGTGCTTATATTGCGCTAGTAAAGTTCCTTTAGATGATACATACCATTATTGACTCTCTCGGTTGTCTAGAAGCTGAAATAAATGATTTTAGTTTTTTTTTGAATATATATTTTTCAAAATAAAATTTGCCTTTAACTTTACCGATTAGAGCCCGCTTTATCCAAAATTTTTCACGAATATCTCTAGAGGCATATTATACATATCTACAAATAGTAGCAAAGGTACCTATAAATTATTCCATGTCTGACAAATTTAATTTTTGTGGTAAAAATATGGGAAAAAACATACCATATACAGATCTGAGGAGCATATGGTTGCTTCTAAAAGTTGATTTTAACCAACACACGGACAGACGGTCAGGGCTTAATCGACTCTTCTATTCATTAGCCTTTAGAAAATATATACTTTATGGGGTCGGTCGGAAATGAAAATTCAGAAAATAACAAACGGAATGACAAACTATATACCCTTGTGCACCACAGGTGAAGGGTATAAAAAGAATAACAAAAAAAATTATTTAGTTCGTCGACACTTAGGATAGTACAGTGCAGTTTATTCTTTAAAGTTATAAAAATTAATATATATTATAAATTAATATTTTTTATTTTTTAATTTTATTGTAAATCATTTTTACAATGGCTTAAGTCCATTTTCCTTTTATTAAACTTTCTAAAACATTGATTAATGACCCTATTGCGGTTCTCCGCTTTTGGAATAGTTTGGTTGTCTTTGGCAAATTGACATTGCCATTCTCAACTCAAGTAACAGTTGGCTATTCAGTTGTGTATCTATTTTTCGCGGTATCGCTGTTTTCAACTTCGTAAAAATTTGGTCGACAAAAACGTTGAATACACACAACTGCTTAAGAGTAGTTGTGTTATTGGCAGTTAAGGTTGATTTTTTTAAAAGCGGTAAAAATGAAAAACAAAATGGAGAGATCGTAAGTATATGTACTTTTTTATAATAAATTTTTTATTTCATTGCATTTTTGATAGCTCCCAAAGCAAGGAAGCAGCATATAACTTCAATATAGGAGGAATATCCACCACGCGAACAGGTGTTTTTAGGTGATCTTTAATTACAATTTTTCTTGTACGTAGCACATCTACACAATAGTTTTTATATTTATCATCATAACATAAATCTACACTTATATCCATTATAAATACTTTTTATTCAGCACAGCAGTTAAAAACAATTTTAGGAAATTTTTTTTTTCATTTGCCAAACGTAATATTTAAAGTTGATAGTTTGATACTTTAAGTTGGCAACTTTATCACAATATCACAATACCTAAAATGAGTTTGGTTGTGCATAAGTTGGATTGACTCTCACACAACCAAACTGAGTTGAGTGGTGAACCGCAATAGGGGTATGAGTGTGGGGTGGAATGCATTGTCGATACTTTATCGGTATACTCATATGTAATTTGAAACTGCTATTAATGTTACAATTTAATGAAATTAGAATAAGGGAAGCATAACATTTATATCTAAATTTGTCTTTCCTTTTATATCAAATTACATTTTCTTCATGTTCATATTTTGTATACATTTTTATTATGCTTTTTACCCACGCTGTCAGGAATTATTGTTTTCAATAACTATTGCTTATGCCAGAGTTCATGTTAACTAAATTACTTCTGCATAAACAACTTAATCAAATAAAGATACAGAATATAAAAATCCAAAAATTAAGCAAAACTTCCGACTTATTTAAACATTCTTCACAATAGAGCTATGTATATATTTTTTATATATACGGCCATGTCATGGAAATCGAAATCACGTAAAATTGAAATCGATAAAATTTTTAAAACTCTCCCGTATTCAAAGTTCATAAAAATATTTCCTTTTAAATACCTCATACTTTGAAGACCACTTTCCTATACTTAAACTACTTTTGAAAGCAGGAAAAGCTTCGTCCACTTTTACAAAAATTCAATTGAAAATATTCGTCGATTTCAATATCACACGATTTCGATTTTCATGACATGGACGATAATAGTACAATATTGCGATATGTACATAATCTTGTATTATTTATTGACTATTCATGGCTTCGCGAACTGTTAGTGGTAGTTTAGCAATAATATCTCTATGCGAAATTTTTCCTATTGTAGCTAAAACACCTCTTTTGTTTGGATGTTCAACATCACTGGCATATGAATAATGTTTTCCAAGCATATCGGTCAAACAACCACCCTGAGCCTCTAATAAAGCCTCCGGAGCACACGTATCCCATTTTTTACAACCTGGACTGGCGAAAACATAAGCATGTGCTTTTCCCTCCAACAACTGCAAAACTTTATAACCAGCTCCTCCAACTTTAATAATGTCTGTAGGAGATAAAGCATCGAGGGCAGCTTGTACTATGGCATTGGAATGTGATCGTGTAGTAGTTATAATAAACTTATCATCTGGTGCTACCGCGTGTTGAAATCCACGAGTACCAAGGCCTTTTAAGCCCCAAATAGTGCGCCCCAATTCACCATTGGCATTTTTATAATAAGGTTGATGTATTATACCTCCAATTGCTGAATTTTTGATAGAAATTCCAATTAAGACTGTGACGTGATCCAAAAAGCCCTGAGTATACTCTGATGTGCCGTCAAGGGGATCAACCCATATAACAATATCATCATCGTTGGCATCTCGAAATTGTTCGGGACAGCTCAACCTAAGTAGTTCTTGATCAAAGTCAGATACCAACCAGTCATTACAGACATTTAAATCGGAACAACCTTCTTCACCAATTATTTTGATTTTAGCAAATTGTTTACTCAATGATGCAATAATACAGCGCTGCGCTGAACGATCGGCTTCAGTTTGCAAGTCATCTTTTCCCTTGATAAAAAATAATCAGGTAAGATATTAGGAAATGATGCAACAACAAACCTTTTCAACTATGCCTAAATTACCCTTTTGCATGATATCTCGAATAATGGATCCAGCGCGCTTGGCCGTATTAACAGACAAAGCCATTATTCGCATCAGTAATGGTTGAGACATTTTTGAATATTTACTTATCTATCGCTTTTAAAACAAACATACGCGTTAAAACTTATTTATTAATGGAAATTTTTCGTTAACAAAACTGTTAGTCATTATAGGAAAATAAGACAAGGCATATTTATACAGGTAATCCCGCAACAGCTGACCGGAAAGTATAATGTCAAAATTTGCTTAATTGAACTTTATTTCAGGGATGGAAAAAGAGATTTTCGTTTCGGTATTGAACAATCAATTTAAAGGTTTTTTATAAGAACAATTGAACATCAAGTTTGATTTGTGTAAAGGCAGAATTATGCCATGTTCACACGGCAATATGAATCTCGTGGTTCGCTCTCTGAATTTCGAACTCTGCCGTTCAGACGATAGTTCTTGTTTCACTTTGACATTTTTATTTTTTTTTCAATTATTTAACGCGGCTTTTTGTTTTTTCTGAAGTTTATTGAAGTCATTCTTCTACACTTTAAAATACGTTTCACTATTTCTCTTTTTTCCATTTTAATTTAAATATACATATGTATATGTATGTATGTTTAAACATATATTTTTTTATTTCCACAATGATTTTTTGCACACAATATTTTTATACCCTTCACACAGTGAAAAAGGGTATATATAGGTTTGTCATTCCGTGTGAAATTTCTACAATTTTCATTTCCAACCCCATAAAGTATATATTTTCTGAAAGCTTATGAATAGGGGAGTCGATTAAGCTCTGTCAGTCTGTCCGTCTGTCCGTGTGTATGTTGAAATCAACTTTTTGAAGCCCCCCGAAATCGCTTGAACCCGGGTGATGTATTAAAATATCAGAAATATTCGGGAGTAGATCGGTATTGAAAATCAGAAACATCGGTAAATAAACAACTGAGATATGAGCAAAAACCCACGACCACCTCGATTTTTTTCACAAAAACAACATCACAACAACAACATACATACATACAAACTTGTATATTGGTTAAAGTAAACGTGGGATCGAATCCCAGCTGAGCCCAAAATTTTTTTTTTTTTAACTTTTTTTTTCATTTTTTATTTAATATATTATATATATATATATATATATTTTTTTTTTTGTTTTATATTTTTTATTTATATTTTAATAATTTTTGTTTAAATTTTTTTTAATAATTTTTTTTAAAATTTTTTTTTTAATTTTTTTTTAATTTTTTTTTTAAATTTTTTTTTATTTTTTTTTTTAAATTTTTTTTTATTTCTTTTTATTTTTAAACATACATACGGTAATTTTTAATTTTACAATGGGATGTTTTTATATATGTATGTTTTTTATATGTATGTACGTATTTCATATGAGATGAATGGTAATACAAACTACTGTTATTGCATGTTTTCAAGTTGTGAAGGGTATATAAGATTCGGCATGGCCGAATATAGCACTCTTACTTTTTATACCCTTCACACAGTGAAAAAGGGTATATATAGGTTTGTCATTCCGTGTGAAATTTCTACAATTTTCATTTCCGACCCCATAAAGTATATATTTTCTGAAAGCTTATGAATAGAGGAGTCGATTAAGCCCTGACCGTCTGTCCGTCTGACCGTCTGTCCGTGTGTATGTTGAAATCAACTTTTTGAAGCCCCCCGACATAGGTTGGACCCGGGTAAGGTATTAAAATATCAGAAATATTCGGGAGTAGATCGGTATTGAAAATCAGAAACATCGGTACATAAACAACTGAGATATGAGCAAAAACCCACGACCACCTCGATTTTCTTTTCATAAAAACAACATTACAACAACAACATACATACATACAAACGTGTATACTGGTTAGAGAAAACGTGGCATCGAATCCCAGCTGAGGCAAAAAAATTTTTTTTTAAATTTTTTTTAAATTTTTTTTTTTAATTTTTTTTTTATTTTTTTTTTATTTTTTATTTAATATATTATATATATTTTTATTATTATTTTTTTTTATTTTTTTTTTTTTAATTTTTTTTTTATTTTTTTTTTTGTTTTATATATATTATATATGTATATAATAATTTTTTTTTTTAATTTTTTTTTTAAATTTTTTTTTTATTTTTTATTTATTTTTTTTTTTTTAACATACATACGTGAATTTACTGTTATTGCATGACTACACGTTGTGAAGGGTATATAAGATTCGGCACGGCCGAATATAGCGCTTTTACTTGTTTTTGTTTTCCTTTGTTTATTTTTGTTTTTGATAGCAAGTACAGATAAATTAGCGATTTTTTGTTATCAAAATTAGAGATGATAGCAAATTCTTCGAGATTCGCAGCAAGATTCAAAATGAACCAGGTAGATTCGCTCTCAAAATTTTGTATGGCGAATCTTGTAGATTTAATCAAGATTCGGTCGCGAACCTTGAATGAGAGAGCGAACCTCGGCATTTGCTGTCCGTGTGAACATGCTATTAGGTTGTACGTTCTGTGCTGTTATGAATCAGCTGTGTTGTTCTGTTCAATTGAAAATCTGTATGTGTGGTTTGTTGTTACTTTTTTGTTCTGTTCTTTTGCGGACAAACAAACAAACAAACACACTAGACTAAGATTTAAGTTATCAATTTTTGTTCTTTTCGTAACACACGGTAATAATTGTTTCTGGCATAATTTGTATACGTGTATAAAGCTTTTGTGTGTATTAGAGTTTTTTTTTAATTGACGTTTGAATTTGCGTACATAGGTTTTTTCGGTACTTATAACTTTATTTATATACCGCGAACTTTGTGTTGCTTTTTAATGTCACTTTTGGCTTCAAAGCACAAACTTCTCATGTACTTCAATTCTAAAAGTTCACTTAAGTTGTTTGTTAAATATCGAAAGTAAAATCCTATTTTCCATCCATGCATTAATAAATGAAATCGGAGTGAATTTAAAAATTTTTGACACTATGCTTCCAAATCAGCTGTTTGATTTCTCTTTGGTTGAAGGCAAACAACAAACAGCAGATCTGTTACGTTTACCTTGATAAGTGTTCTCTGGTTTCAGATTATTTTGTATTTTATTATAAAAAAATTAAAATTTTCTTTATTGTTATCGTTGTTTTCTTTATAGGAATACTCTTCGAAAATCTTTTTTAAAAATGTCTCGCGTTTTGGTTGGTGTTAAACGTGTTGTTGATTATGCCGTAAAAGTAAGTGGATATTGCTGATAATAGTAATCCAGTGTTATTTTTCTTATCAGGACTTTTGCGTAATCACTGGTTAAAAAAAAAATATATGTGGCTATAAATTAAAAACAGATATATATGTACCTATGTGTTATATATTTATTTTGCTTGTCTAGGTACGCGTCAACCCTGAAAAAACTGGTGTTGTCACCCAAGGCGTTAAGCATTCAATGAATCCTTTCGATGAAATTGCTGTAGAGGAGGCTGTTAAGATGAAAGAAAAAAAGTTGGTCAATGAAGTAGTTGCCGTTTCAATTGGACCCAACCAATCTCAAGAAGTCATTCGCACAGCTTTGGCCATGGGCGCTGATCGTGGTATTCATGTCGAGGTTTCCGGAAAGGATTACGATTTATTGCAGCCTATTCACGTTTCAAAGATTCTTTCTAAATTAGCTTTAGATGAGAAAGCTGATTTGGTAATATTGGGCAAACAAGCCATCGATGATGATTGCAATCAAACTGCCCAAATGACGGCAGCTGTTCTTGACTGGCCCCAGGCTACTTTTTGTAACAAAATTGAAAAAACCGGAGATGGCTTAACTGTTGTCCGTGAGATTGATGGCGGCCTTGAGACTATCAAAACCAAAACTCCTGCTGTTCTAAGTGCTGATTTGCGATTAAACACTCCTCGTTATGCAACTCTACCCAATATTATGAAGGCCAAAAAGAAGCCATTAAAGAAAATTTCAGCGGGTGACTTGGGTGTTGATACTACATCACGCATTGAAATAATTTCCGTTGAGGATCCTCCAGTGCGCAAAGCTGGCGCTGTCGTACCTGACGTTGATGCTTTAGTAAGTAAGCTCAAGGAAGGTGGCCATTGTTAAATATGGAGTTGATTATTGAAAATGTGCATTTAATTCGGATTTTAAAAATTTTACCTTATTACAAACAAATTTGCCCCTTTTGTTGATTAAATAAAAATTCTATTTGTATACCTATTTAAAATATTTTTTGTTGTCGATAATAATGTTTCACTACGTCTAGAAAAAAAACCGACAGAAAATAACTCACATCCATAGGGGGATAAAAATGTAAAAATATGAAGAAAATGAAATGGTCTCGGGATCGCTTAATTTTCGAGATATAGACCACTGAAAAATTCATATTTTCAACCATATATCTGTGGCTTGGAGCTAAAAGGGCCAATGTCAAAATATTTATTTACTTTTGAGAAAATTTGAATTGAACTTTTACTTTTATATATGCTTTAAAAATAACAAACTTACTCCGAGTACATTTAAAAATAACGTTAGCCATGTGTTCTACGGTACGCAG
This sequence comes from Phyto melanocephala, assembly GCA_941918925.1. Lineage (NCBI taxonomy): Eukaryota > Metazoa > Arthropoda > Insecta > Diptera > Rhinophoridae > Phyto > Phyto melanocephala. Next base: position 148,899,894 of record OW799233.1, read on the forward strand.
ATCTATCTTAGTTTAAAATTTTATCGAAGTCGTTACATTATTTAGATGAGGCATAAATTGTCCCTTGGGGAAAAAGTATCCCATTAATCATACCAAAGTCTTAGTAATATTATGTGAAAATTTGAAGATCAGTCCAGCAGTCTGGCCTACCTGCGTGGCGCTGACGGGTATAAAAAATAGATGTTGACCGATTCTCAGACCTACCTATTAATTGTTTAATCATATATTTCTCAATAGGTTTTATTAAATAGACCTTGGGTTTTATAGTTTTTTCAAAAATTCTTAACCCATTATGAAGCGGGGATAAGTTTGTTATAGAGAAGAAAAATTGTTGATTACAGCTATGTTTCGCTTTTCTTATATCACAGAGGAGAAAATCCTTGAGCCTTATCTAGAGAAACTTAATTTAACGAATCCGCTGTTATACAATAGAGGATGTAATCCTTGAGCACGGATTTTATTTAATAATAAAACAATATAAGGTAAAAATTTACGAATTACATAGTAAAAAATATTATTAACGTACCGTTATTAGTTTGTTCAAGCCGGACTTAATATGTCTGACATGATTCGTGTTCATAGGGCTCTATCTTGGGGGCCTTGTTGTTTATGATGTATTTGAATGATAAATGTATATACTGAGTTATTCTTTTTAACTGGTATTGAAGTTTATTTCTGCACATCTAATATGAATATAGGCACATATCTTCTATATATATAAAAATGGTGTATAGTAATTCATAAAATGAGAACGGCTGGGACGATTTCTGTAAAAGGTTTTTTTATATTTTGGTCTTATAGGCTTTGTATAACTATTTGAATTAATAAATAAATAAATATTCACTACTTTGTAACGATTTGTAGACTGTGGAATACTATAATAGCTTATAATGAGCGTAGATATATTTTACTCATTACTTATAAGATATATTTGTACCTTCAACACATAATTATTTTTTTTAGTAGTTTTGTCGGCCTTTTTGTTGTAATATGTTAAATGAATAGGTTAGCACGAGGTCTTTTTTTTAATTTATTTTTTTTTATATCAAGTCGAATTTATTTTTCGCCTTGTTTAACATTTATTTATTTTAACAAAATTTATTGGTCAGACCAGTGTATCACAAAATTTTAAATAACACACTCAAACATACACGACTAACAACTCTGCAGAAAATGTAAATAATGAAGCAGTAATGATTCACACAACTGAAATTCCAAGCTCTAAATCAAGGAGAATTCTCTTATCAATTGTTTTTTTAATTATGTAAATAATTTTATTTTAAATCAATATTATTCTTGGCAAATATCTACAAAAACAAATTAAAAGTTCAAATGGTTATCTTATAATTATAATTTATAAAACTTATAAATTCTTTACATTTATTTCTTTTTATTTGACATTCTCTAAAGTTATGTTTTCGCCAACCTTTGCATCGTGTGATTTTAAGAGCTCAGGCGTGGGTTCCTCTTTTTCAGCAGCTAGCTAAAAGTTATGAATAATAAAGTTTTTAATAGTAATTCAGTTAAAATTTATGTAAAAAATACCTTATAAGATTTAGTAATGGCATCATCGCGATTTGCTCGCCATTTATATTGCCAATAACGCACTTCTTCCATAGAGGTTCCTGATAAATTTAAAATTAATAAAGATGTAGCTCCTCCAATCCCACCTAAAACACCACCAATAATTCCACCAGCGGTCATACCTCTAAGACCCATGTTAATCTTATACATGGCACCCGATATAGTACCCGCTGCCAAATACTCATAAATTGAAGATTTTTCTCTATAGACAGATATCAGACTAACAATGCCACTGGAATAAATTTGATAAAAATTTTGTTAGTTGTTTTTTTTTTAAGTATTAACTTACCAGTAAGAAGTGGTAAATAAAGCAACACGCCAACCCCATTTAAATCCTCCTTTGGCAAAATTCAATGTAAATTGATCTTGAAGTTTTCTCTGTACTCCAATTGAGGAGAAAAAAATTAACTGAAGGAACACTTATACCAAACACTAACTTACTTTGGCATCGAGATGTGATTTAAATGCTGTAGCTTCATTATTTTCTATGAAATTCATATAAGCCTGACGCGATTGTATAATGCCACCATAAACAGCACCCACTAAGAAACCCAAGAAACCAGCTTGATAAATTGAATTCAACTCTACCGAAATTGAGCCAAATTCACTATTAAAGCATTTTTTTATTATTAAAATATATGTTTTTAAAAGTTTTTACATACTCAACTTTAAATATTCCTTTTACTCGTTCCAATCCACTTTCATTTGTGGGCGGTCGTTGCACAAACGATTTGTACGTTTTGGTGTCTTTAGAAACCTTATCATGCTCATCAGAGTAAAGAGGCATTACTCCAGCTATTAACCATTTTCCGCTGCTGCGAAAGAAACTCATTGATGTTTTTTTAAGTTGGAAAGGCCTTTATTTTGTGCAAAAGTGGTTAGTTTTCAAAGTAACAAGACAACTTTTTGTCAAATGTATTGCACGGTGCAGGGCAGGGTAAATTAAAGACAATACACTTAATAAGGTATACGCAAAGGCGAGTCCGACTCCTTTTTAAATGTCAAACTTTATATAATAAATATATAAAGGCGAATTCATTTTTTTAAAGCAGTTCGTAAAGCGATCTTTAGATTATAACACATCGTCGTTCATTAATAAATCCAATTTAGATATTTCAATATAAAGTCCCAAGGCAGATTTATTAATCAAGTAGTCTTGTTTCGTTAGCTGTTATATTTTTACTTATTTTAAAAATCAGCTGTCAAAGCCCATAGATAAAAAACAATTCTCTCTTTTCTCTAATTTATTTCAAATTTCAAACTTTATATATAAAAAACGTAAACAAAAAACTCTCCTAACTGCGATTACCTGATGATAGTGTCCTTTATTTTATCAAAAACTTTGTCCATAGAGAAATTATATGAATTTAAGGCAACACATGTGCGTTAAAGTAGGCGTGTCACCTTATTGACGAGAAATGTATATACGCAAAATTTCATTTCATATTCTGTCGGTTTTATGAGCTTTTAAATTTTGGCGTAGAATACGTCTTACCTTACGGTATAGAGAGTCATGTCAGATTGTTATGGTTGTAATCTTTTTTTCATTGATTATGAGGAAACGGCGAGATAACTTTTTTTTTAAATATTTTTGTAGGTAAATGAAGATGTTATCTTTCGTTTGATATACATTTCATATTGGTTGATAACTTCCTAATACTTAAATTTCTCAAATGAAAATTGTTTAAACACATACACTCAAACATATACATATGTGGTGTTTAGTTGAGTGATTGTGTTTGTAGCGTGAACACAAACTATGCTGCTGTTTCAGTGTGGACACAAACCTTCGGCTGTTGTTTTGAATTGGTACTGTGTATTTTCATCCAAATGTTTCTCAAGTAGACAAGGAAATGATGCTGTATAGTACATTAATGAAATATTCCCCTTTTACTACGCAAATCAACAGAGACTTCCCCGTTGATACAGATTGGCGAAATATATGAGCGATACATTTAATTTGGATTATATTCGAAACGATGCTCCCACAACTATTGATAACACAACCATTGACTTAGTTTTTGCGAGAAATTTGAATGTTAATTTAAAAACATATTTATTCTATTTTTCCTATCATAAGCTCATATTATCAAAAGTAACTTTCAAATAATCAAATTGATTTGCGTCTGTTATTTATCATTTATCCTTACTCTTTTAATTTAAAAACATATATATCCTATTTTTCCTACCATAAGCTTATGTATATTATCAAAAGTAACTATCAAATAAATAAATTCATTTGCTTATATTATTTATCATTTATTGTTATATATGTTTTCTGTCTTATCGAAAGGCGTATTCTACGTTAAACTTAATGGTCGTGTCTCTGACACAGCTTGCAGGGACAGTCCGTGGCCGAAGGCCTCGGACAACTGTCTGCTGTTTTTTTGTTAACAGTAGAGTATGTAAGAAAGTGGGCGTTAAAGTAGAAGTGTTAAAGTAGTTTCTGCTAATAAATCAAATTAGTCATTTCTATATAGAATCCTTAATTCTTCTAAAATCTTTGTTCATAGACAAATTATATGAATTTAAGGTAAAACGTTTTATGGAGTTTTTTATATTATGTTTTTTTTTAATTACCCAAGATAATATTTTTTATTAATAAAACATCATTGCCCAACTCTTGGTACTATGCGAAAAATTTCATTATATGTACATATACCTATATAAAAAGTGTACAAATTAGATTAATTGCAGTACTTTCTATCATCGCTTCGACTCAGGCTGGAGTTGGCTTACTCCAACAAAATTTAATTGGTGCTATAAAAATGGGACTTACTTAAAATTCCGGAAATTTTAAAAAAAATTCCCTTTGTATCTGGAAATTAAAACAATTACAAATAAAAACTATTTTTTATTATAATTTGTGCGCAGGTCCATAAGTTGCCAAAATAATATACAGAAATTGTTCATTTATTAATATCCAAAGAAGAGAACATATTTTGCATTCCACAAAATAAACATACGAATTTTATCGAGAACGGAGAAAAATATATAAATATATTGAAAAATAAAATTTAATATATATAAATATTTTAAAGTAGATTTTTAAAGACAATCATAATTTAAAATAAAGAAAACCAAAAAATAGTTAATCCACATAGGTAAAATTTAAGGATCAAAACATCTTTTTTAACAACTAAAATAACATGAATATAAAGTTTATATTATAAATACATACATTAATATATAAAGCGAAAAAGTGTTAAAATATCAATTTATGTACATATGTGATAGGAATCGATTTAAAACCTAAAAAAGTTGTGATGCATATATGTAGGTACTATTCCCGTTTTCTTTTTTGTTTAAAATTAAATTTTCTGGAAATTTTTATTTATTTGTTTTCCTAAATTCTCTACACTTATTGGTTTATATCATCTTGGGCTCAATTCTCATTCTGTAAAATTAAAACTTTTTTTTGGAGTAGAAGATATGATGGCACCATATTATATGACACACAAAAAGTTTTTTTTTTCACAGTTTCATATAATTGAGAATTGTAGGCAAACAATTAGCATTGTCGTAAATATATTTATATGTACATATATACATACATATATCTGGGGGTCTTCTTCAATTTTTTTTCCTAAAAAAATATATATATTTATTATTACCTTTTTATAAGGGGATAATGGAATAATGGAAACCTACGTCAATGCTATTAAGTAAAAAATTTAACTCGATTTTAATTGAATTTCGTCACACTATTTTAAAACGAGTGATTTAGAAACGAACGATTACTATCACATATGTATATAACTGATCAATATATATATGTACATTTAACCTTAATTATGTATCTTCATACATACATATGTATGTATGTAGGCAAGTGTTTTAATAGAAAAGCATTGTTTTAAAAAAGTTACATTTATATACATACATATGTATGTATGAAGATACATAATTAAGGTACAACTAAAATATTGATTTTGTAAACTAGAACATATAAGAATTATTGGAAAAATATATCGAGAAAAAAAGTTAACCAGTTTATAATAATCAAACATACGTAAACGCAAAAAAGAAGAAAACTTTAGGTGACAAAAGTCAAAGAACTCTTGAACACATTTACTTCAAACGAGAGACATTCATACATACTACAAGTACATACCTAAATACCCACCACAAAAACTTAAGAGTCTTAAGGATATTACTAAATTATTAAATTAAAGGGGCAGATCAACAACATATTCGTCTTGACCAAACGTTTTAGGAAAAGCCGTCAAAACGCCTTACCACACGAATATGGAACGTAAACTTTTATATGCCTTTCGAGGCTGGATAGCATTTGTAGCGTTTATGGATTTAGGAACTGCATTTCGAAGTTATATAGAACGTAGATCGTTTCTAGATCATGCGGATACACAATTTATAGAAGGTGATTTCCTAATTTTATTTATTTATATTCTTGCAAATTTAAATACATATTATATGTATGTAAGTACATATTTATTATAAGTCTAAATATATATACATACATATGTACATTAGATTTTCGATATCGTTAAAAAAGGTTCTGCGTCAAATGCAATTAAGTTTGGGATTAGTAAGTTTTAAAAAAATAAAAATATTTTCTTTATAAATTCATTAAATGATAAATAATAATAATAATAATAATAGTAACAATAATAATAATAATAATAATAATAATAATAATAATAATAATAATAATAATAATAATAAATAAAAAAAAATTTGAAAAAATAAAAAAAAATCTAAAGGGCTTTCAGAAATCGGCTTTGACGCGGAACGTTTTTGTTCCGAAATGACTGAGGAAACATTTTTCGGCTTCAGCACAAATCGGCTACAGCGTGGAGTTAGGGCCTTATTTTGGTTGTACCCCTAATGTACATAAAGTATGTATACTCACATATCAGCAAAAAATATTAGTCCAAATTAAGTTGCATTTCCATTGTAAAATCAATAGTGAAATTCCCTAAACTTCGAAAAAAAAAATGCCTTAACACAGAATAATGAAGTAATTTTGTATGAGTTCTTCTGATGATGAAGTGATTTGATTTAGGGTGAAATAACCCATGATATGATTTTAATACTGTGTGTGCTTATATTAATATATAAATTAACTGCACTTCATTCTAAAAAGTGATAATAGTCCAAACAGTGAGATCCAAACATTTAAATGAATAAAATATGTCCTTTTATACATATAGCACGAAGTACATTTATAGTACACCTTATAACGTGGCGGGTTTGTAAGAATAACGGTATTTGTTAAAAAAAAAAACGTTATTTCTCCAAATTAATATTGCAAAAATAAAAAATGGTCCAGTAAAACTATAAATCTAAGTAGCAGTACTGACCAAACATTAATTAAAAATCATAAATATACGAGTTAAACTAAACAAAAGAACCGGAAGAAAGCCCTTTAAGCGCGATATTGGGCCTTTACACACAAGGACATTTTGTAAAAATTCTCCTGACATGAAATATATACACATATTTGTATATTTAGTGTTTTTTTAAAAATTACATGTTTTGGTTTTGTATTGCTTGCTTAAGACCTGGAGGCAAATTAAGACATTCAAATACATACATACAATCGAAAAATTATTTTTAAATTTAATTAGAGTTCAAGGCATATTTATTCATCAGGTAATTGCAGTTCGGAGAGAATTTTTTGTTTATATTTTTTATATATGAAGTTTGACATTTGAAATAAATTAGAAAAAAAAAGAAAATTGTTTTTTATTTATGCATTTTGACAGCTGAAATTTAAAATAAGTGTTGAAAAAAATAATCAGATGACGAATCAAGAGTACCTGATGAATAAATATGTTGTTAGAGTTCTATTAGAATTTTTATATTAAAAGCAAATAGAACTTGAACGTCAAACGTCAAATTTCGATAGCTATCCCGTAATTAGTCCCCTGGGTTCACTTTTCTAAATAATCGTACGATTTATTTACAAGAAATCTGATATAATTACTAGCCCCAATTAAAAATAATCAACAAAATCTGTTGCCAGTGTCACACTAGGTCTGTTCCCGTACTCCACATTGGTATCCCTCGAGATTACATTCTTACTAAAAAGCGCACACATACATACGTATGTAGGTATTGAGACAACCCCCTTTCCGACCTACCTAACGAAAAGCGTTTCCATTCTTAACGATTGGGTAAATGAGCGAAATATTCTTCTTCATACAGGAAAATCTTAGACTTTTTCATTGTGTGCATTTAGTAAATTGTTAAACATTTAGCTATTTGAACAATAAACAAAAACAAATGAAAAAGTTGATTTAAAAATAAAAAAAAATATATAAAGTAAATTTTTTTGTTTAGCAAACATTTTAACACATACATATGTATATTAATCGTTTTTATTATTTCTTTTCTATGACGTGTTTGCTTTGTTTTAATTAAGCTATACAAATCTTTTTAAGTTTTTTTCGTTGTTTTTTTTTCCGTTCCCGTACTTTTATACATTTAAGTATTTTGAGAGAGTAATTCTTGTTTTTTCTCATTTTACCGAACCTACCTACTATCATACAAAAACTTTTCAAAAAGTTTACCAATCCAGACAGACCTGTCAAAAAATCTGTCACACATATCAACTTTTAACACAAACTATAATACTTTTAAGAATAAGTACACACGACTTTTTTGGCAGATCAAATGACTATATATGACAGTGAAACCAGGTCTTAAATGAGGTTGTAGCCGGTTTAAAATGTATAACATGTTTTTATACCCTCACACAGTGAAAAAGGGTATACATATATAGGTTTGTCATTCCGTGTGAAATGTCTACAATTTTCATTTCCGACCCCATAAAGTATATATTTTGTGAAAGCTTATGAATAGGTGAGTCGATTAAGCTATGTCAGTCTGTCCGTCTGTCCGTCTGTATGTTGAAATCAACTTTTTGAAGCCCCCCGACATCGCTTGGACCCGGGTGAGGTATTAAAATATCATAAATATTCGGGAGTAGATCGGTATTGAAAATCAGAAACATCGGTACATAAACAACTGAGATATGAGCAAAAACCCACGACCACCTCGATTTTTTTTCACAAAAACAACATTACAACAACAACATACATACATACAAACGTGTATACTGGTTAGAGAAAACGTGGCATCGAATCCCAGCTGAGCCAAAAAAAAATTTTTTATATTTTATTTTTATTTTTTTTTTAATATATTATATATATTTTTATTATTATTTTTTATTTAATTTTTTTTATTTCTTTTTTAATTTTTGTTTTTATATTTTTTTTTATATTTATTATATATATTTTAATTATTTTTTTTAAATTTTTTTTAAATTTTTTTTTTTTTAACATACATACGTAAATTTTTAATTTTACATATGTATATGTTTTTTAAATGTATGTACGTATTTCATATGCGATGAATGGTGATACAAACTACTGTTATTGCATGATTACACGTTGTGAAGAGTATATAAGATTCGGCACGGCCAAATATAGCGCTCTTACTTGTTATAAACTTTAATTATACCAAACCTAACATTACCTTGCATGAACAATGACCATTAACGAAAACAAACTGGCGTATGCATAAAAATATCAAAGATTTATTAAAGGCTAATAAATCAACTGCAGTATGTAGGTACATATAAAAATGTTTTAAGGTTTTTAAATAAAGTTTCCAGAATTTTTATAATCTTATGCAAAATCTCTTACTTACGTATTTTTATACCCTTCACACAGTGAAAAAGGGTATATATAGGTTTGTCATTCCGTGTGAAATTTCTACAATTTTCATTTCCGACCCCATAAAGTATATATTTTCTGAAAGCTTATGAATAGGGAAGTCGATTAAGCCCTGTCAGTCTGTCCGTCTGTCCGTCTGTCCGTGTGTATGTTGAAATCAACTTTTTGAAGCCCCCCGACATAGGTTGGACCCGGATAAGGTATTAAAATATCAGAAATATTCGGGAGTAGATCGGTATTGAAAATCAGAAACATCGGTACATAAACAACTGAGATATGAGCAAAAACCCACGACCACCTCGATTTTTTTTTCACAAAAACAACATTACAACAACAACATACATACATACAAACGTGTATACTAGTTAGGGAAAACGTGGCATCGAATCCCAGCTGAGCCAAAAAAAATTTTTTTTTAAAATTTTTTTTTAATTTTTTTTTTTATTTTTTTTTTATTTTTTATTTAATATATTATATATATTTTTATTATTATTTTTTTTTTAATTTTTTTTTATTTTTTTTGTTTTATATATATTATATATAAAAAATTTTTTTTTTAAATTTTTTTAAAAAATTTGTTTTTAATTTTTTTTTAAATTTTTTTTTTAATTTTTTTTTAAATTTTTTTTTTATTTTTTTTTTAACATACATACTTGAATTTATAATTTTTCAATGGGATGTTTTTATTTATGTATGTTTTTATATGTATGTATGTATGGGATGAATGGTGACACAAACTACTGTTATTGCATGACTACACGTTGTGAAGGGTATATAAGATTCGGCACGGCCGAATACAGCGCTCTTACTTGTTTTACATAAATATGTATGTACATGTGTGTGCATATATGTTTGTGGAACACATAAATTTTTTAGCACAATTTTTTTTAAATAATAATAAAAAATAATTAACTGAATATTATAATTTCTATTTAGGCGATTACACTGTATCACGTTTAATTGGTATGTACTGTCTATTAAAGGCATTAGCACTGGTTCATTGTACTCTCTATATACATTATCGACCGTAAGTATTAGTTTTAACTGGAAAATTGACTGCTTAATTATAGAAATTCTTAAAAAATTTTAAATGGCTATAACATTGATTTTCTATGGAAATTTAGTTTATGAAACTGTTTTCTTTTTTTTTTTTTTTTTGAGTTAGACCATATACATATGTATATAGGGTGATTAATTGTTTTATAATGTAAAATAACACACATAAATTTAAAGGTGAACTCAAAATTTTTATTATTAAAGGCGTGATATCGCACGATCGAGGTGTCCCATTTACCGTTGCAAAACGTAAAATTAAGTGCTTACAAAATTGATTTTTTAACAAGTCTATTGTTTCACGCGCTCTATGGCTCGTAGCGCCGTCTTGTCAAAACCAGTTCATTCGTATGAATTTCACGAAGAATAAAATCCTTTAACATGGTGTGATAACGGTTACTATTGACAGTATATATAAATATATATACTCCTGCAAGGAGCATAGGGCCGCACTATTGACAATAACGTTCTGAAGAAATATGGATTAATGATTTTACCAGTCAATATACCATTGTTTGTGCTTTTATCACTCTTAGGGTTGCTTAGCAGCCCAAATACGGCAATTTCGTTTTTTAACGTATTCATTGAGCCAGAAATGTGCTTCATTACTGAACAAAATTTCACTATAAAACACCTGAAAAACATTTCTCATAGAACGCTGTTTTTCGTAATATAATAAACAATTTAGGGACACTGTTATGGTGTCAGTCTTTTCATAATTACTGCCAAACTATACTGAACAAATATGACAAGGTAAAAGAGTCATGTGTGATCTGTCGAAAGAAGCCTATTAAATTTTAAAACTCACGATGAATTACTCGATATTTACGTCCATACTCATAGCATATTCATTCATCAGGTAATCACAGTTTGAAGAAACATTTTTTTCTATATTTTTTATACATTAAGTTTGACATTTGAAATAAATGAGAGAAACGAGAGAATTCTTTTGTATGTGAGGGCTTTGACAGCTAAAGTTTAAAACAAGTGAAGGAAAAAAATCAACCTTCGAAACAAGACTACCTGATGAATAAATTTGCCTTGTTCACATTGTTATAAATATTTGAATTTAAAGTTTATTGAACACAATTTTGGCACAAAATTATTTTTATAAACGTTTAACTTTTGGCCGTTAATAAATATCATCATATTAATAATCTTTATATAGAGTGGTAAGCATGGGAGGATGTTCTTTGGCTTTAACTATGATCCTTTATTTAACTGAAGCTTTGTATTTCCGTTCAAGTACATTGAATTTTTATGTCATCTTTCCTTGTGTATTGAATTGTAAGTTTTAATAATAGATAGTTGAACAAACATAAATTTATTTAATACTGCATTTATTTATTTTCCTTGTATAGCAATAACACTTGTTGGTTTAATTTATATACCGAAACGTCTAAGACTATGGGAGCCCAATATAGATAAGGATGACGAAAATTCTCAATTGTTAAAGCAAATGACTGGTTTTAAACGCAGACGCGCCAAAAAAACACAATGAATAGTTTAAACAAATCTAAATAAATTATAAAAATAATGTTAATTATAGAAACATAAGTGATATTTATAAGTATATGAAAAAGATTATTTAACTAAAAAACACAATATTGCTTTTAGTTGTGCGCTTATAACAAATACATAGAAACTTTAAACAAAAAATTTACTATTTTTTTTAAATTCTTTTCGACTGATAGTTTCCAAGTACTTGGCACCTATGCAATATTGTGTTTTTACTGCCACGATACCCCCTAAAACACACAGTATTGTCCAAAATCGTATACATTAAAATAGAAATGCACTAATTTTTAATATACACTTTTTACAAAAAAAAAAAAAAACGAATCTATCACACCGATCACTAAAAATCTATTTTGCATTGCATCACGTTAATATTTCCTTTTTTAAGAGTTTATATTATTGTATAGAAAAATTTTACGAAACTAACAAATCTATCAACATTATATTCAAAGCTTGTAATTTCTAAAAAAAAAAAAAAACAAATTTTTCATATGTTATAATGTTAAAGGACATAGTTGCTAGTTTTTATTATGTGTACCAGTTCACGAAAATGATTTAAAACTGTTTTTATATATACATATTTAATGCAAGTTTTGATAAGCAATAATAAATAATATCGAAATTATCTAAAAAAAAAACAAATGAATTAAATAAAATAATGAAATTAAGCTATAGGCTTAATTTACATAAAATAATAAAAAGAATATAAAAAGTATCTTTTATTTTAACATATAATATTCATAGTTGAGCTTGAGAACAATCTTCTATCTACATATACATATATATAAAAGTGAAACTCTGTCTGTGTGTGTGTGTTATCTATAGACTCCGAAACCATAAAGCCTATCGGACTCAAACTTTGGCAAGTTGTTGTACACATTCCAGGGAGTGTTTATGGGTGGTGAAACTTTGCACACATATTGAGCTCTCATGATTATATAACTTTGTGATTAGAAAAGTGGGCAGTAACACGCCCATTAAAAAAAAGTTATAATGTTTAGCTTCTTGCACTTGTTATTCAATTAAAATTCAAGCGCGCCGGGCTTGGCTAGTTTTTTATAAATATATATTTTTTTTATTTGAGTAATATTTTGCTACTACAATGGGTTCATCTTCAGGGTAAATATACAAAAAATATAAACAAAAGCAATTTAAATAATTAACATATAAAAGTGATATAATCGGCTGTGCCGAATCTAATGAAACCAACATGCACATAGGGTAATGCAAACATTATTTTCGCCGCAATCTTTGATTCAACATCGTAATATGTATTCTACTAGCCAAGCCCTTTCATTTGATATCCATGTTAATCGCGTTAAAAAAAAAACAAGTAAGAGCACTATATTCGGCTGTGCCGAATCTTTTATACCCACCACCAATTTTGTGTACATTCAAAGCAAATTTATTTATTATTTTGTTAATCGCTATGGAATAATCTCTTTATAATAAAATATGTATCACTTTATTTGTAGAGGGTGGTTAAATTTTAAGGGCCCATGTTGAAGGTGAACTACACCTAGACTTTAAATTTTTTTTCTGCATTTCATTTGACATTTCTCAATCTCAAACTTACTCAATTTGATCCGTGGAAAAATACGCAAATGAGCAACGCTTTAAAGTTATTCCGGTTTTTAAAGAAAATGGGAGTTCAAATCAAAATGCATTCTGTGCACTTCGTAATTCTTTCGGTCAACATAATCGTTCAAATTCATCCACAATCAAGAGAATTGTAAAAAATATATAAATTTCTGCAAAACAGGTCTGTATAAAATGTTAGAAAATCTGTGAATGCCTTGTTAGTCCGTTGAATGTGAACCATTGCTGTTTTTTGCGATAGTGTGGCAAAAGACCAGTCAACCTCGACTCATCATCATGGCCAACAATTGAGCATCAACATTGTCATTAAAAATTTGGACCATCAGATAGAGGAGTGGCGCCAATGATGAGGGGAGGGGGTCATTTGGCCGATATTTCGTTAAATACATAATTGCACCATACAAATATTATCATTATAAAAAAAAATGATAATAATTTCTTAAATAACACTGCTCTGCAAAAAATAATTTTTTGTCTTCCCATTTAATAAAACTATGTGGACCATATGGATTTTGACGCGCTGAACTCAAATCCGTTGTCTTTACTCTTTTCGGTCAAATTTTAACATTGTAGTGTTTTTCTTTTGCGCGGCTATCCCATTTACATAAGAAGCAATAAAACTTAGTATATCCACTTTGCAATCCATTTAGCATTGCTGCGACTTTCAAATCTGCATATACGTTCCATGAGTAATGGGAATATAAACATTTTTTGCAGTATCATCTTCATGCTACAATAGTTTTCTTTCATATTTCTTGCATACGCGAGTGGGACCAATGGAAATTTGTTGCCATTGTGAAGTAAATCGCCTTTCAGACTTGTATTGGATGAATTAATAACAAGCCGCCAATCCTGAGATTTATGACTGAAACACAGTTGTCGCAAAAGTCCATCAGCATTATCGCAAAATATCAAACCTTCCTCTTTGCTGAAATATATTAAAAAAGGTTGTTCTTTATTTCGAAAGTAAAAGACGTTAACGTTCGTTTGCACCAAACTCCATTCTTTTCATTGGGATGCCAGAAGCTCAGACTTGGTTTTTTAAAGCCTTGATTTACAAACTAAGTTACTCATATCAGTTTAATTCGGAAAATAAGGTGTACTCGTTGGACTTCCAAATGAATGCGAAGAAACACCCATGATGGCGTAAGTGGATTCAGTTGCTGCAGAGAACTTAAAGTTAGATCGCCACATACGTAACAAAATAAATTTAGAGGTTTGTTACAAATCCTTGACGTTTTGTTATATGAAAGCGTTTGTGGATTCTATAATTGCTTTATTTCTTTAAACAATAACAAAGTACACTATAAGATCTATTTACTGTTGCCGATTTTAACCGCACGACATTCAAATTAAAAGTGACTAACTTATTGCCCATTAGCTTCTATATATACAATAAATACCAGAATCTACGCTAACATTCTTAATTTGAAATCACAGGTAATTGAAAAATACTGTTATAAATATTAATTCCAAGAACTATGTAAAATACCGTTGTACTTTAGTTCCATTACCTGCTCACCTAACGAAATGTTACAAATATCATATGCAAGGCTGGTTCCATTACAATATTGGGTACCTGCGGTAAATTGACAATAAAATCCACATTTCTTAACCGACTTTTATAGTTTATGGCTTTTTTTATTTCCAAGATAAGTAGCTCTTAGAAAAAGGTTTAAAATGTTGAATATTTGCCTTATCTTTTTTTTAATTCCATTTTTAAATTGAAAAATATTACGAATTTTGCACGAAAAAAAATTTTTTTCTTCATTAATTTTTAAATAACAACAATTTTGTTACACATTTTTTAGTGTTTTATTTTTGAAAATCGGATGACTGATTCTCGAGTTAGGATTAAATATGTGTCCGTACCTGACTAATTTAGGGGGAAAAATTTGCCACGCCCATAAAAAAAATCCCGATCTGATGGAAAGAAACCGACAACGGATTTTAGTTCAGTGCGTCAAAATCCATATAGTCCACATAGTTTTATTAAATGGAGGATTTTGTTGCAGAGCAGTGTAATTTGTGTTTTATTTAAAATCAACATCGGCACTTAAAATTAATAACTTCGAAATGATAGTAAAATGTTTTCGTAAATTTAGTCTTTTAGTGAAAGGGGGCGTTAAAATAGGCGTGTCAATAAAGTTTCCGCTAATAAATACAACTTAAAAATTTCAATATAGTCCTTTATTTTCCCAAAAACTTTGTCAATAGAGAAATTACATGAATTTATATTTTATATGGGAGGTGGGCGTGTCACCAAAACTTTTTGGAACAACAATCACATTGATTAGAAGGATAAACGTAGCAAATTTGATCATCCTACCTCAAATTTTGGCGGTTTTATGAGCTTTTAAATTTTATTAACGGTAGATAACGTGAAAAGTGGGCGTTATAGTAGGCGTGTCAAAGTTGTTTTTGCGAATGAGTACAACCTAGGTGTTTCAATATAGTCCTTTATTATTCCAAAATCTATATTAATAGAGAAATTATATGAATTTTGGGTAAAACGTTATATGGGAGGTGGGCGTGGCACATTGATTTTCCGTTACAAAAAAGCGCCTCATCAAAGAACAAAGTGTGCAAAATTTCAGAGTCGTACATCCAATGTTGTTGCTTTTATGGCGTTTTTGTTTTTAAATATACCGAAAAATACACTTCGCCTTGGTTCTTTTAGTTTTTTAAATAAAATTAAGTAGAGAAAAAAGTTTTCATTATTTTGACAAAAAAATTATTTAGTAATTACAAAAGATTTATATCAGATATATTGCTAGTGGTATAAATAAGTCAGAAATTATCCAAAAATACTTACTAGTTTCTTTTACAATATACAAATTTTATTATTAGAAAATTGTAAAAAAATATACTATATTATGTATAATTTCATTGTGAATTAATTTAAATTTAAAGGTGTTTACTTTTATTCTATAGTTTATTGCTCTCGGAGGAACTTTCTTCACTCTTGCGATATTCCGTATAATCAATGTAACCATCGTTATTAAAATCCATAGTCTTTAAAACATAGTCGATAGTTTTAGTTAACTGGTCATCAGTGTATGATGTGACTTTCTTATCACCCAAAGTTTCCGAACTTTCTTTATTGGGGTCATTTTCATTGACTATAAATGGAATTTTTGAGAAATTTAAACGAAATGTTTTAAGAATTATAAACATGCCAATAAAAATAATCTCACCACAACCATTTTAAAACCAATTGTGAAAATGCAATTTAAAAACTTACACCAATTATTTTATGTATGTATATGTAAGTATATTCTTATATATATAATTTTTTTAATAAGATAAACATAAATATATCTTCTTGTATTTTTTATAAAACTGAGCTCTTTTAATAATCAGTCATTAAATATTTTCATTTAATTTAAAAATAATGTGCAACAAACATTAAAAAAAGTTATAAATAAGTCTTAGAAAATTTTTTCGAATATTGAATTGCCAATATAGTACATTAATTAAAGATAACAAAACAAAATTGAAGAGAAAAAGAGATTCCTTAATAGACAACAATAAAAAAATAATTGGAAACATAAAGTTATCTTAAATGAACACAAACGATTTGATTGAAGGAAAACTAGTGACCACTCTTTTGTGCTTGTTGTTGTTGATTTTGTTGTGATTTCAGTTGGGCTCTCATAAATTCTGGATAATCAATATAACCATCCTTTGAAGTATCATCCATTTGTAATATGGGATCAATTAAAGCTACCAGTTCTTCGTCTGTAAATATTTTTTCCTCAACAGCTGGCTGTTGACCATTACTATTAGCATGGACATCTTTACTTCCTTGTTCTTCATGTTTCAACATTTATATTAACCATTAATTTTTAAAATATTAATTATACCACAATGATGATAAGACCATATGCCAATGTAGTATGTTTTGCATTTACATATAAATTTCATTAAAAAAGCACATATGAAATACACATGATGTGTAATATGTGAATGTTATATTTTGATTTTGTTTAAACAATAGTTGTTTTGGTTTTATATGAAAATAAAAGAAATTAAATAACAAAATACAAATGTCTTAGTTTTTTCCAGCTTCTTATTTATGTATTCGACTTAAAAAAAAAAAAAAAAAAAAAAAACAATAACACTTCTTTTACTTACCATGCCAATGGATCAAAGATTTTATGAGTTCACAGCCATCTAATTTGTTGTTATTATCGGAGTCGTGCATTTTAAAATAATGAAATTGTAATTCAGCCTCCGACATTTTGCTGGTATCGATAGGTACTTGCATATGCTCTTGGATATGCCTAAAAAAAGTATATTATTTATAACTACAAATTTCATATTAACAGTTTCATAGATGTATAAACAACCTTATAATTATAAATAAAAGGTTTCGGCTTGAGCACAATTTCCCGTTAGATGACGTAATTGTCCTTTCGAAAGCGTTAGTTTGTATCCACCAAAAAAACTATGAAAAAAGTGATTTTGCAGGGGTTCAACTGGTGACGAGGTGATTAAATTTATGTGAAAATACTAATGATTTTAACATCAGCGTGTCATTGCAGATCATAAGTTTACATGAATATAAATATTAATAAACTGCACACCATTGAATTGAATTGAGTGAATAGATCTCATTCATATTTGGTGAAAATAATCCGATGTTTCATAAGTTGATTTTGTTTGTTTATATGAATTGTTTAAGATATTTTGTATGATGTTGCATTAATTTTTAAGCACATCATTTGTGACAAATTATTTCGCCTTTTGGAAGTCATTTAGAATTAATGTTTCTAAACTATTGATTTAGAAGTTTTACTGGATATTGCAAAAAGTGTTTGTTATATGTTACGAGTTTTCAACACTAACACGAGTTTTAGTGGCACTAAATACACATTGGAATTTTAAATTTTAAGGCAATGAGAGTATAGGTTGCGTGGCGTTAAACTTCTAACATAGATAGCTAATTTTGGGTAATAAATTTAAATATCTATATGTGGATTCGGTGAGATTTCACAACCCTGCCAATTAAATCACTAGCATTATAAAAATATGTGCCAATAACAAGAATTATAAAATAAAGATTACGTTAAATTTCTATGTTTATGTTGGAACACAACTTCTATTTCTATCGGCATAAAAACCAACTCTCACACATTTTTCGTAAGCAATCTATGTTGAAACGATGACTTCTCGCAACCTGGGTTTTTATTGGCCAATAAAAATAAAGGCGTACCTGCATACATACTCTCATTTCATATAAGTTTTTAGAAAGAAATTGTAAATTTCAAATTTCTAAAACAAACTGATAACCATTACAAATAACAACTTTCAGCATTGGCAACTTTAAAATTTCAAAAAGGTCCAAAATTGAGAAAAAAAAAAAACCTATTGAAAAAAAATTTTAAGTTTTGATTATATTTATTTCATAAAATTACTAATTTCTAAAAAAAAATATAAAGTTCCTCTCAAAATCATTTCATTTTAATATAATTTAATAAATAATTAGTTCGGTTGCTTTCGATAATTAACCTATATCTCTAGATATTTTGTTGTTAATTAGTAATTAATTAATTAATTAGTAATCTCTGTGAAAATTAAAAATGAAAGGTTTTTGCATATTAATATCTTTTTTTTTGCAATTTTTTAAAGCATTTTGATGCAAACTAAAAAAGGCTTCAATATTCCAATGTAATTTTATAACATACCCAGCAAAAAAATTGGAAGTACATACATAGTGCAAAGCGAATTACATTTTAAGACTTCTTAATTAATTGTGTAAAAGCAATAATTCTAAATGACTCCCTTAATGAGAAGCAATTTGTCATAAATGATGTGCCAGCAAATGAATGCAACATCATGCAAAATATCTTGTACAATTCATGTAAACTAACTCATGTAACAGCGGATGCTTTTCACCATCTATGCATGAGTTCTGTGCACTTGTTAAAATAGAGTAGAAATAGGGTACGTAATGATTAATTTTAAAGATGTAGTTTATTACAAAGTTAGCCAAAATTTCGAGTATATATTACACAATTTACAATTTTAAAACATAACAGATATACACATCGATGGCCTAATATAAATTGGGCGAATGAGGATTTTTAACGAAATCGCAATTAAAATTTTTTCTGGTAGTCCACATAGTAACACATCACCCCTAGAATATTTAGTGTGCTACGGATGAAAGTAACAAAATAAGTAGTCTCATAAAAAAGCTCTGACTCATTTTATTCTTTTAAATTCTATTTAGTCAAGTAATAAAAAAAATCGGGATACGTCCTTTTTATATTAAGTCATTGATATTTTATTTTATTTTCCATAAAGGTAATATAAAAGCACTAAAGGCCAATGTTACAAAGAAATATTCTTGAATAAAACTAAACTAAATGCAAAAGCATATATGTAATAACAAAAAAAAATTGTTTCATTATTTTAAAAATTGGCTCCCTAGCCGAAAGAAAGAAACAAGTATCCCATAAGTAGTATTGAATCAACAAAAATATCCGGTGAGACAGACATTATACCAAAGGAGTTGTTTAACAGTATAAACGAGTATTAAATAAAGTAATCAGAGAAAATATAAGAGAAATAAGAGACTATCTAATGGTAGAAAGTTCCAACTTCTAGTTACTCTAATAATAAAAGAACGTTCATAAAGATTACAGCTAATCCTAGAAATAATAATCAGAGGATTTCTTATAGACGAAGAAAAATTTAATTCAGAACAAAGTCTAAAAGATGCGCCACTTTTAATAACTCTATATTAAAGCAATTAAGAACGAACATTAACGAAGTGTTTAAAGCAACAACCCAAAAATTTCTTTAAATGCTCAGAAATGTGCTCTATTCTAAAAACTTTATATGCAAAGTAACCAATAATGTTAGACACGTTTTTTTAGAAAATGGACAATTTTCTAAAGAAATCATACAAAAATACATGGGGGCCATAAATACTTACTCCCTTTCATGTTGAATATTAGCAGCGTTTAAGACTTGCTGTTGTCCGTGATGACCATGTGGTACATGTCCTTGAGGAACCTGTTGAACGGGTACCTGTTGATGACCTGGAACTTGTTGAACCGGTGGCTGCTGTTGTACCGGTACTTGTTGGTAATGCATTTGTTGTTGCTGCTGTTGTTGTTGCTGTTGCATCTGTTGTTGCTGCTGTTGAATCTGTTGTTGCTGCTGTGTTTTAACGCATTAATGCTTTTAAATTTTTTTTTTGTGTAGTATATACTTGTGACAACTTACATATTGTTGCGGACTAACTCCTGGAGGTAAATTTTGCTGAGGGTGCTGTTGATACTGTTGTGATGGTGGTTGCTAATAGGATTTTAGACAAATAATAACAAATTTTTTATTTAAAAATTTCGCAACTTACATAGTGCTGCGGTGGTACACCGGGAGCCACCCGTTGGCAATTTACGGCAGTCAAGCCTAAGACAACCAACAGAAGTAATACTCTATACATCCTTTAAATTGTTCGTCTGCAATAAGAAATCCTTTACAAAAATAATAATTTTTTTTTTTTGTTCTTCGGCACAATCTGTTAAAAAACCACTGACACGTCAAAATCCAAAAAATATACAAATTCAACAAGACTAAAAAAACACGTACACACCATGCTGAAATTATCTAAGGTGATAGCATAAACAGACAAACCTTTTGTTTCTCTTTTTTATATCGGGAGTTTGACATATGTAGGAACTCAAAAAAAGTCAGCTAGACTAACACTACTACCTGTATAAGCAAGGCGAATTCATTATCATGTGGTGTTGACAACGCAGCTGATCTACTTTTTTATTTGCAAAAATGATGATTGAATTGTCAAATATTATAAAAATTAAGACTATTGTGAACAACCCCTCATAATTAAGTGTGCTATTTTGAATTTAAATCAGCTGATGTAAAACAATTATACAAATAAATATTTTCTTTCATAAAGCCAAAAACAAGTAAAAAAAACAAAATAATAGCCAGTTTGTGCGAAAAGTACATTTTAGATGTTGTAATGGCAAACTCAAGTAAATAAATTACAAATAAATTAAATTTTGTTTGATAAACAAAAACAGCAGAGTCCTTAGCCGATCTTATTTGACGCCACCAGTGATTTGTTATCAAAAATTAGTAACTGCGCTCAAATTTGGATGTCGGCTTGATAAAATTATACAATGAACGGCGACAGCTTACAAAAACTGTTGCGGCTTGGCTTAGCCGTTTAGCACAGGTGTCTGCTTATTAAATACGACAGCACAATGAACAAAGCGTACAAAGTTCTATTATTATAAGACACTTTTTGTTTGAAAAGCAACAACAACATTTTTAAACCATTGTAAAATTTTAGGACAATATGACAAGATAAGACACCTTGTGAATCACCCAATAGCGTACAAAGTTCTATTATTATAAGACACTTTTTGTTTGAAAAGCAACAACAACATTTTTAAACCATTGTAAAATTTTAGGACAATATGACATGATAAGACACCTTGTGAATACCCCAAATGATAATATTTTATTAATAAAAAGATAATAAATGAAGCTTTATAATGCTAAGCCATTTGCCGGTCTGACAATTTCCTGCCTCTAACTAACGGCAAGTTGTTATAATGGCCCTAAGACTGTAAAATTAACAAATAAAATGAAAATTATGGGATTTACGAAAATAAAAATCCTCATCTTAGGGTGTTTTAGCATTTTTCATCAATGAAGTGCCTACAGTGATAGCGTTAAGACAGAGTATGTTTTGTCTCTCTTTTTTATATATGGAGTTTGACAATTCTTGTCAATGAAATCACTTTTTTATATATGGAGTTTGGGACACAAAAAATTAAGCTGGGGTGTCACCGGAACATGTATAAATGAACGTTCCGAAAATTGGAAAAAGATATGATTTCGACACACATCATGTAAAAGCGCTATAAGTTTGCGGAATCTCTAATTTACAAAATATGGTAGAGTAGCAAAAGAAATTCTTTCAAACGTATCATTAAATTATTAAAAATAAATATTTCTCTTAACAGACAGGTTATCACTACACAAATCGGGAAAATTGCACATCATAAAATTTGCTATTAACAGTAACTCGTTACTGCACTGCATCACAAAGGCAAACTTCTACAACAGTTTTAAACTTTTATGGTGAAACAGTGCAATTTTTTATGATTTTAAAACGATAAATATCATGATGCGTTTTTGAACAATCTGCAATGTTATTTAATTTTGTTTTATTATATATGTATGTTCAAAACAGCATCACCAATATATTAATCTAGTGCTTTGCTTATATAAATGTCAAAGAACTAAATTCTATTAAAGATACTAACAAATTTTTGGCTTGGAAATGAAAATTTTAAAAAGCTAAATAAAAATTTCGCATATTAATGTTTAAGCCTAAAAGATAGATATTAAAAAAACGGGGAAGTTTAGAACTACAAATATAAGTTTTCATCTAATGTGGAATTCTTTTTTTATTGCTAGAAAAATAACAAATTGAATTGTGCGCCCGGAATCAAGGCCTTGCCCAAAATAATATTGCTGACAATTTTGTTTAAAAAAAAAATAAAATAAGCAATCAGCTTATTTTTGCGGCCATCTTTTCAATTCACCTTGAGTCATATCAAGAGTCATAATTAGCAATAAAAATTTTTTAGATGTGGTCACACTGTTTACAAGTTCACTTTTTTTAACTTTGTTCAGTATTTTTATATATTTTTTGTTTTTTTTTTATAAATTTGTATTTTTATTTTCTTATAAATATTTACAAGAAATGGTAAATAATATAACTTAATTATATACGTATTAGTTGAAACCTTTGTAAAATATTCCAAATAATTTTTTACTTATCTATACATGTTTATACACATACATTATTATATTATTAAGTATTTACGTAAAAAACTATGCGTTCATCAAAAAAAAAAAAATTTAACAAACTTAAATTTCAATAACATGTACGTATGTTTTTAATAATAATAATAATACTTTTTATTTACAGGCTCGTTATTTCAAGGAACAAGATATCGATGGTAAATAAAAACATGTTAAAATAATTAAAGAAAATATGTAGGTACATACATTATTATTTTCCGTAACAGCGGAAGTGAAAGCTTTTTATTGTGGATGTATGATACACTAATTTTTGGTTAATTTCTCATTTGGTAATGGTTCCTAATCACATATTTATATGCATATCGATGGTCACAAGTAGAAAGGCCCTAACTAGTACTTTGTACGAAATTGAGTTTTCAGAAATTGCAATAAATTTTACAAAAATACATCTCGACACAAAAATTTAACACTGTATAAAAATAACAGTTTTACAAGTAATTTTACAAAAGAAATTACATTGTAATACATTTTATGTTACGTTTTTAACTTCTGTAAAATTACAATTATTTGAGTTAGGGCCTTTCTACTTATTACCAACGATATACTGTTTATATACCTACAAGAATTAAATTTGTTTGGCATAGAATTTCGTGAATGTTTTTACTTATTTGCCCGTTCTGGTCAAATCACTACTTTGGACGAATTGACTGTCATAATGAGGTCATTGGGCTTATCTCCAACCATTCAAGAATTGATTAATTATTTGAAGAAGAAGGGTGGAAAAATGAGTTTTGCTGATTTTTTGGAAGTAATGCATCAACATTCAAAAGTTGAGAATCTACCGGATGAAGTGGTGGCTGCCTTTAAAGCAGCAGATCCACAAAATTTAGGTGTTATACCAGCTCGACAATTGAGAAATTTACTACAGAACTGGGGTGAGGGTTTGTCGATGAGAGAGGTAGGTTATATGTTTAATAATAAAAAAAAAATTAACATTTTATCATTCTATTTTTAGATTGACAATATTTTTCGGGAAGCTAATGTTAATAACAACAGCATGGTTCGTTATTCGGATTTTGTAAAAATTGCTTGTGCTCCGGTACCAGATTATTACTGAAGTATATTCTAAATCAATACTTACTATTGTCAAGGAAGAATTATACACAAAGTAAATGCTTTTTAATATATTTTTACAATATTGATAAGCAAGTATTTCTTGGCGACTATTTGCATTTGCAAATTTTAAGCATATATTTTTGCAAATATCAATGCACGAAAAAAATCAAATTAAAATATAAATTTTTAATATGTAAAATTTTTTTCTCCAACTAAAACATAAAAGAATCAAAAGAGCACTCTTTATCTTAAATAAAAATGTTTTCTTATAAAAATTTCACCGTAATGTTGCTACCTATTTGATTAACGTTAATCTATATTTAAAAAGACATGGTTTTATTTATTTATTAATTCAATAGTAATACATCCTATAAGGCCAAAATAATTTTTTTTTAATATCTGCAAAAATGTTACTATTAGCGGAAAGAGTATTTAATTGAGCTAATTAGCATCAAAAAATATTTCAAATCAGACGCAACTGTATATTTAGACAATTATCTAAATTTAAAATCATTTGATTATACTTATTTAACGTAAAACACTTTTAATACATTATTAATTTAAAGTTTTTTGTTTTTATATTTTTTCTTTTCTTATATTTTATTAGTGTGTCCCCAACGGTGTACAATTGCTTTAAATATACAATTTTTTAATAAGTAATAAAGACACTAGTTATTGTTTAATCAGTAGATTTGTATTGTTTTACTTTACAGCTCTCAGTACCGTTAAAATGTGTGCGTCAGTTAGTAAAATCGTGGTGTTGTGTCTTTCTCTTTAACAATATATCCATTTAATTATGTTCAATTCGTTAAAATCAAATCACGATACAAATCTACTAACCATTCCTCCTACATTACTTATTGACGTACCGTCGGCAGATACTGCATTAGGATTTTTCAAAGTCGCAGGAGTGCAATTAAACTTAAATATTTAGTTGTTTAACCATGTATGGAAAGGTATATGTGACTTACGAAACCTGAACCAACGTATAAAATATCTAGGCCTACCATTCCAAACATTTCCATTTTAAGTAGCAATCAAAAATGTTCAAAATGCTATTATTGTCTCATAATTTTTAAATTATAATTAGGCATACCATAATACTTGCAGAATAATAATATATATAATAACTTTAAAAAACAAATAGAATTTTTATTCATTCATAAAATTTCATTGTTTCTAACGAAAAATACACATTTTCTTCTAAAAATATTATTTTTTTTGGTTTTTAAATCATTTGAGAGTGTGTATTGAACAGTTTAAGCCACGGATGGAAATCATGATACAATTGTACTTTTTATAGTACATTTTTGACCTTGTTGGTACCGTGGTACTACCGCGAGCTACTTGGTACAATTTAAAAATTTCTGGTGAAAATGTTTCCACACAAATAACCAAATATTAAAGCAATAAATAATCAGTTCAGGACACTAGCCGATTTTATTGAACTTAGATTACACAAAGATTCAAATATTTCCTATTTTTGGTCTAAAGTAACGCAGATGGAAAATAATATAAATGAGATATTTCAAGAATTGTAAGAGGAATTCTATTTATTCCACATTCATCGGCCAACGTCGAACGAGTTTTTTCTTTTCAAAACCTAGTTAAAGCTAAGGAAAGAAATACGTTTCTACTGATACAAACAAAAGATTTATTGAAGTCAACAAATTCTTGTTGCTTTAATTTTAAAATAACAGAATATTTATTATCTAAAAGTATTTAATAAATAAAATTTGTTAAACAACCGATCTCTACGTATGTACCTATGAATGTAATATTTAATATTTTTTATATACTGAATTTTTATAAACATTTTTGTTAAGTTTATATTTTTAATAATAAATATTAAAAAAATGGTACCGTCATGGCCTAAAAAGTACATTTTGTTTTCATACTTGGTACAAAATCATAAAAGCCATTTCCCTTCCCTGGTTTAAGCCTCTTAAGCGTTCACTTCAATGCCGTTGTTGCAGCTTTCTTTAACCTTAAATGTATGTAGGTATGGCTGTACTTATCCGGCATATTTTATCTGTTCATTCAGGTGCGTTTTCATATTTAATTTTATGAATAAAGTCTAGTATTTAATTCAAGCCTTTGTGCTTAACCATTTCAAAATAAAACGCATTGCTTTGTAATCGTTAGAAAACCATTTGAGTTGCCGCTTATCTTGGATGTCGTACATACCTATGTATATAACTTCAGAATTAACAATTGACTATCAAGTTTCAAACGATCTCCTAAGCTGTAACATTTCATTGGAAAAATAAATGTTGTTCTTAATTGTCTTTTTTTTAACAATTGTTTTGGAACATATTCAAATTATTTTTTTTCCCCTGAAGCTCTCTAATGTGGTATCACACGTAGAAAAATAATAATAAAATAATTAAGCTGTTTGTTACTTTTATTTTAAATGATTAAAATTATACATCATGACGTTTTTATTTAGTTTGCAATGGTTACTTCAACTTCGACGCCAGGTTCAATATTGATGGAGGTGATCTTCTTAACAATCTCAGATGGCGAATGCAGATCGATGATACGCTTGTGGATTCTCATCTATATTATAAATGAAGACGAAAATACTGTCATACCAATTTATGATAGGTTTGGTGAAAATAAGAACATATTAAAATTTTTTATAGAACTCGGAGAGCCATAAGAAAGTGATAAAAATCTTTCAAAGGGACTATGAGAGGTCGTTTAATCTGAGCAAATTATAAGATACTGGTTAGAGTTTAAAACTAATTGAGATTATGCACTAAAACCGATATTAAATTTGCTTAAAGATATTTATTTTTCTACTGTTGTCATCTCATAAAGAAATTGGTTTAAAAATTGTGAACCGCAATAGTGGCGTTAAGCTATAAGTGATATTTACCTGAAAGCGGTCCCAAGTTTTTGAACCTTCACCACAAGGAGTTTTACGGGTGGTAATGCGCAAAACTTTAGTTGGCATGCGAACTGGACCCTAAAATAAAACAATAAACAGTTTCTTAATTACATCGTTTAAAAGTAAATTCATCAGATAAGTAGGTACTTATAAATGTATTACTTAAATCATTTAAATTTTTCAATTCTCCCAAAAAATTATTTTTGATATATGTAACATTGTTAATATAGCATTTATTGAGACTAGGTTAAGTATTTTAGGTAACAGAACCTCCAGGTTAATGCTTTTAGGTATATTGCACGAATTTGTTTAGAGTACGTACCTTGACGCGCAAGTTTTGGTTCTTGGCACCGTTGATCAAATCGCGGCACACATTCTCCAAGGAACGTACATTTCTTGAAGTTAAAGTAATACGGATGCGATGAACTGAGGAGGCATCAGCGCCTTGGGGCTTCTCAATATCCTTAGGAGCAGCCTTTAAAGCATACAAAAAAAAAGTTAGGTTATGTCGCTTTGCACACGTGTAAACAAATCGGTGATTTCCATCACGGAAGTTACTAAATATAAAAAAAGCTTGTACATTAAAATATGTGTAATATTACCATTTTTGCAGAAATCTGGTCGAGGTATTCAAATCTCTTTGTTTTGAGCAGCGCTGAACCAGAGTTCTAGACAGTGAAAAAAGAAGTGGACGAGATTATAAAAAAGAACTAGAGACCTGAGCCAAGGAGGTTTCTCCGGCGGCGGCTAAAAGAAAAGTAAAGGCGACGGCATAATTAAGGCTGTGAGTAAAGTTGCCAGAACAACAGAACAACCGATTTTATACTGCGGCCACAATTAGTTTTCGCTTTCAAGTTGATCACACATATTCATTTGAATTGTCAGCTGTGACATAGGTTATACGCAACTTGATAATCAATTTTATTTCCTAAGATGACATCGTCGAGAAAGAAACTCATATACTTATATTCATTTATTTATTTGCGACAGAATTTTGGGCATTGCGAAGATTATATAATTTGGCCTATTACTTACCCCTAGTTATTAGACGTCGTGTTGCATTATCGTTATGTCTACCGTTAATTATTTATGGTATTGAAGTTTTTTCCTGCACATCTAATATGAATATACATAGACTGAAAGTTTGTTTTAACAGGGTAATCCCTTATATTTTTGGACTTCGTCTATGGGACCATGTTTCAGAGTACTGTGTGGAATTACTTGGTTGTAATTTTGAACAATATCTTCAGTTAAGACAAATTATTTTTGTCTATAAAATCATTAAAAATGGAAACGCTAGTTATCTCTTAAATAGATTTAGATTTGGAACGTCCAACAGAACATATTCATTACTTTGTCCGAGATACCTTTCTTCGATTATGGCAAGATCTTATCATTTAAAGATTTGTAGACTGTGGAATACTATACCTTATAATGAGCGTAGATTTTCTCATTCTTTAAGTGCATTTATTGAAATTTTTTTTATCCAATTTGAATACATCTACTTAATATTAATATAATAATATTTAATAATAATATTTATAATATTTTTTTCCCTTTCAAATATATTTTTCTTTGTCTCACCTAATATTTACATATACAATTTCGTAAAATGGCTTATTCTTGTCTGGATCATATGTTGCTATTCATTCTCTTCGATAATGTTATACTTAATACACGTTTATTATTATTTTGAAATTTTGTTTAATATGTTCCATTTCACTGGCTATATTTTTTCGCCTTATATGTATAAGTCTCAGTTTAATCGTGAAATTATTTATTTTGTGTGTGCAAAATTCAGGCTGGTGTTAGTTATTATTCTCTTACGCCATTTATTTGATATTTACATATATTTTAAATTAAAATTGTTTGTATTTTAGTAAACTAGCCAATTTGGCCCTTTGGGCTTGCGGCAATCCTTTTTTAAAATAAATAAATAAAATATACGAAAAACAAACATTTATTTGCAGCAAAATATTTGCACAAGCAGACACGTATAGAATTAAAAATTATGATTTTAATTTTTACTATAAAAAGCTCTATTGCATGAGAATCAAGTTGAATCACGGCTTAAATGAAAAAATTGTAATCAAGACGCATGGTACAATTATCAGGTAGCCTCACTAAAACAGCTTGCAAACACGGCTTTCAGACTAGGCAAGTC
Organism: Phyto melanocephala; assembly: GCA_941918925.1. Taxonomy (NCBI): domain Eukaryota; kingdom Metazoa; phylum Arthropoda; class Insecta; order Diptera; family Rhinophoridae; genus Phyto; species Phyto melanocephala. The sequence continues at coordinate 148,929,343 of OW799233.1, forward strand.
ACTTGCGCAAGTGACTTGCGCAAGTGTTGTGTTTATAGGCAAAAGGGGTAAGGTCGGGTTAAGAGGAAGAAACTTGCTCATTTTTGAGTACACACTTGCCTGTACTCGGCAAGTACGAGCAAGTTTTTGTTGAGAAACCAAAAACAAAAGAGTAATAAAAACAAACAAGAGTGCTATATTCGGCCATGCCGAATCTTATATACCCTTCACAACGTGTTGTCATGCAACAACAATTGTTTATATCACCATTTATCTCATATGAAATACGTACATACATATAAAAACATACATATATAAAAACATCCCATTGTAATATTATACATTAAGTTTACTTATGTGCTTAAAAAAAATAAATTAAAAGAAAAATTAAAAATAAAACAATAAAAATTTTAATAAAATATAAAATAAAAAAATTTTTTTGGCTCACTCTAACCAGTATACCACGTTTGTATGTATGTGTAGATAATTGATAATTGTAGAAATTTCAAACGGAATGACAAACCTATATATACCCTTTTTCACTGTGTGAAGAGTATAATAAGTAAAGGAGAACGAAACTTGGGCAAGTCAGTTGCTGAGTCTGAACATGAAAGCAAGTTCAAAGAAAAATAAAAGAAAATAAAAAACTAACTTGAGCAAGTGACTTGCCCAATGCGAAAGGGGTAAAAGAAATGTTTAACCCTACGTTGCCGTAACCTACCGTTGCCACATGCAAGTGCAAGTGAAAAAAAACCAATACACTAACACTTTTTACTAACACAACTACACTTTGGCAACCTGCGACTCAGCTTGCGAAGAAATTTTTAAGCAAGTAAAACTTTTACAGTTACGGCAAGTAAAGTAACAAACCGAAAAACAGTGTTGTCTAATACTGAGTTTTTTGTTAACTCAATTATATATCATACAATTGTGGTAAATAATTCAGCTAATTTGTTTAATAAATATGTATATATGTATATGAAGAATATTAAGAAAAAATATAAATATTCATATTTATTTGGTTGTTGGGTTTAAGCTGGTTTATATGCATTTCACTGGTGCTTATGCCAGATCATCAGTAAACCTTTACCCAAATTCTTGAAAAAGTTTAAAATTTTCATAAGTTATATTTTTAAATTCTAATTAACAAAATGAGAATTCAAAAATAAAACAAAAAAACTATAAAAAACTTTTTCAAAAACCCAACCAACAATTTTTCAATTTTAATTTATTTTATTTTTCTAATCCCTTTAGCATTTGGCTAACCGTTGGTTAACACTAAATGCTTATAAGGGCAACCGAAAAATAAAATCTTTATTTTAGTTAATTTACTAAATTATTTAGGATATGCTCCCATAATTTTTCAATTATATTTATTTGGTTGTTGGGTTTAAGCTGGTTTATATGCATTTCACTGGTGCTTATGCCAGATCATCAGTAAACCTTTACCCAAATTCTTGAAAAAGTTTAAAATTTTTATAAGTTATATTTTTAAATTCTCATTAACAAAATGAGAATTCAAAAATAAAACAAAAAAACTATAAAAAACTTTTTCAAAAACCCAACCAACAATTTTTCAATTTTAATTTATTTTTCTAATCCCTTTAGCATTTGGCTAACCGTTGGTTAACACTAAAAGCTTATAAGGGCAACCGAAAAATAAAATCTTTATTTTAGTTAATTTACTAAATTATTTAGGATATGCTCCCATAATTTTTCAATTATATTTATTTGGTTGTTGGGTTTAAGCTGGTTTATATGCATTTCACTGGTGCTTATGCCAGATCATCAGTAAACCTTTACCCAAATTCTTGAAAAAGTTTAAAATTTTTATAAGTTATATTTTTAAATTCTCATTAACAAAATGAGAATTCAAAAATAAAACAAAAAAACTATAAAAAACTTTTTCAAAAACCCAACCAACAATTTTTCAATTTTAATTTATTTTATTTTTCTAATCCCTTTAGCATTTGGCTAACCGTTGGTTAACACTAAATGCTTATAAGTATTCATTTAAAAAGTTTTAATATAAATATCAAAATTTAATAAAAAAAATTATATTAAAAAGTTACATGTCTAAAGGTAACGTTCAATAGTGGCTATTGACAACATTTAATTACCAATTGAAGCAGCGCCATTTGTTTTAAATTTGTTTGAAGTTTATTTGTTGACGACATTTTAAAAATTAACTTGCACTGTGCTGTGTAGCCACTCAAAAAATTTTTGTGTTTTTTTTGGCATTTCTCCTGATTTTCGTTAGTAATACGTATACACTACTTGCAAGTAAATACTTGCCTGTGGCAACGTAGGGTAAGCTAGTACTTACTTGCAAGTAGAGTATACGTATAACCATGCTACAATGATCAGGTAGCCTCAGTTCTGCAACAAAAAATAATCCGTAAAGCTCTAAACACATAGACGCCAGCAGACTTCACAACTTCAAGGCTTCAAATGCTGCCAACTTCAAATGCTGCTCTGAAGTCAGCTTCATAATTATTTTGAAGACAGCAACAACATAATAATCAGCTGATGTGCATTTTAGCAATACAAATTTCAGGGATGCCGCATATATATTTTATAATGAATAATATTAAAGTTATTGATAAAAAAAAATGTAATAATATCACGAAAAACTATAAAAACACATACACTTATTTCTTTATTGTATTTTTGTAATGTTCTTTTATGTTTAATATCAAAAATAAGTTTTTTTTCTTTTTTTCCAATTTAATATATATAGTGGCAACACTATATTTGTTCTTGCTGCCCATCAAAATAGAAAATAGCCTAAGTTGGCAGCAGCAGCAAATGCTGTTGTGCAGTCGTGCTGCTGTGCTGCCGTCAAAATAATCGTTTTCATTTATACCCCTTTCGCATTGGGCAAGTCACTTGGGCCCCTTTCGCATTAGGCAACTATAATTGCGCAAGTATAATTTTAATTTTTATTTATTTTCTTTTGAACTTGCTTTCATGTTCACATTGAGCAACTTGGTTGCTCAATTTCTTCCAGTTTTTTCCAACTTCTCATCATTTTTAAATATTTGATACACTTATAAACAAATGAAATTTTCACAAACACAAAATTACACAACACACCGAAGAAGAAATAAAAGACAATGTCAAAAACAAATAAATATTCCAAGACAAGAATGACAGCTAAAGCAGAATTGCCAAGTACAAGAAAGTCTGTACTCAAATCTCGGCAACTCTTTCCCCTTTACACCGACCTTTCCTCTCACACCAACAAACACAAGAATTGCGCAATTATAGTTGCCTAATGCGAAAGGGGCCTTGCTCAAGTTAGTTTTTTATTTTCTTTTATTTTTCTTTGAACTTGCTTTCATGTTCAGACTCAGCAACTGACTTGCCCAAGTTTCGTTCTCTTTTACTTATTATACTCTTCACACAGTGAAAAAGGGTATATATAGGTTTGTCATTCCGTTTGAAATTTCTACAATTATCAATTATCTACACATACATACAAACGTGATATACTGGTTAGAGTGAGCCAAAAAATTTTTTTTATTTTATATTTTACTAGCCAAACCCGGCGCACGTTGCTACGCCCCTTAATGAATCGAAATGCATTCTGAATTTTAATTGAATATCAAGTGCAAAAACCTAAAAATTATAATTTTTTTATGGGCGTGGCATTGCCCACTTTTCTAATCACGAAATTGTAAAGTCATAACAGCTCAATATGTGTGCAAAGTTTCAGAAGAATCGGACCAGTGCAAGTACCTCAAAATTATAATTGTTTTAATGGGCGTGGCCCTGCCCACTTTTCTAATCATGAAATTGTATAGTCATAACAGTCCAATACGTGTGCAAAGTTTCAGAATAATCAGTCCAGTGCAAGTACCTCAAAATGATACCTATTTTTTATGGGCGTGGCACCGCCCACATTTCTGATCATGAAATTATTTAGTCATGACAGCTCAATATGTGTGCAAAGTTTCAGGAAAATCGGTATGGTGCAAGTACCTCAAAATTAGAACCTTTTTTTATGGGCGTGGCCCTGCCCACTTTTCTAATCACGAAATTATATGGTTATGATAGCTTAGTATGTTTGCAAAGTTTCAGAAAAATCGGTCCAGTGCAAGTACCTCAAAATTAAAACTTTTTTAGGGGCGTGGCCCCGCCCACTTTTCTTATCACGAAATTATTTAGTCATGACAGCTCGATATGTGTGCAAAGTTTCAGAAAAATCGGTCAAGTGCAAGTAGCTAAAACTGATAACTAATTTTTATGGGCGTGGCCCCGCCCACTTTTTTCCACCCATAAACACTCCCTGGTATGTGTCCAACAACTTGCCAAAGTTTGAGTCCGATCGGTTTTACAGTTTCGGAGTCTATAGCTAACACACACACACTTGCGCAAGTGACTTGCCTAGTCTGAAAGCCGTGTTAAACACATGGATTTTATTTTTGACATATTGCTGCTTGCTGTCTGCTGTCGTCTATGTGTTTAGAGCATGAGCATCTGCCCATCTGTCGTGTGTTGGTTGAAATCAACTTTTAGAAGCATCTAATGTTCCTCAGATCTGAGTATGGTATCAATGCTTTGGAAATATCCGGAAATGAATCGCTATTGAAATTTAGCTTAACTTTCTGAGACATGAGCAAAAACCTACGGCCACCTCGTTTTTTTAACACAAAAACAACATACATACATGCAAACGTGGTATACTGGTTAGAGTAAACGTGGCATCGAACCCCAGCTAAGCCAAAGAAATTTTTTTATTTTTTATATATTATTTACATTTTTATTATTTTTTTTAATTTTTTAATGTTTTTTTTTATTTGTTTTTAAATTTTTTATTTAGTTTTTCCTTATTTTTTTAATATTTTTTTTATTTTTTTAACAGACATACGTAAATTTATAATTTTATAATGGGATGTTATTATATATGTATGTTTTTAGCAAAAAACGATCAGCTGATTAGTTGAACAGACCTTATTTAATAGACCTTGTATGTACCCATGCAAGGCATATTTATTCATCAGGTACTCTTGATTCGTCAGCTGATTATTTTTTTCAACAATTATTTTAAATTTAAATTGTCAAAATGCATAAATAAAAAATTATTTTCTCTCTTTTCTAATTTATTTCAAATGTCAAACTTCATATATAAAAAATATAAACAAAAAAAACATAAACATAACATAAATTCATTTTTGTAATATTAAAATTAACATTTGTACTTAAAAATTCATTTATACTTTTTTTTTTTTTTTTTTTTTTTTTTTTTTTTATTGATTTATTAACAAAAATAATAATAGTTAATTCAGATAAACAATTTGTTAGCCTCAGCGTCTTATGACATTATTGAGGCGAGTTGGCGTAATTATAATAAAATTATGTACAATCACAATAAATTTATATTTACTTTATAAGTATTTCTTTAAAAAAAATAAACTGCACTAAGATATATGTATACATATATACATATGTACATATTTAAACATAAAATAAATTACATAAAAAGTCTAAAAGTTGTTTGAAAATAAACAGGTGAATGCAAACAATTAATCACAAAGAAATGATAGCAACAATGAGTTACCATCGTAAATCAATCAAGACGATAAACTAGGGAAATTCTATAAAAAACATAGAAAGTTAGTAAATTGTACTAAATGGGTAATTGGTGTACCATTGTACTTTTGAGGTTTAAACTGTACCACAAATAGTACAATTGTACCAACTTTTGCAACCTGAGGTAGCCTCACTAAAACAGCTGATTTTTTTTTCTCTACCTTAAGGTTTAACTAAGATGTCAAATTTTGTTTATGTATGCGTATATATTGTGTACGTACATATTCTACCGCCAAAAAAACACGCACACACATTTCCTTTTTGACATTTAAGTCGTCGTTTTCCAGCAATAAAATACATTTAGGGTTTTGTTGTTGCAGAACTGAGGCTACCTAACATGGTAAAATTATCAGGTAGCCTCACTAAAACAGCTGATTATTTTTTTCTCTACTTTAAAGTTTAACTTAGATGTCAAATTTTGTGTATGTATGTGTATATTTTGTGTACGTATATATTCTACCGCCAAAAAAACACGCACACACATTTGCTTTTTGACATTTAAGTCGTCGTTTTCCAACAACAAAATACATTTAGGATTTTGTTGTTGCAGAACTGCGGCTACCTGATGATTGTACCATGCTACCTAATGATTGTGCCATGGTAAGTGGTAAATTTTTGGGTCGCAGAGAGATTTTTACAGCGGATGCTGCTGCGACATGGTTGGGTGGGCAAAACGGGAGTAAACACCTGACTCTCGTGAATTTTTTTGTTTTCAGTTTTTTTATGAGCGACTGCGTGGCCAGTGAGAGGGTTGGAACCTGCCTGAGCTATCGCCACGTACAAGCTAGCCGGAAACCTCGCTGGGCCAAAACGGTTCGTAACAGATAGAAAGTAAGTACCTGCCCCTGATCTTGTCTTGACAATGGTATTTGACAATTGCTGTGACAATAATTAGCAATCATATTGCTCCTGTGGTAGCGTTGTAATTTTTGTAAATAAAAAACTTTAGTCCTTGTTCAAGGCATATTTATTTATATACCTAACTTCCAAACACATAAAACAAGGAAAAAAATTTTTAATTGTAGTAGTTAATTCGCGAAAAAATATTAATTAAAATATTTTATTTTAAATATTATTTCGGCACTCTTTTTTTTTATTAAATTCGCATGTAGGATAAGGGGTAAAAATTGTCCCTCTTTTTGGTACTTTTAAAAAAATATGTTTCTTAAATTATTCAATTGGAATTATTCACTATCGCCTAATAGAATATGGATATTTATTTAGGTGAAATTTAGAAACTTTTAGTGTAAGGTACCAAAAAGGGAAAATACCGGAAAACACGTATACTTCCTAATTACAGGGCATTTGCATAAAATTTGTAATTGGGATTTCAACAGATATAAAAAATTATGTATATAATTTAGTAAAATTTAAAACACTTTAAACAGGGGAAAATTAGGAAAAGCAATTTGTTACTTTTAAGAATATAATTATTTTTACTCACTTTAAATCATGTCTATTAAATTATTTTTTCTTTTTTTTTTTGGTACTTTTTATATTTTTTACGACTATGAATCTAGAATTATCAAATCAGAAACTATTGATTTCAGCTGAAACTGAAAATGTTATGGGCGCCCAAAAAGGTACTGTTTCGCATTTTTATGGTACTTTTTGTATGTTTTACGTTTATAAAGCTAAAATTGTGAATTAAGGAACTACTGATTAAAGTTGTGAATGAATCATAGGCGACACAGAAAATGGCTCTTCGCATTTTAATTGTTCTTTTTGTATTTTTAAGTATGTGAACATAAAATTAAAATAAGTGATTATTTTTCTAATTTTTATACATAAAAGGACAAAATGTTACATTTTTTATTTCTATTGTCTTTCTTCCAAATACTGAAAATATACAAATATGACTGATATGCAACCACTTTGAATTGGCCCACTGTGATTTTGGTAGATTTTAAATCATCGTCATAACTGGGTGTATTTCATAAAAACTAGCAGTGATATAAAAACGCTTAATTTTTTACTTAGTAAAAATTTTAGCAATAAATCCTTAACCTTTTTTAAACATTTAAAAATTTGTTTCAAATTAAATAGTTAAAAAAAATAAAAATTATTTTATTAATTGCTAGCTATTTTCAAACTTAATCTGTTTGGGGTACATGCATTAGGTCCGAAGATACAGAATTACCGATTTTGGTAATACCACCTTGCTCCCTATGTTTCAATATTGTGTGTTTTTTGTGTCCAGTTCTTTTTATCGTGTAACGTATCTAGGTCTGCACAAGGGTTGAGAACTTCCTCTATGGAATGAACCGAATGAGCTAGAAGGGACGGCGTGCAGTGCGGCCTACCTCAGGGAACGTAACAGATAATGGTCAAAAACACAAAATTAAACAAAAAAAAAATTAAAAATTACATTTGAAACTATTTTAGGGGAAGAAAAATGCCGTTTAAATATTTAATTAATTATCATCCGCACATCCTTTTTCTAGATAACTGAAATTAAAAAAAAACGTACCAAAAATATTTTTCCCCCCGTTTTTTGGATTTTTTAAATTTTTGTGATATCTTTATTGAGTCCGGGGATACTGATTTGCCGCTTTTATCCCATTACACCGCCCAAAACACAATATTAAACAAAGAACTCTAACATGCATTTAAGAACATTTTAGGGGAAGAAAAATGTATAAATATTTTTGTTCCGCTCATCCTTTTTACAAATATCTTAAATTGAAAAAAAGTACCAAAATTATTTTTTTACCCATTTTATCACCTTGAAACACCAAATTTCAAAAAAGTGCCATTAGCCTTCTAGGATCTTTTTGAATTTTTTTGAGTACAAAAATTCCTTATAGATTGTTTTAAGGAGAGTTAAACTACGTTTACTTTTTTCTTATTGCTGTCCCTCTCAAACATAATGCTGTTCCAAAAATTACCAAAATTCAAATTTTATCCGTTTTATCCTCTAAAAACTCAAAATTTCCAAAAAGTATCAGAAACCTATCCAATTACTTTTAACAGGCTCTTTGCTCCTTTCTGAATTTTTGTGATATCTTTATTAAGCCCGGAGATACTGAGTTACCGATTTTACCCGTAAACCGCTCTACGGATTTTGCGCAAACTTCATATAAACCATCTACTAAATAGTCCGAACAAAGCCTAAACATTTGGTTCGGATAAGTGAGCCTGTTCTTGAGTTATAAAATTACAACGAAAAATGGCATTGATTTTTATATAGATACTAGCCAAACCCGGCGCGCGTTGCTACGCCCCTCAATGAATCGAAATGCATTCTAAATTTTAATTGAATATCAAGTGCAAAAACCTAAAAATTATAATTTTGTTTATGGGCGTGGCATTGCCCACTTTTCTAATCACGAAATTGTAGTCATAACAGCTCAATATGTGTGCAAAGTTTCAGAAATATCGGATCAGTGCAAGTTCCTAAAAATTATAATTGCTTTTATGGGCGTGGCCCTGCCCACTTTTCTGATCACGAAATTATTTAGTCATGACAGCTTAATATGTGTGCAAAGTTTCAAAAAAATCGGTCTGGTGCAAGTACCTCAAAATTAAAACTTTTTTAGGGGCGTGGCCCCGCCCACTTTTCTTATCACGAAATTATTTAGTCATGACAGCTCGATATGTGTGCAAAGTTTCAGAAAAATCGGTCAAGTGCAAGTAGCTAAAACTGATAACTAATTTTTATGGGCGTGGCCCCGCCCACTTTTTTCCACCCATAAACACTCCCTGGTATGTGTCCAACAACTTGCAAAGTTTGAGTCCGATCGGTTTTACAGTTTCGGAGTCTATAGCTAACACACACACGCACACAGAGTTTCACTTTTATATATGTACTAGCCAATCCCGGCGCGCGTTGCTACGCCCCTTCATGAATTTTAATCGCATTCTAAATTTTAATCGAATATCAAGTGCAAGGCTAAAACCTATAACTTTTTCTATATGAGCGTGGCACTGCCCACTTTTCTAAATACGAAACTGTATAGTCATGACAACTCAATATGTGTGCAAAGTTTCAGAAAAGTCGGTCTAGTGCAAGTACCTCAAAATGATACCTTTTTTTTAATGGGCGTGGCACTGCCCACTTTTCTAATGACGAAAGTGTAAAGTCATGACAGCTCAGTATGTTTGCAAAGTTTCAGAAAATTCGGTCCAGTGCAAGTAGCTAAAACTGATAACTAATTTTTTATGGGCGCGGCCCCCCAATACTTTTTCAATCACGAAATTATAAAGCCATGACAGCTAATATGTGTGCAAAGTTTCAGAAAAATCGGTCCAGTGCAAGTACCTCAAAATTAAAACTTTTTTAGGGGCGTGGTCCCGCCCACTTTTCTTATCACGAAATTATTTAGTCATGACAGCTCGATATGTGTGCAAGTTTTCAGAAAAATCGGTCAAGTGCAAGTAGCTAAAACTGATAACTAATTTTTTATGGGCGTGGCCCCGCCCACTTTTTTTCATCCATAAACACTCCCCGGTATGTGTACAACAACTTACCAAAGTTTGAGCCAGATCGGCTAACACACACACACACACACACAGAGTTTCACTTTTATATATATAGATATACAGTCTCCTTTCACACTTGAGAAAATGAAAGGCAAATGGATGAATTTTGATAGAACAAATAGGTAGAAATCCTGTACCCTTTTTGTTTCATTTGATACTTTTAAATTTTTTTTAGGCTTAAATTTTTTCTCAATTTTCAAAAAATGTTCCTTAAAATTGTTCAGGTGTGATTGTTCTTTTTCTAAAAGAAATATGAAAAATATTTATAATAGTTTTTCTTTTTTTATGGTGAACAATAACGAGAATCTTTTTCCAGCATGATTGCCACAATGATTACTGCATAAAAATTATTTTTTTGGAGCTTACGCAATAAGGAGCATTTTTAATAACCTTTATATCTATTCTATTCGTTTATTTAAGAGGCATAGATAGGATCTAAATGTAAACTTTGAATCTATACTTGCTTAGCATATTTTTATTGCTTTTCGACTAGTTGAAATAATTGTCGCTTCTGACTTGAACATGTATGAGTTGATTGTCCTCCTTAGTGACTGCTCCGCAGTCTTAGCTGCATGGTTTACTTTTCGGTGACTTATTTAGTTCAATGTTCGTCTTTGTTTTTCAATGATTATTGCAATCTGATTCGTTTATTGTCATAATATACTATTTTATATAGTCTGTGGCCAAATAACTCTGATTATTTGAAGACGTTTGATTGATGGAGAGAGTTGAAGTATATTCAGTTTACCATAGGCTTGAATTGCTTTTTTATTATATTTTGAACATATGCAAGCGACCTGCCAGTTGTTGTGTAAACAAAAACTGTTTCTTTCATATTAGACGTAAATTTATAATGTGTTCCTGCACCTTATTTCTCCCCGTTATTGCATCGGCATCAACCACGAACAGCACCAATTATTATTATTTTTTTTTCAATGCATTTTATTAAATTTATATAAAAAAAAACTAGACAAATATTTTTTAATAAAGTAATTTAGGATAAAAAATTTCCTTTATACCCATAGGCAACTAACTATATTTGCCAACCAAATTGAGCGACAAGGGAACTCCCAGAAAGGCAATTTTTTTCCGAAGCATATTTATCGAATACTTAGATCATGTAAATAAATCATAAATGAAATTTCACATGAAAATGAACAATTGGTATTATGAATAAAAGCCTTGTGATAATTTTCGAATTTGAAAACTAAAAATAAAAATTACATGCGACACTTTTTTGAATAGCTACAATCTGAAATATTTTAACTTTTATTCGGAAATTTTTACATTGTGAAAATCATGATCACCATGATTCGAAAGAGTCAGTCGAAAATAAATGTTCGTCAAAGGGTTAAGTCGAAAATCGATTTTAAATAAAATGCAAAAAAAAAAATAATTTAATAATTGTATTCTTTTATTATTGCATTATAGTCAAACATTTAATTATTTACTTGCTTTTTAATTATAAAAAATTTGAAAATTATAAAGTAAATTTTGTGTTTTAAAAGAAATTAAATAAACACAATAGAATTTAGTTGAATAATGCATGAAAAAATTAAAAAATTATAAAAAGTATTAAACGTTTAAAACTAATAAAGGACAATAAAGCAAAAAAAAAACGATTAAAAAAAGAGATTAAGAGGTGGGGATAAAATAAGTTTTTAAATTAATTAAGTAGATAAGTGCTAATGTACTTTAATAATAGATTCACGACCTTTTCCAACACCAACCCATCTGATGGGTACACTCAGTTCGCTCTCTAGGAAACGTACATAGTTTTGTGCGTTTACAGGTAACTCCTTAAAGTCACGAATATTTTCTGTGCAAGTTTGCCAGCCAGGTAAAACAGCATATTCAACATCAATATTACCTAACTCGGCAATTGTACCAGGGAAATGATCAAGTTTTTCGCCGTTAGATCGTTTGTAACTAAAAAATATATAATAATACTTATTCTTAAATCAGAAATAAGAAAACTTACGCAACGGCAACTTTAATTTCTTCTAAAGTATCTAAAATATCAAGTTTAGTAAGGCAGATACAGGTGTAGCCATTAACTAGTGAGGTATATTGTAATAGAGGAATATCTAACCAACCACAACGACGTTTTCGTTTGGTAGTAACTCCAACCTCAAATCCACGAGTTTGTAATAATTCACCAAATTTCTAAAAAATATGAGATAAAGAAGAATAAAAAAAATATAATAAAAGAGAAATACAAACATTTAATTGTTCGGTGGGGAAAGGTCCATCACCCACACGGGTTGTATAAGCTTTAACAACACCAATAACTTCACCAATAGTTTGTGGCGGCAAGCCAAGACCAGTTAAGACGCCACCTATACTGCAGTTACTGCTGGTAACATAAGGATATGTGCCAAAATCAATATCTAACATTGCAGCATTAGCACCTTCAACCAATATGCTTTTACCCTGACGTAATGCTGTGTGCAAAAAGCAAATTGTGTCCTTGACATAAGGACGTACCTTTTCTACATAATCTTTATAGCGCAGTAGCTCAGCATCAACATCAACCTGGATGGAGGGAAACAAACGTAAATGGGTGGCTACAATTGATTTGAATCTAGAAGAAAATAAAAACAAACGAGTAAACATTAAATTAATCAATAATACAATTTTACGATTAGGCATACTTTTCACTGAAGAGATTGAAATCACCCAACAGCTCGCCAACACGTATACCATTACGGGTAGCTTTGCTAGAGTAGGCTGGGCCAATACCCTTCTTGGTGGTACCCAATGATTTACCACCCTTTTCAGCTTCTTGCATACCATCAACAGCCTGATGAAAATCGAATACTAAATGAGCACGATCAGAAATAATTAAGCGATGTTCCAATTTTTGTAGACCCTTTGCTTCATTTTTAGACAATTCATCAAACAATGAAGGTATATGGATAACAACACCATTGCCTAGAATTTAAATAAAAGTACATACAAATAGTATCAAAGAAAAGGTTATTTATTTTATGTTATGTTTAATGCATTATCCCCATCCTAATGTGTATTAGATTTCACGTAAATGCACTAAATCAAATTGCTTTTTACCAATTAAAGGAGTTTTCGAAATAAAGAAAAATTTAATGTATGGAGTTTAAGTTTAATAAAGGTTGCAATTTATTTAAACTAAACCAAAAATATGTTAAAAAACAACAAACAAACAAATAATTTATTTTACTTTACAACCCGAAGAAGCTTCCCCTATAAATTCTATTTTTTTAATAGATAAAAGCGTTGAGGGCGCAATATTTTGCTTTAGTGTCAATTGGTGAAATTATGCCTTTTTCCAATAATGATAATGTTTACGATTTTACGTCACGCTCTTCACATTAACTACAAACAAACTAATCTCAAGAAACGCAAAAAATTTCAGAAAGAAAACTAACGGCAAGCCTATGTATGTCAGCTGAATTTGTCAGTTGATAGCATACCCAAAGAATTCAAAGTTTGCAAATGTTTAGGTAAAAATTTTAACAACTGTAGCCACAGTAGCCATTTAATTTGAAAGTTGAATTGGCTTATAAATACATTTTTTTTTATAAATTTTTGAAATAAAGTATTTGAATATGAAAATTCGTTTTTAATTCATTCGAAATATACACTAAAAAAAAAAACTTAATTAAAATTATATAATGCAATATGAGGTATTTTTATGTAAAAGGGTAAAAAAAAATAATATACATATATCAAATATTAAGAAAATTTAAAACTACTTGGGTTAAACTACTTTTTCTTATTTTTCGCTTCATATGTTTCCTCCTATAATTTACCTATTGACACAATGCATGCTTGAGAACTCAGCTTTATGGATCAGAATTTTGTGCAGTCCCATTTCGTTACGAGCTTCATATACTTTTTTCTGGAGGCCTTTTCAATGCCATTAATTTCTGTACACAAGGCACTACATATGTGACATTTCGCAGATAAATTTTTCGTAATAGCGTTACAAACTTTGCCGTCAATCATGGTCGGTTTTATGCCATGCTTTTTACGTATTTTTTGTTTTATTTATTTCGTTGGGAGAAAGTGCAAGCATTTTCGATTTAAAATAGCGTTCTTCATTTTGACCCAGTTGAGAAGTTTTTTTTTAAATGGAAACCTCAATATCATGTTGATGACGGGCGTGGGTTTTTCCAAATTAAAGTATTGTTTTCCGTGACAAGCGGAACATAGGATATCACAAAAAGGGAACTATCATCAATAAGCCTATTCGACAATTTCTGCTGGAATTGGCTATGACCAGAACTGCCATTGAATCTCCATTTTCTAATCACTGTTAAAAGTTTTTCTTTTTTCTTCTGACACTATTCAAATGTACTTTGACAATTCATAAAAAGAAATAGTACAAAACTAAATTTTAATTTTTATTATTTTTCGTCGGATGGACTATGTATGTAAATCACTTCCATATGCCAATATGTATATGCAAAAACCCGCGGCCACAAAATTTTTAGTTTAAAGAGGAGTAAAAAAAATCTACAATTGGATGTATAGGAAGTTGTGGGTGGATGAGGGGCAAATAACTGTTAAAACGTGTGTTTTGAAAAGGAAAATATTCTGCAGGGATTTTTTAATGGGCTTATATACATATTTGCAGCTTTTATTATTTCATTTGGTAGAAAATAAATTAAAATTTAATGTTTGTAGGGTTTTTGGAGACTTCTGCCACAATATCGCGAATAACGTTTTAGACAAACTTAAACTTTATTTTATAACTATGCAACATACTTATAGCAGAATTTGTTAGATTCATAAAATTTGGAGTGCTATCAATAAATTTAGTGCAATAAAGCTTAGAGAAAAACATTTTTTTTTGATTTTTGACCAATGGGAAAAACCACTGTGCAGCCGTTTATTTAGAATTTTCAAATAAACGTTGTACGAATTATCGCAGTTTGACTGTACATACATACACATATACGTACATTTTATAGGATGGTCCAACAAAAACGCACAATGTTCATTGTAAATAAAACAAAAAGTTTTCAGAGAATCACCTTAATATGTTTTATTATGGTAGAAGAAGAATCTATGACAATTATATGTGAAACAAAAATGTTTGCCAAGGCTTCGGTGACAATCCATATTTTCAATGACAATGTTAATGTTCAATTATTGGGCACGACGATTAGTCGAGGTTGACGACACTTCTGCTACAATATCGCGAACAACAGCAATGACGAGCATGCACAGGTGTTTTTACAGTTTCTAACAGCCCCGGTTTGCTGAAATTTTCACAATTATCCCGATTGTAAACACATTTGGTGGATTATGTTGACCAAAAAAATCACGAATTGCCCAAAATGCATTTTATCTTGAACGTCCCTTTTCGTAAAAAGGCTTCAATAATCTTAACGCGCCGCTCAATTGTGAATCGTACATTATGGTAGGACCACCCTTTAGTACAAACAATTAATGATATCATGCAATAAAAAAAAATACAATAATAATGATATAATTATAATTTAGCACGTTCAATGGATATCTGTAAAAATTCAAAATATTTATTTTGTTTTTTTTTTATTTATTTTCTTCACATTTAGTCATGTGATCTATAATAGGTTTTTTTTGTTATGCTTTAAACGAAAAATAAAAATAATTTGTAAAATACAAAATGATATACATACATTTTTTGTATGTGTACATATTTAAGTACATGCATACATACAAATATCCAAGGAAAATAAATGAAACATCATAGTCCGATTTTATGATTCTTTTTTTTTTCAATTTCCCTTTTAATAGAAAATTAAAATTGTGTATTTTAATTTTATTTTTGTTGAATGTCAAGGGGAGTGTAGTGAAAGTCATCACTTTTTTTTTGGCAACAAAACGTGAATATTCTTATGTAGATACGTATGTATGTATTGTACATATAAGAATTTTACCAAAGTAACTACAATTTCATGGTTGTATGAAAACAAATTCAATTGGCAAGAAATTATAACAAATTATTATCTTTTATTACCCAACAACAAAAAATTAAGGTAATTTAATGCAAAGTAGTATTTTTTATTCTTATTCCTTTAAATGCAATTTAAATTCATTTTAAAATTGCATTAAAAATACAAAACTATTAACAAATATAATGCTATTGTGTAAATATAATAATTCACTTAATTGTTTGCTTATAAAAATCAGAGATCCGACCCGGGTATACTCGGCTGAACTTTAGTAATGGTAAATAACGACATTTATAAATATAGTTTCCCAAACATCTCTTTAAATAAAAATGTAATATAAGAAATCCTTCAATATTTGCTAATATTTTTTCCAAATAGCCTTTAAATATATTTTATTTGTATTGGGGACACCACGCCCTTTTTGCTCATTGATTTATGTACATTGATTGTAATTATAAATATAACACAAATAAGAATCAGCGAAATCGATTAAATCGTTCTCAAATGGTGCCCTTACAGACGTGCAACAATTGTTATGAAAGGTATTTTTTAGTATCTATTCTTAATAGCACGCCCTTTTATTAATTTTTTATTATACCCTTTACAGAGAGTGTAAGGGTATACATATGTATATAAGTTTGTCATTCCGTCTGAAATTTCTACAATATTATTATCCGATCCCATAAAGTATATATTTTATGAAAAATTATAAATATGGGAGTCGATGGAGCATTGTCCGTTTGTATGTTAAAATTCCGACATCCATAAGACCCTTATGTAGTATCAACATATAACAAACAAATAGTTGGTAGTAGATCGGTATTAAAAATCAGCACAATCGCCACATAACTTTCTGAGATATGAGCAAATAAACACGACTGCCTTTTTTCTTTATTTTTACCACAAAAATTTAAATATTTCAGTCAGATATTCGTAGAAAAATCGGTTGCTAATCCATATAATTTTATAATTGTGTTTTTTTACATATACAATTTTTCAAGCTCCTTAATAATTTTTGGACGCGTTGAAAACATCAAATTATAAGACGCGGTCTTAAAAATAAATAAATTTATGAACATATCCGTTATTTCAAAATAGAATAATATTTAAGGGCATGTCTTCTTTAGTGTGTCCACCAATCTCAGAGTAATGGTATAAGAATAGCTATAATTAAAATCGGAAATTTTATTTTCATGCAAAATAAAAGTTTATAAAAAATATATATATTTAATATCTACATTTTTGCTTCAGACACAAAAAGGGATATTCAGTACGGTGTATCGAGATATAATCGAGCTAAATAAAGAAAAAAAGTGATAAAGATCCAACTTTAGCAAAAGAATTCGTAGTGCCATTAAATTATTAATGCAGCCTACTTGACAAAACGAATGATGCAGAAGTGCTTATTTTTGGGGCGTAATAATGATGCGTAATTCTCAGAATTTAATCCTAAAATCATGTGTTGTACTGTGTTATGCAATAACTGTGTTTTATGTACTTTTATAGATGATAGATTATTGAAGCTTATTATATAATAACCAGGGACCCAAAGTTCATGCACTAAAAAAAGTGTGTTTAGGCGCCTACAATATGCATCTTGAAATAAGTACTAAAAATTATAAAAATGTGTATGTAAAGCAAAATCATCAATTGAATTCAAAGACATCCGATTGCCTATTTTGTAATTAAATAAAGTTTAAAGTTTATTGGTAATATTAGCATTATAAAGGATTTATATTACTTTATCATTAAAAAAAAGTTGTTTCAGAAATAGGCTGTGGATGTATGTATGTATGTATATTAGAAATATTTTTATTATTTTTTTAATACTAATATTTAGCTTAAATGAAAGTTAGCGTATATTAAAACAAATTATAATAATTACCATGCATTCTACTGATTCGGGTTGAAACAATTTATATAAAAACTATCTACTCATTAGTCAAACAGTTAATGAGTTAAGAAAGCATGTCATGATTGTCATATTTTTTTATTACCTGCTACGTCTTTACTACAATTATTGTAGTTTAAGTAATAAAAAAAAAATTGTAAACATGCACGAAACACTTGTGAATTTGTATAAATACTTAGTATTATAGTATAGAATACTTTATAGCTGGCTGATTATTTAATAGGAAAATTAGTCTTGTGACATTTGTACTGATAAAGTGGCGATAGCAGTGTAACCCGCAAAACTTATTATGAATATGCATGAATACACAAAATCGATTTAATAAGAACGAAACTTTTTAAACATATTTAATTAAAAGTTCCTTTGTTTGTTTAACGTAAATATAATCAAATTATATAAATTTAAGGAAAGCATTTTAAGATTAAGATTTTAAGATTATTGTCATAAAAGAATCTCGATAATTTTTTATATTTTTTTTATGATTATGTAATAATTCTAATATACATTTGTACACATAATACTACATATGAATGAGTATTTACATACTTATGTATGTATAAATGTGCATGTAAATATACTTTTGGAGGTACTCTGCAGTTAAATTTTTGGCGTTATATGTTTTTAGATGGTCATATTACTAAAAAAAAACAAAAAATATTACAAAAAATAAAATTAAAAAAAAAATAAAAAATATAAATAGTAATACATATATAAAATAAAATTTTTTTTGGCTCAGCTGGGATTTGATGCCAGGTTTACTTTAACCAGTATATATGTATGCTGTTGTTGTAATTGTGAAAAAACGAGGTGGTCGTGTTTTTGCTCATATCTCAGAAAGTTATGGGGCGATTGTGCTGAATTTCAATAGCGATTCATTCCTGGATATCAAGAGATTGATACTATATACAGATCTGAGGAACATATAGTTGCTTCTAAAAGTTGATTTCAACCATCACACGGACAGACGGGCAGACGGTCAGGGCTTAATCGACTCCTCTATTCATAAGCTTTCAGAAAATATATACTCTATGGGGTCGAAAATGAAAATTGTAGAAATTACAAACAGAATGACAAAGCTATATATACCCTTGTGCACCACAGGTGAAGGGTATAAAAAGTACAGATGGGTAACTTGTCGGAAATTAAAAGCAACTAGTATACTTATTTCTAGCCACATACTTGCTTCTTTTTGTCTGCAGGGTATGCGCATACATCTATACATGTGTTCTTATTTCAATTATAAATATTTGGAAAAGCTTTTGTTTGCACAATTAAAAATTTGCAATATGTGTGTTTGTCTCAATTTATTATTTGTATTATTTTTAATTTAAATCAAACACTACCCCTGCAAAACACAATCAATATTTAAGTTTATCAAAGGATTATTTATAAAAATGTTCATACAAAATTGGTTTTATAAACCAACTAGCTAATACCCGGTGTGCTTCGCCACCCCAAATTTTAGTATTTAATTCATATGGCAGGTGCCACGTCCACTATTGTTAATGCACCCATTTTTTCCATAAATGTTTATTTGAATATCAAAGTTGCTTTTGCAAAATTTTAGTACTCTAATCGATATCATTTTCCAGATATACGAATTTTAGTATTTAATTCATATGGTAGGTGCCACGCCCACTATTGATAATGCACCCATTTCTTGCCTAAATGTTCATTTGGATGTCAAAGTTGATCTTACAAAATTTTACTACTCTAATCGATATCGTTTTCCAAATATACGAATTTTAGTATTTAATTCATGTGGCCACGCCTACTATTGCAAGTACGCCCATTTTTCACCCAAATGTTCGTGTGGATGTCAAACTTTACCGTACTTAATTTGAAGACTCTAGCTGCATTAACTTTCGTGATATATAATATTTAATACTTAAACCAAAGTATAGCCTATAGTTCCTTCCAGACATACAGAAAGATTCTGTGAAAATTTCAAGGAAATCGGTCCAGCCGTTTAACCGTCTGTAAAGCACAAACAAACATACAAACACACACTACAAACAATTTTATGATGTTTTGTTTTACCCAATTTTGTATTCGAGCAATTCCGTTAATGCGCCAATCGTTCAAAAAAATATAATTTTTTTTATAAACATTAAAAAATAAGTCAATTCACATAAAGGGTCCGCCATGTAACGTTTTTTTTTCAACTAGTGCTTATTTCGTGAATGGTAACATTTAGCTCATGTTTGATTTGGGGCACAGAAAACCCGCACGCATACATTGAAAAGCCGATACTCCCAAAACGAGTCACACTGTTTTGTGCGGATTTTGGTCCAGAGGATTAAAAAAAAGTCATAATAAATGAGCAAGAAGTGGCCGTAGTCAATGGCGATCGTTATCGGGCCATGTTGAACGAATTTTCGTTCACAAAAATTGAAGAGAAGGATATTGGCAACATTTGGTTTCAACAGGACGGCGCTTCGTGCCACACAGCCGAAGCTACACTTTTTTTTATAGCATTTAAAAAAAAAAAGTTATTTGGCGGACCCTTTATTATATTCACTATTTTTTAACAACTTGGTTAATAAATTTACATAACAATTCTCAACTAAATATCGTTAAATTTTTTGATTTTTGTTTTTTATATGTATTGCCATTTACAACTTGGCGTAATAAACGATTGTTTATTAGTAGTTTTTTGGCTTTAGCAAAACAGTTAAAACATCTTTTTTTATATATTTTAACTAAGTTAATTAAATTAATTAAAACTGTAGTAATTGTTTAATATTGAATTCATGTTCACACTGCGAGATTTTGTTTTTAAATTTTCATTCTTTTCTCTTTCTCTTACCCAAATAAGTTACGAATTTCACTTTAATATTTCCATATACAAAAAACTTAGTACCACACAACACTGGGCCAATTCAAAGTGGTTGCATATCAGTCATATTTGTACTATTTTATATTATTTTATGCATGCATAAAATTTTTGTTAGTAATTTCCATACAAAAAAAATAATATGACTTTACACATTTGTTTCCTATGTATAAGAAATTGTTTATGTTATACTTTTAACCATACTGTCTCTCAGAGAGAATTTCTTCGCTACTCACCTCTCAGAGAGAATATTTTCTATTTTCTTCTTACCTGTATACATACAATTTTTAACAGCGTCATCTCTTTGTCTTCTTTCTTGTATTAAATACATAATTTGTTAACAAAAGGTGTTCAAAGTCACTAGTCATATTAATATGAATTTTATGACATAGTACAATATGAGAGTCTACTTTGAATTGGCCCACTGTATATTTATTTTGACATATCACTTGCGACAAGTACTGCCTAAAAATTTCAGTGTAAGTCGAGCGGTAAGTCGCAGAAATGTATGATTGAAAATTTTTAATAAATTTTTAATAACAATATGATAACATTAGCGGAAATCAGCCTTCGTTGCAAACAGATCATGCAAATGTTGCAGATCTTGCAAGTCTGGTATATATTCTAAAGTTTGCAACACCACAAAAACAATTATACACTATGATATACTAAAATTACATTTCCCACACAAGCACTTATTTTCAATACTTAAAATAGTTGGAAACTTTCAAAAGCAACGTTTGCAATAGAATATATACTAGACTTGCAAGATCTGCAACATTTGCATGATCTGTTTACAACGAAGGGTGATTTCCGCTACTGTTAAACGAATTAGTATTGCGTATTAAAAGTAGTATTGCGCATTCAAAATTACGCTTCAAAACTAAAATTGATTCTATGCTTAAATAAGTTTTTCGAACTTGCAACATTGGGTTTAAAACGATTGTGTTTCACTATTAAAAATAATTTGGTCGTACGGAAGATTCGTCGACTCCCAGATGACCAAACTGTGTTAAGTTAATAACGACGATAAGAGCATTAAAATTACATTAATAAATAATTGCATAAGCACTCGTATTGTAGTTAAGAAACAAAAAATTGCGTTGAAAAATTTGGTTCTCCAAAAATATGTTTTTTCAAACATATCAAAAAAAAAAAAAAAAATAATAATAATTTCGCGTAAATTTTAAGCCACACACAACAGCTATATTCTTGACAAGAAAATATATGTATACTTAACTCGTGAATTAAGTACCTAAGTTCTCTAAACACCTTTTCGGTAAAAATGGTGTGCACGTCAACAAGAGCAAATGCTAAAACAGAAATGCCTCTGCAAAAACTATCCAAAAAAATACGGCCCATATTTATCGACGGCACATTTTCGTTGCTCCAAAACAATAAAAACATTAGTTTTTTTTAGCAAATGTATGAAAATTTTAATGAAATATTTGTGCATGTTATGTATTTCGAGTAGGTGTGTCAAAGTAGTTTCTGTCGATAAATTCAACTTAGATATTTCAATATAGAGTCCTTCATTCTTTAAAAATCTTTATTCATATAGAAATTATATGAATTTGGGAGGTGGGCGAAAAAGGGGGTGTGTCACATTTATTTTCTGTTATTACAAAGCTTTTGACCAAAAAGCAATGTTTGCAAAATTTCAGAATCATACATCTAATATTGTCAGTTTTATTACGTTTTAAATTTTAACTATACCGAAAAGATACTGCGCGTTATTAATGTTTGTACATTTTTTACTTAGGAAATAAACTTATGAAGTTTTGTCACTCTATGTCAATGCGTTTAGACACAATTGCATTTTATTCGATTTAGGAAGGACATTGTTTTTTGACCTATGCTTTACGAGCTAATATACCGATTTAGCCAATTTTCAATACCAAAGACAACAATGTGTATAAGAAATATTCTGGCAAAACTTTATAGCCCTTACTATTTTGAGTTCAATCGTGCTTTCGACAGACGAACAGACAGATCGTCCTAAAATGAAACCAGGAATCAGAAAATATATACTTTATGAGGTCTTAAATGAATATTTTGATGTGCTCAAACGCAATGACAAAATCAGTATATATACCCCTACACCATTTTTTTTTTGGTAAAAAAAGAGGCAAACAGATACTGGTAAGGCAAAAGAAGTCGAACAACTTTTTCGAAGATCACCGAACACATCTATCAGAAAAGCCGTTTTTAAAATCAATGGTCTGATTCTTTTGTGCGTAGAGCTAAAGCTTATGCTGGTTTAAAGTTAATAATAAATGATAAAACTTATGTACTGACATACTTTTCTCAACGTATGTGTCAAGATTTTTATGTGGCTGATGGACAAAGTAATGTTCAAGAACAATACCGGGCAATACCGGACACAAACAAAATTCACTAAGAATGACAAGCCATTTGAAGTTGTGGCCAATCATTTGTTGCATCAGGCACGACAAACAAGAAAAAATAATTAAAGAACACAGGAAAGAAATTCCATGACATGTTCGATTTTAAGCGTAAGTGGACCACATTTATGAACTGTTCATAATATAAAATCTTATAGTTGCTTTACAATTAAGGGCATTCTACAATGCTTATTTATTGGTCCATTTAAAAAAACAGGATTTTAAATAGTTTGAAAAGTTTTACTTAGAAAAAAAAAAAAAAAGAAAAACTGTTTAATTTTTTTCAAATTATCACAAAATATGCTTTCAATTTGTTTTGTTAAAAACATTATTTTTGACATTTTTAATTCAAATTGATAAAAATATATGTATGTATGTATATATGTATGTAATTCTTAAACCGAAAAACTAAAAAAAAAATATGCAAAAATTACTTATTTTTTCAGCGTTCAATATCATTTCCGACATGCATAATCGTCTTTCAACGTCTCTCGGCGTAATTCATATGGGGCCCGATATCCTTGCTTTTAAATGATTCCCAATGCTTTTAAGCGCAATGATAACGCAAGTTCTTCTTTAATCTTCGTCGAGTAATGTTTCTAATTGTTCATCTTCAAACTTTTTCGGCTAACCAGGCCTCTTCTTGTATTTTGTGTGGAAATCACTACTTTTGAGTTAAGCAAACCATCGTTCACAACAATCGATAACTTTTAGCAGCCGTTTTATTCAATAAAGGGTTATCAGACTTTCCCGCAAAAAATCATTTTTATACACAAAATTCGACATTATTATAGCTATTGAAAAAAATGAGTGTTTACACTTTGGCGTCTATCAAATACTGAATTATGAATTTTTGATTGTTTACGTGAATTGTTTAAGATATTATGCATGATGTTCCATTAACTTTTAAGCAAATCATTTATGACAAATTACGTATGAATGCTTTAACACTATTGATTTAAAAGGCTTGAAAATGTAATTCCCTTTGCACTAAGTACTTCGAATTTTTTCGCTGGGTATAAGTAAACAAAAACTTAAAGTAACATACATAAATTATTGCCTAACAATAAAAAAATATCATATCTGCCTATTTATGGAACAAACTTTCACCTATTAACTAATTAATCAGTACTTTGAGAGTGCTATTAGCATTTACAATAATCACACATACATATATTAACATTTAACTTGCTTTTTTTAAATAAATAAATAAAATATTGAAGAATGTTATAAAGAAAACAGTTATATATTTGGTCAATTCACAAGGTTAGAACAATCCCTTTAAACTAAAAACAAGAAAAATACGTCTGTTGTGAATAACCCCTCATAACTCTGTGGCTTGGATCTAAAAGGGTAAATGTCAAAATAATTACTTTTGAGAAAATTTTAATTGAACTTTAACTTTTACATATGCTTTCATAGTGACATTGGCCAGCATTTCTGGGTTCTGGGTTCAGTACGACTTTAGCTGTTTTATCATAATGAAATAGAGCAAGAAAACAAATCTAATGCAATGATTAACTCAAAAGAGGAAAAAAGTGATATTGGCCCTTTTAGCGCCAAGCCACAGAACTAAGTCTGATATTTCAAATCTAAATCAGCTGAGACTAATTCAACAAATTATTGTTGACAACAATCCAAACAAAACATTAATTAAAACAAGTAAGAGTGCTATATTCGGCCTTGCCGAATCATATACATATATACCATTCACAACGTGTATTCATGCAATAACAATTGTTTGCATCACCATTCAACTCATACGTACATACTTATATGCTTCATTATCTTTATAATGACTTTAGTCGCTTAAAAACATCCCATTGTAAAATAATATATATAGAGTTTATGTATGTTTTGTTTAACGAGGTGGTCTAGATTTCATATCTCATTTGCTTTTAAAACGATTTTTCTGATCTTCAATACCGATCTGCTCCCGAATATTTCTTATATTTTGGTACCTTACATGGGCCTTAAAAATGTCTGGGGGCTTTAAAACTATTTCAACTGACAGTGCTTAATTG
This sequence comes from Phyto melanocephala, assembly GCA_941918925.1. Classification (NCBI taxonomy): domain Eukaryota; kingdom Metazoa; phylum Arthropoda; class Insecta; order Diptera; family Rhinophoridae; genus Phyto; species Phyto melanocephala. The sequence goes on from OW799233.1 coordinate 148,954,500, forward strand.
ACTTCCCTATTCATAAGCTTTCAGAAAATATATACTTTATGGGATCGGAAATGAAAATTGTAGAAATTTCACACGGAATGACAAACCCCAGGTGTAGGGTATTAAAATTTGGGCAATTAAAATCGTCGTTAGTGACCTTGGACTAAAGAGTTTATTATAAAATAAATGAAGTGTATGTAAAATTATTTGGGCTTGTTAGTAAAAAAATTAATATTATAATCAAAACTTAACATAGTGTTGTATGCTTGTGCCTTCTTGTCCCTGTCTAAATATTCTTTACATTTAACATTAAAAATTCAATTATTTTGCGCAAAAAAAGTTATAAGCTTTAAAATAAAGACATGATTTCATTTAAACGCCATTTCAATAAAGTAAACATTAGTATGTAGACTAACTTAATTAAAATTTTTACACTAAAATAATTTTTTTGTGTATTTTTATTTTTAAAAATTTAAAACGTTTAATTTTGGTGTTTAATTTAAAATAAAAATTATTTACTCACAAAGAATCGAAATACCGAATGCAAAGATATGTCAAATATTTAACTAAAAACCGAGGAGAATTAGTCGAGTTTATCAAAAAATCGGCAAATCTGTAATTGATCATTTGGAGGCTAAAAATCGGGAAATATTGCAGGCCTGGCTGTATAGAACTTCTTAAAATTTGCAATTCTTGTTTACGGTACCAAATCAAAATTCTTGAATTTTCAGGCACTGTCGATATGGACATTTGAACTGCTTGTTTTTGGACTACCAGTGGGTTTCCAACGGATACAGTCTCCCTGAATTTGTCACTACAGTATTTCAACAATATTTTGTATGATATGCCAAGCTTTAATTTTTTTTGGAAATATTGTTCAATAATTTTTACTAGCCCTAAACTGTCTTCTGTCGAATTTTTTTTAGGGTTGTCAATACTTTACTTCACAAATGGCGACAAATTTAAATCTTGAGTAAATATGTACATTTTCACAACAGAACATTTTAATTAATTTTTTTTTACAAATTGTATTATATGATTGATTATACTTACCAATAACAGATATACACTTTTCATTAACAATACCACTAGGTAAAAGATGAAAATCAAATTCTGTGCCGTTAGCTACTACAGTGTGACCGGCATTGTTACCACCCTAAAAAATAATATTAAAATATTGTATTAGAAAACAAGTCATTCATTAAAGTTGTGTTAAATATAAATTTTTAAAATTGTTTGTTTTGTAAATTTAATTTAATATTGAGGCAATAAGTAATATGTACTTGTATTTTGCAAATATTCAAAATTTTGTTTATTATCGAAGATTAAAGTATATTTACTATTTATAACGTCATGTCGGAACATGCATATATACATTGCACACCAAATAAATACATATACAAAATGGTCACAGCACTTTGTTCTTTAACTAGATAATACTAAAGAGATGCGTTCTAAAAGTTATTAGTTATATTTCACACTGCTTCCAAACACTATGGGCCAATTCAAAGTGGTCGCATATCAGTCATATTTGTACTATTTCACATTATTTTATGCATGCATAAAATTTTTGTTAGTAATTTCCATACAACAACATTTGTTTCCTATGTATAAGAAATTGTTTATGTCATATTTTTAACCATACTGTCTCAGAGAGAATTTCTTCGCTTCTCATCTCTCAGAGAAAATATTTTCTATTTTCTTTTTTCCTGTACACATACAATTTTTAACAGCGTCATCTCTTTGTCTTCTTTCTTGTATTAAATACATAATTTGTTAACAAAAGGTGTTCAAAGTAACTAGTCATATTAATATGAATTATATGACATAGTACAATATGAGTGTACTTTGAATTGGCCTTATGTGTCAATGTTAACATTAATAATAAAACAATATTCTCACTAAAATAAATTAACCATCACTCAAAAAGTTCTCTACAGTTTTGTTAGTGTTTTTTTAATACACCTATAATCCAATACATTGAATTTTTGTTTCTTATGGCAATGACATTATGGTTAAGGCACGTCCAATTTAATCAATAAGCTAAGATCTTTTCACTTAATGATGATAAGAATGGAGTACAGTTTATTAATATAATTGCATGATCTCCAATGACACCTTGATGTTTAATGCATGCAAGTTTTTACATAAATTAAACCAATTTAATTTAGACCCAGGCATTCATTCACTGTTTCTTTTGTATGTCTTTTTTGCTGTTAACTTTTTTATAACCTTCACCTTTATCATTTCGTTTGTCATTTCTACAATATTGCTTTCCGACTCCCAAAAGGATAGATTTTCTAAAAATATACACATCACCTAACTCATCGTGGAATCGTGTACCTAACCACTTAAACCTGTGATTCTGTAGCCTCGGGCAGTGGCAGACAATGTGTTCCACAATCTTTAGCTCATCATCACACATTCTACAATATATCGGAGTGCCGCGATCATTTCTACTAATCCTAGCTCTCACAGGACAGTGACCTGTTAAAACCCCAATAGTGGCCCTCAGACATACCCTAGCCAGGCCCAAAAGTAACGTAGAGACCGCTGACTTCAACTTAGGTCATAAAGCCCTCGACACTCTGCAGTCTGTTCTGTTCCTCCACGCCATATTAGTCCTGTCGGATACCTACGCCCTAATACGCCCAAAATAGTAACCTACGGACGCCTCACCATGTCCATGACCGTCTGTTGGTTAAAATCAAATTTTAGAAGTACCCACATGTTACTAAGGTTTCTACGTGGTACCAATCTTTTGAAACTATCAAATATATTTTGAAATTCAGCAAGATCGCTCCAAAACTTTCTGCGATATGAGCAAATAAATATGATTGCATCTGTTTTTTTCCCACAAAATATTCGAATGGTACTACCGAGAAATCTGTCATATCGGCTTGAAACTAACTGAGGTATAAGCACAAAAAACAAATGCTAGGTGTTTTTTCTAAAATTTACAAATGAAAATTAATTTTTCTTCAGCTCCTGAACAACAGAGAGGAACGATATTATTAGCAAAGGGATTGACTAGCAGAATATAAGACTTTATAAAAAATTTAAAAATTCAAGAAACTACCACTACAAAATGGCATACAATTAACTGATATATGGAGAGCCAAATCTAGTAATTAAAAATGTATACACTTTAACCCTCTCAATATTGGTATCAATCGAAAGGACTTTGTATACAATGAGAAAGTTTAAATACAAGATGGCATCCAATATAAATTAGATTATTTATTGCTTTTCCTCCTTCAACTTCCATAATATGGATATAAAACCATTGTCAAAAACCATTTCAAATTGTATTTTAAAAATTTCTATTTGTAATTTAGAATTTTCCAATTGTAGTTTAGAATTTTAGATTTTTATTTGTATTTCAGAAAATTCTATTTGTATTTCAGATTTTTCTAATTGTATTTCAGAATTGTATTAAAGATTTTTCTAAATGTATTTTAGAAATTTTTATTTGTGTTCTAAAATATTCCAGATATATTTCAGAAATTTAAATTTTTATTTTAAAATTTTCCAATTGTATTTCAGAAATTTCTTTTTGTATTTCAGAAATTATTAACTGTATTTTGGAACATGAAACAGAAATATTTACTTTATATCACTAATATTTGATTCAAGGACTGATTGCAAACATTATTAGTTAATTAAAATTACAAATAATACAAATAAGGAGAATATGTATTATAAAACGCGAAAGGTGAGTATTGTATTGTTCTAATTAACATGCTAAATACACCAAACCGTAGCCTCGAAAAACTGACAAATCTGTTTGAAACTGAGACAGCACAAAAATTCTTCAGTGTTTTTCCTAGAATTTTCAAATGAAAATCAATTTTTTTAGCTTTGAAATAACGGAGAGGAATGGGTAAAATCTAATAATTAAAAATGTACCCACTTCAACCCCCTCAATATTGGCATCAAACGAAAGGACTTTGCCAATGGAATATAGAAAACACTGAAAAAGTTAAAATCCACGATGCCGTCTGAAACAAAACGGGTATCAAATGAAAGTGCTTGACTATTATAATGGAGGCTAACAATGTAAAAATTTAAAATCAAATAGGTATGGCGTCCAAATTATAAAGAAAATAACATATAATATGAAATCTAAAATCTAAGATAAGCTACGAGGTGTACATGATTTATTTACTTGCAGGGTAAGGCGAACAAAAAAAAAAACATGACAAATACTGCATCTTAAGAAGGCAAACAGCTTGCAAAAAATTTTAAATATTTTAAAAAATAAGAAACTTACAACGCTACATAGTTTAAAAATATTATTGAGTTATAGGAGAATCCTGTTTGCCTTCAATAAAATCTTAACAATATTAATATCTACATTTGTACCTATAATGTTAAAAAAAATATTAAAGCAAAGCTCTAACATAATAAATAATAGTGGACTTAAGAGCTTGATATTACTATAACAAACACTTTAAAATTGAATCTTTCCTTAAGTAATAAAAATATGTAGAACTGGATTAAATAAAGTAAACAGAAAATCGTTGTTGGGCAAAGCTGATGCAATACAAACATTACGCATCAATTTTTTTTTAATTTACTTTTTTGGTTAAAGATAAATAAATGTTGTACAGACGGTTGATAGCAGTAGGAAGAGGTATAGAAAATCAAATTTTTCAGCTTTGAAATGGTTTAAATCTAATAACTAAGAATGTACCCACTTCAAAGCTGATGCAATCCAAACATTACGCATCAATTTTTTTTTAATTTACTTTTTTGGTTATAGATAAATAAATGTTGTACAGGCGGTTGGTAGCAGTAGAAGAGGTATAGATGGATAACAGTAAACAGTTAATTTTGATTTCCTCATTTGTTTCATAACATTCATGGTCATTTTTAGACGCAGAAGTATTATTACACATGTTTGTATGGATGTGCATAATACAATATAAATATACATATTTACTGATCGTTATAAAAGTATACTTAAATATATAAATTTGTACGCCCATATTAACAGTAGTAAAAATTTTATTACTTACCTGGCATCTACAAACAATATCCACTTCGGAAGCCAGCATATCAACCACTTTGCCTTTGCCCTCGTCACCCCATTGGGCACCCAAGACAACATCAACCTTTGATTTGTACATATTCATGCGTCCTAAATGCAGTTTCTCGTAATGAGTCCCATTTACTACACTGTTTACAGCTGTTTCCATATTTTATTTATTTTTTTATTTGTCACACTTCACTTGTTAGAGTTAAGGAAAACTATATTATCATCAACCAAATACAATATTGTTGGTTAGCTTTCGTGTATTTTGGTTTTTTCCCAGTTAATTTTTACAAAACAATGTAAGGGAAATATTCGTCTACATTAGCCGAACGCCACAGAATAAAAAACCGTCACCACTCGTCTTAAGTAAAACTTGCAAAGAATTTTAATCAAATAAATGAATAATAGGAAAGCACATTTCAGCACATTTTTTCTCGTAATATTTCAAGGCGAAAATAAGTGGCATATAGAATAATAAGTCAAAAAGGGAAAGAGCAATAAATGTCAAACAAAAATATATATATATCAAACCGCACGTGCGCGAAAGTTGATTGTTGATAAAAGTTATATGTAAACAGTGTTGCCACGACCAAAAAAAATTTACAACCAAAATTACTTCAAAAAGTAACCAAATAAAAAAAAAGTAACCAAATTGAAATATATTTGATTTATTTTAAATTTGTTTTACATTTTAATATAAAAAATATTTGTACTTTACGAATGAATTATGAACTAAAAATAAACCAAAAATTTAAGTCTTACGTATCAAGTAACATAAAAAAACTTGAAGGTAATTTTATTACAAATAACGACAAATAAATAAAAAGCTTTTTTTTCAGAAAAAATTTTTATTTATTTTAAATTTTAATACAATATAAAAATATTTGTACTTGTACTTGTTTTTTAAAAAAGTCATGTATTTTTTCGTACTCCAGAGTTGATCATTTGCTAAAAGAAATAGGGTTTCAAGTGCGAACAATGTTGCCTAAGCATTGTCACTTAAATGAGAACATTGCAATGTTAAACGTATTTACGTATAAGAACATGATTTATAAATAAAACATATTAAATACTACTGAATTTTGGGCTTTAAAAAAGTAACCAAAAAGGAAAAAAAATACACATCTACACATTGGCAAAAAAAATAACCAATTTTGGTTATAAATAACCAAAACCGGCAACGCTGTATGTAAATAAAATCGTAACAGGGTGGCACACATATGATAATATTTTAAAGTTGTAGGCTAGCAATTAAACACAACAGCTTTTGGTGTTTACCAATATTTTTATCCCTAGCATAATTTATAAACATTTTTATAGATCCGATATGCCTCGAAGCCAGTTTTATATTGTAGACGAATTGGTCACTAGTCAGTTAAGTTGTAGTTATGAGTGATACGTGATGGTCCAATTACAACAAGTAAGAGCGCTATATTCGGCCGTGCCGAATCTTATATACCCTTCACAACGTGTAGTCATGCAATAACAGTAGTTTGTATCACCATTCATCCTATATGAAATACGTACATACATATAAAAAACATACATATATTTAAACATCCCATTGTAAAATTATAAATTCACGTATGTATGTTAAAAAAACAAAAAAAAAAATTAAAAAAAAAAAAAAATTTAAAAAAAAAAATTTAAAAAAAAAATTAAAAAAAAATAATTAAAATATATATAATAAATATAAAACAAAAAAAAATAAATAAAAAAAAAAATTAAAAAAAAAAAAATAAAAAAAAAAATTAAAAAAAAAAAATAAAAAAAATAATAAAAATATAAATAATATATTAAATAAAAAATAAAATATAAAAAAAAATTAAAAAAAATTTTTTTTTGGCTCAGCTGGGTCTTGTTGCCACGTTTTCTCTAACCAGTATACAAGTTTGTATGTATGTATGTTGTTGTTGTAATGTTGTTTTTGTGAATAAAAAATCGAGGTGGTCGTGGGTTTTTGCTCATATCTCAGTAGTTTATGTACCGATGTTTCTGATTATCAATACCGTTCTACTCCCGAATATTTCTGATATTCTAATACCTCACCCGGGTCGATGTCGGGGGGCTTCAAAAAGTTGATTTCAACATTAACACGGACAGACGGTCAGACGGACAGACTGACAGAGCTTAATCGACTCCCCTATTCATAAGCTTTTAGAAAATATATACGTTATGGGGTCGGAAATGAAAATTGTAGAAATTTCACACGGAATGACAAACCTATATATACCCTTTTTCACTGTGTGAAGGGTATAAAAAGGTGTACAATAAATTTATGTACATATGTGTCAAATCTAGTAGTTAGAAATTCAGAGAATATATAAGTCATATGTAGTAATTATGGTTTTGTACCTTTCAGTCGTCACAATATTGAAACTAACTCTAAGTTGGTTTTCGATGCGAAAACAAATAAAAATTTTCTGATAGCTTATGACTAGGGAGACCATTGAGCAATGTCCGTCTGTCTGTGTGTTGATTCAACTTTTAGAAGCCACGTTACTCAAATCTTTATGTAGTATCAATCAATTCAAAATATCCGGGAATGAGTCGCTGCTGAAAAACCAGCATAATTTTCTGAGATATGAACAAATAAACACTACTGCCTGTTTTTTTTAACAAATTTTAAAATTTACAGTTTTAGGTTAATTTATAGTCTTGTGATGATTTTTATAGATACTACATAAGTATATCAATAGTATATTATAGATACTACATAAGTATATCAAGGGCTGTTCTTAAACACTTTTGGATAACTAATTATACAAGTCTCTAATTAATTTCTAGACATTCTAAAGACACGAGAATTGAAGCCGTAGTCACGAAAATGATTGTAAAAAAACTGAAAATTCGGTTTGAAACTCACTAAGATATAAGTACAAAAATACAAATACTTTTTCTTATTTTATTCTTTTTATTTTCTAAAATTTACAAACGAATATCGATTTTTTTCAGCTTCTGGACTATAGAGAGTTGAACGATATGGATATCAAACTGTAGAGCTTAACTTGCAGAATATAAGACACGATAACAAGTTTAAAATCCAAGATGGCCGTTACTTAAAAATTGCTTTCAATTATTTTATAGTGGGTCAAATCTAGCAATTATAAATGAACCCACTTGATCACCCTAAATATTAGTATCAAACGAAGGACTTTCCCAGTAAAACACAATTAACAATGAAAAAGTTAAAAAAAGTCCGTAATAAAATGGTGGATGAATAGGCCAACAGTAGTAATTATGGCTTTGCCCCCTATCAAATGAAAGGACTTAACCAGTAGAACACAGTAAACTATTAAAAAAAGTGTAAAGCCCAGATGATATTTGCAACAAGATGGTGGAAATTTTTTTAACCCTATCATTGTTTTGTTTTTAAATACATATCGATGGCCACAAGTAGTTTTTCAGTGATTCAAACACGTTTCACACAATAACACCTGGGTATCAATTCTCGTTCTATGAAACTATGAAATGAAAAGTTTTTGTGTGTAATATCACATGGTGCCACCATACCCTTCGCTATACAAAAACTTTTTCAATTCACAATTTCACAGAACGAGAATTGAGCCCCTGGACACAAAAAATTAATGTAACATAATTTTCGCATTTAAAAAGTGATTAGAATTGAAAGCTAAATCAAATCAATACAATAAAATTAGTCGCCAGTGTCAGTTAAAAATACATACATAAACATCTAAAAAATTAAAAATAATGTCTTAAATCCTCTTTTGAAAATTGTGAAAAATTATTTCGAAAAGTAGGAAAAAAATAAGAATGTGTATAGTCAGGGTCTTTAATTTTGTTATTTTAACCATTAATCTCTAAAATTTAAAAACAAAATTTAATTAATGAGAAAAGTTAGTGAACAATATTATAAATTTGAACTTAGTAAAAAATCTAGCTTTTTTTTGGCGTTTTTAGGTAAATTTTAGCGGAAAATTGAAAACATATTCCCATCACTGTGTGTGACAGATTGACTATACAAGTCTGGGAAAAATTCTCGGTATAGAGTACTCAGTAATAAAATACTCAATACTTTTAAAACACTAAATTATTATAATTATAAAAAAACTTGATGATTTTTTGCAAACTACGGGTTGTATTTAAATTATCGCAAAAAAATAAGTTATAAAGCAAAGTGAAGTGTAATATTTTATTTTATATAAGCATGTCTTTAAATACCTGCCAAATGTAAGTATGAAAAATATGTGTATGTATGTAATACTTTAACTGCAAACTTATTTATAGTTGCAACAAGGCACCCTTTAAATACAACTGTCCCCGTTGTAATATAATTTACTGTTCCTTATTATGTTACAAATCGCAACAACATTTAAAATGTTCTGAAGAATTTTATAAAGAATGTGTGCAGGATGAATTAAGTTCCACTATAGCAGATGGTACAAATAAAGATGTGCGTAAAATTTATGATATACTGAAGCGCATACGGAAAGCAGATGCCGGATTAGAGGATGATGATTTTGACAGGGATGGATTAGACTCAGATGATGAAGAAACCTTTAGTGATGATTACAAGGAAGAAGGATTAGAGGGAGAAAACTTGGAAAATGATGAAGATATAGCCGAACGACTTAAAGGCATAGATATCAATGATGCCGATGAAGTATGGGAAAGATTAACATTTAATGAAAAGGAGGAATTTACAAAATTAGTTTCTTCAGGTAAAATAATGGATTTAATTCCTGATTTTAACCCATGGTGGATAAGAAAAGAAAAATCAAAAATAGTCGAGTTACCATCCTGTAATGAAGTTAAAGAAAAAAATGACATGCCGGAAATAATGAGTGGTATACCAAAGTACGCTAGCATTTGCAGTAAAAAACCAGCACCATGTTTACATTACAATCTTTGGAATATTTTAGCTGCTTATTCCTGTACTGTGCGATTTTTCAATGGAGAACATTTAACGAATCCCAATGAAGCCACTGCCTACCTTATCAATCTAAGTACTACTCTTAAATATGGTACTAATTTTGAAGAAGTCAACGATGCCGTTATTTCTGTGGAAATGGAAGCTATTACAACGGGAAATGGTGCTACTCAACTTATGCTGACGACCGGAATCCCAAAGTCATTACTCGTAATAGATCGAGAAAAATTAAAATCGGATTCACGTCAACTAATGTCAACGCTTAATAATAAATTATCAGCTTTAAGCGACATTTTGCTACTACTTCAGTATACTAAAAGAGTTCTTAAAAAACCTAACAAAGGTGAGGCTGAGTTTCAAAAGCTTTTTGCTTTAAACAGTGGAATGGAAGAAATAACCCGCGCCAAAGTTCAACAAATAATAAAGAAGTTGGAATTTTATTTTTCATATGTTAATAAGGAAAATGATTAATAAAACTATAAGAAAGTCTGATATGTCAGTTTGTAGATTTTTTTAATTAATGAACTGTGAGTCGTGATATTAAAATTTAATTCTTAACCGCTAAAATAACGCAACCTACAAAACCAAATAATACAGTAGAAAGTTTCTACTTTTGTTCCAATTTATTCTGAATTTTTTAATAAAAATTTAAATGTAACCTGTCAATATATGTATATATGCACAAAATCTTTTTCGGAATATATAAAATTTAAAACGTAATAAAACTGACAAATTATATGTGTAATAACGTAAAGTTAACGTGATTCGCCCACTTTAACACACGCCTCTAATATAACGCTTTTACTTAAATTCGTATTATTTCTGTATGGACAAACATAAAAAAAAAAAAATCTGTAATGGATTATCTAAGTTGAATTCAAGCATTAATTACATATATAATTTTAATAGTCGGAATTGCCATGCCCACACAAAACTAATAAATATTACTATTTGGTACCAAATCATACTTTTCAGTTTCCGTACAATTACAACATTGTAGTAAACAAGTAAGATGACTATATTCGGCTGTGCCGAATTTTTTATACCCAACACCAATTTGATGTTTTTTTATAGCACAAAATTTATTTTTTTGTTATTAACAGAAATTGCTACGAAATAATCTCTTTTTATTAAAATATATAATACCACTTTATTTGTATAACTTCGATATGCTAGTAAAATATTTTCGTAAATTTAGTCTCAAAGAAAGTTAGGCGTGTCGAATTAGTTTCTGCTAATAAATTCAACTCAGATATTTAAATATAAAGTCCTTTTTTCTCCCAAAATCTTTATTCATAGAGAAATTATATGAATTTGAGATAAAGCGTTACATGGGAGGTGGGCGTAAACGTGGTCGTGTAACATTTATTTTCCGTTCGTGCAAAGCCTTTCGATAAAAAGCAATGTTTGCAAAATATCTGAATCTTACATCTAATTTTGTCAGTTTTTTTACGTTTTAATTTTTGATTATACCGAAAAATACACTGTGCGGTATAAATTTTCGTACATTTTGATCTGTACTCCTTTCCTATTGCATGGATTTAAGCAATTTTCAGAGAAAAAAATTCAACTCAGATATTTAAATATAAAGTCCTTTTTTCTCCCAAAATCTTTATTCATAGAGAAATTATATGAATTTGAGATAAAGCGTTACATGGGAGGTGGGCGTAAAAGTGGTCGTGTCACATTTATTTTCGTTAGTGCAAAGCCTTTCGATAAAAAGCAATGTTTGCAAAATATCTGAATCTTACATCTAATTTTGTCAGTTTTTTTACGTTTTAATTTTTGATTATACCGAAAAATACACTGTGCGGTATAAATTTTCGTACATTTTGATCTGTACTCCTTTCCTATTGCATGCATTTAAGCAATTTTCAGAGAAAAATATTTTTTTTTACTCAGGAAATATACATTAAAAATTTCATGGATCTACGTTAATGAATTTGGACTCTATTGCATTTTATTCGATGCATTACGAGCTAAACTCTATCTAATATTCCGATTTAGCCCATTTTTAATACCAAACAAACCTTGTGTATAAGAATATTCTGGCAAAATGTGAGCCCCCTGGTTTTTCGGTTCGAGCTCTATCGTGCTTTCAATAGACAGACGGACGGACGGACATAGCTAGATCGTCATAAAATGCAACCCCGAATCAGAAAATGTATACTTTATGGGGCCTTTATGTGTGGTATAAACGAAATGATAAAATGAATATACCTACCTCCGCCATTTTTTGGGTGGCGGGTATAAAAAAAGTCTAGTAAGAATAAATTAAAAAAAAAACAAGTAAGAGCGCTATAAAAAATAAAAAAAAATTAAAAAAAAAATTTAAAAAAAAAATAATTAAAATATAAATAATAAATATAAAACAAAAAAAAAATTAAAAAAATAAAAGTATAAATAATATATTAAATAAAAAATAAAAAAAAAATTAAAAAAAAATATAAAAAAATAAAAAAAAAAATTTTTGGCTCAGCTGGGATTCGATCCCACATTTACTTTGACCAATATACAAGTTTGTATGTATGTATGTTGTTGTTGTAATGTTGTTTTTGTGAAAAAAAATCGAGGTGGTCGTGGGTTTTTGCTCAAATCTCAGTTGTTTATGAACCGATGTTTCTGATTTTCAATACCGATCTACTCCCGAATATTTCTGATATTTTAATACCTCACCCGGGTCCAAGCGATTTCGGGGAGCTTCAAAAAGTTGATTTCAACATACACACGGACAGACTGACAGAGCTTAATCGACTCCCCTGTTCATAAGCTTTCAGAAAATATATACTTTATGGGGTCGGAAATGAAAATTGTAGAAATTTCGCACGGAATGACAAACCTATATATACCCTTTTTCACTGTGTGAAGGGTATAAAAATTAATTAATAGCAAATCAAAGTTACGCAAAGAAAGTTATACTTAATGTAGTATAAATAGATTACAGTCGTAATTCAGCTCTGGTGGGATAAAGAGCTCGCGCATCATTGTCATCGTTGTCGAATAAGGGCGAACAGGACGTCCTTTTCATCTAGCTTCGAGAGTTTTACGTCTCACTCTCGCATTGGTTAATTGCGTGGCGTCGATTAACGGTACCGAGTTACAGTTACCTAGCTCCGACTTCCTATATGAAGGTATAGGTCGATTTATGGATACTGAACCATCGTGGGATAACCTCGCGTTTTGTGAGTTATTTAAAACTCTGCCAACAAACCTTTTAGAGTTTTTATAGTGATTACTGTTAATAAAAATATGTAATATACATATGTACATATGTATATTGTGCTATAAAAGTAAACAAAATTGGTGGTGAGCATCGGCATACAATATGGTATTGGTATAGAATATAGTATCGGCAGAGCCGAATAAGTGCTCTTACTTGTTTTCAGTATATTTTGTTTAGGTACAACGTTTAGAAGTTATTGAAATTTATTTCCAAAACTCCCGCTCTGATCGCCAAATTTACAGAGCACTTCGTTTACGCAATACTTTGGATCGATTTATAAATTTGAACAAATAGAAGTTGAACTTTTTTACCTTAACGGCTTAACGGATATATACACAACCATAATTGTCGTCTTGGTGCGGTTTACATTCCAAAAGCGACATCGGCCCATTTGCCGAAACCGGTGCCAACATTACTGTAAATAGCGAATACTACTACAAGCAAATAATTCTTAACCGAATTATCTTAACAAATGCACCTGTAAATGGCTAAAATGTTGGTGTCGAAATGTTGGTTATTACATAAAATTTCTTGTGTTTTATTAATAAAAAATATAATGCACAAATTATTTTCTTGTTTAGTTAGTCCAAATATTAATGACAAGATTTAAATGTACAAACATATGTATGTAATTATGTATGTAAGTGCAAATAAAAAAAGTGCTAATATTGCCTTGATAATACAAACAAAAATCATATTTCTGAATCAATAAACATACATAAATACATACATAATACGTATGTATGTATTTTACCAAGTTGCGAAGTTTAGTGATATCGATGCAGTGGCGTTTTCATTGATGAATAGGTAATTGTCACAAAATCATTTTTTTTAAAATCATCGTAAACGAAAAAAAAGTAAGTGTGCTATATTCGGCCTTGCCGAATTTGATAATATCCTTCCCTATCATATAAATAGGTATAATAACCACTTTGTAGCATGGTCTAGATTTCAGATTTGATGTTATACGCCATTTTAATTATTATTTCCGACGCTATCTTAATCCGCCATTTAATCTAGAACGACGAATTTTTTTCATAGTTAAATGTATTTACTGATCAAGTACTTTAATTTGATACCAATATTAGTAGACATCAAGGGGGTACATTTTGAAATATCAGATATGACCCATCTATAAACTTATTGACCACCATTTCGTAGTGACGGCCATCATGGATTTAAATTTTTCTTATAGTGTACTCTTTTGCGTTCATCAAGTCCTTTCAATGCATAGAAAATAAAAAAAATCGATTTTTAGTTGTAAATTTTAGAAAAACACCGAAGCATTTGCATTTTTCTGCTTATATCTCAGTTAGTTTCAAACCGATTTGTTAGTTTTTTTAAAAATAAATTCTGAGACCACGGCGTGTTCATATATTATTTTAAAGCTTGAAAAATTTGGTATAATTAATATAATAGATACATTTCGAAATAATTTTTACCTTCAACTTTGCCGATTAGTGGCCGATTTGTCTAAAACTTTTTACGAATATGTTAAGAGGCAATATTAATTTAATCTTTAAATTATCCTAGTGCAAAACAAATTATTTTTGTGGTAAAAATATTGGAAAAAAGTGATGCTGTTGTGTTTACTAACTCATATCTCAGATAATTAAAAAATAATTGTGCTGATTTCCTGATGAGGGTCTAGGTGATGTCCGACAGATAGACAAACATTGCTTAATTGACTCCCCTATTCATAAGCTTTCAGAAAATATTTACTTTATGGGCTCGGAAATGAATATTGTAGAAATTACCAACGGAGTGACAAAGCTATTTACATATACTCTTGGCGCCACAGGTAAAGGATATATTCGGCCTTGAAGAATTTGATATATCCTTCACTATCATGTACATATGTATGTCAATATTCCATGATTCAAGATTCCAGATTTAATGTTGTACGCTATTTTATTTCGAGCGCCATATTTTATTTTGAATTTGTTTATGATTATCTGTATTCTACTAGCCAAGCTTTTACATTTCATACCCATATTTATGGTTAAAAAAGAACAATACATTCGCCAATTCATTTCGGATGGAATTTTAACATACTAAACTGATTTCTATTTATGAAGCTTTTTAATTTGATACTAATATTTAGGGGGATTAAAGAGATCTTATTTGATCCATTCATCTGACGTTTTATTTTTAACGCCATTTAGGATTAAATAATAGTCAAGACCTTCTTTTGATACCAATATTCAGAAAGTTGAATGTGGCCAATTTTTAATTTTGTACTTGATTTCACCATATACATATGTACATATAATTTATTTTTTTTTCGTAATTTTGTGGTAGCATCATCCAACGTGGTTTTTAAATTTGTTACAGTTTATTGTAGTAAATAATTTTATTCTGGCTTAAGTTCATTTTCTTAAAATAAACTTCCTGTGACGAATTAAACTTCGTTTGGCGCATGCTATATTAATGCCACAGGTTTTATATAGTCTGAAATTTTTTTTTTGGTTCAAATATGTGTGTCATTTCTAAATTGGGTCGCATTGTTAATATGATTGTAAGGTATTTGTATGACCTTAATGGACGAGATCATGTTTCTGAATTTGTTAAACGTTTTCTTGGCTGTTCTTTTCATGAGTTTATCACTTTGCGTTAAATAATTTATAGAACAATTAATTAAGGGGCACCTTCGCCTCGGTTTGCTCCAAATTTATCTTCTCTCATTCAACTAGGAACCCTTAAATTTTGATTCCGATAATAAAAAATTCCTTGTTTGAACAATCTTTGAGTTAGAGTGTTAGAATTTTTTATTCATAGAGCTTCGATTTTTTCCACTCAAACAATGTTTTTCACCAAAAAACGTTATCTTTTCTTATCAATTTGTGTAGTCTTATAATTGTTTAAAATTGTTTAAATATGAATACGTTTATGTATGCATATGTATGTATAACTATATTTGTATATAATGCATTTCTACTGCCGTATTCATAAAAAATATTTTAGGTTTATTGAATGCTTATTTGTAAAATTTCTATGCAACATCTGTCAAATAAACTTTCAATAAACCTTAAATATTTTTTATGAATACAGCAGCTATTCTGTAAATTAATTTTTTGCGTTCTGGCTTATTTCTTTTACGATGTATTGGAAACGTAAAATTTATTAAATGTAAGTATATAATTTCTTTTCAAGGGATTGGTTACCAATGGTGACATATGTTAGGTTTTTATCTTTTAGATAATTTTTTTAAGTTGATATTAAAAAGCACACGGAATTCTGGACATTTGATTTCAAAAAATATACACTTTATGGAGTCGGAAATAAATATTATAGAAATTTAAAACTGAATAACAAGACTATATAGTATATCCTCCGGACACATATAGTTCGACCCCTGGTCCGGATTACTGGATGGTTCGGACTACAGAAAAAAATGTTACAGGACTTAAATTTAGCTAAAAATATGCAAATTAGGTTAACTAAAAAAATTATTGATTGAAATACGAACAAATTTTTCCTAGGATACAATTTTTATTATGCAATTTTTCTGCTTTGTTTTTAAATTCATTTAAAAATAATATTTCCTTATCAGACACATTTGTTTGCTGGGCCCATAAAGTTGCTCTTGCAAACAGATCAATAGCTTCTTTATTTGATACCATGACAATATCTTCCTAAATTTCCTATAGAGAATTGGCGGAGTCTTGCTTTTCCTCAATATTTAAAATAACGTACAATAACGAAAAAAACAAATCAAAGTAATGTCCGGATAACAGAGGTCAAATTTTTAAACTGTTCGAAACATTTACCTGTTCGGAGTACTGGATAGTCCGGATTAGCGAGTGTCCGGACTACAGAAGTTATACTGTATATACTCTTTTGCGTCACAAGTGAAGGGTATACAAAATTAAATTGTATTAAATATAATACACAGTAAACAATGAGAAAGTTAAAATCCAAAATGGCGTCCGAAATAAAATGGCAGGTATATGGGTCAAATATAGTAATTGTGGCTTTACTTCCTTCAACGCCCTAAACAAAATGGATCAAAAGAGTGCTGATGATAAAACCGTAGCTGGTTTCGAAAATGCATTCCACTCAGCTAGTATCGGATGACTAATTTTTCCTTAATATTCTTGTCGTTATCGCATTGAACTTAAGGCCTAATAAAAAATTGAGAATATATTACAAATTGAAAAAGTTCATAAAATTAAATACAACAAAATGGCGGATAATTTTTTTCTCATCTCATCAATATGGCTTGACCACTTTAATAGAGCTTACTATGTAAAAAATTTAAAACAAAGAAGGCATCGAAGATAATAAAGCGAAGTGGCGTATAATATTAAAACCGAAATCTAAGCAAAGCTACGATGTACTTGAGGTAAAAAATATTATTATTTTCGGCACGACCAAATATAACACTATAATTTTTAGAGTTATGAGAATTTACAAATAGTATTACAGCAAATTACAAATATAAGAGTTTTAAAAAACCTTGTATCAACTTAAAAGTTATAAATTATTTAAAAACGATCGCTAAAATTTCTTTTTTTTTTAAATTTGACGTTATTTGATAGAATCAGTTATTTTTTTTAATGAATTGAATATTTTGAAGTCAAAGTTCCTATGTAAAAGATAAGTTAAATATCTAAAAGGAAGATTGTGAATTATTTTAAAA
Source organism: Phyto melanocephala (assembly GCA_941918925.1). Classification (NCBI taxonomy): domain Eukaryota; kingdom Metazoa; phylum Arthropoda; class Insecta; order Diptera; family Rhinophoridae; genus Phyto; species Phyto melanocephala. The sequence goes on from OW799233.1 coordinate 148,972,273, forward strand.
TTTTTATTACAAATAATTTAAAATTTTTTTTAATGAGGGGTTTAGCAGCCCTTTGAAACCAGCCTTTGCAACCATGTAAATAAGTAACTTGCTCTATATATTAAGGTTAGATATTCGGCTAGTTAAGGGGTATAAGGCACGGGTACACTTTGTTGCCTTGTAATTTACATTCTGTTTGAAAGAAGAATTTTTATATGACTCTCTATAGAATAAGCGAACAAAACTCCAAGGTTCGATTTTTTTTTATTTTTTAATATTTTTATCAATACCAAATGCATTAACTTATCCCCTGATTGCTTTAAGAGATAATAGCAATGACGCAAGAAATTTTTAATTGCTTAAAATTTACTTCACGACTATTGATGATCATTTCTTAATTTTGATTTAGTAACTCATTAACATGATCATTTCTTAATTTTGATTTAGTAACTAATTTACATATGTTTGTATGTAAATACATATTTTTTATGTAGTCAACTTTACAAACATAAATTATTATTACAATGTTAAACATTAGACGAAATCGCAATTAACAATAAAAAAGATGTAAGAAGAACAAAATATTTCTATTAAGCTTGTCGTATAAAACAGCAAAACTTAAACCTTTGAGTGATAAGAATTCTATGGATAAAATAATTAAAAAAAAAAAAAAAAAACAAACCAAGCAACAAACAAAAAATTCTTCTTCATAATTTAGTTATTAATCTGAGACGTTTGAAATAAGACGCTACAATCGAACATAAAAAAAAATAATATAAAAGTACTTAATAATAATGATCATAATATTAAATAAAGAAATCAAATATTTAACATAAAATTAAAAGTAGCTATTAGAAAGTGAGGTTTTGATAGATAAAAAATTAAAAATAATAATAAAAAAAAATATGCAGGATATAAAATATCAACCATTAAATAGTAATGATGATAATTCGGCATCATCTGAATATACTTTGGAACAGAATAGTAAATTACAGAGTATTGAAGAATGCAGAAAACACTGGATAATAAAAGTTTTATTTATAGGCCTTATAATTATTAAGGTTGTTTATGTGATAAATAATTTTGACAGTATAATCAACTGGCTACAAAATCATAATCAAACAGACTTTAATTACAATCAAACAGATATAATATATGAAAATATAATCACACATTATGATGCAAAACGAGTGACTACAACCTGTGATAATTTACATAACACTAGTAACAAGTCAAATAATACTCATATTTTTGCAACGACTTTACCAACTATTAGTAATAGAAATGTTACTACTGCAAATATTAGTTATTATGATTATGATATTTTTAACATAACAAATACTAATGACACTTCTACTATTGCTGCTACAACTTCTAGTACTCGTCGTTACAATTACAATAATACAACGACAACTAAATTATATGAAAGTGATGATTATGACGGAGGAACAACAATAGAGAATGAAATTAAGAATAATGATTATGAAAATGTTAATTTAACAACAAACGCAAAAGCAATTGATTTAAAAAAATACATAAACACAACAAAAATAACAATAAAAACACTTAATTTATACAGTAATAACAATACAATAGAAACAACTGCAAAATATTTAAATAATACAATAACTACCTCAACATATTTGCCGATTACAAGCATTACAAAAACTATTATCATGACTACAAGCAAGCCGATGACATCGCCATCACGTAAAACATCTGTTGTTAAACATTCACTCTCTGCCAATGATCAGAAATATTTCATTAACACCAGTCATTGTCATATACCATTTGTGGATCCATTCACACCAGAAATTCGTAAAATGTTTAAACCCAAACATTACACGGGTTGCACCAAAGATCAACCAATTATTACCTCATCATTTAATGAAGACAATGCTCAATATCAATTATACATTAACTATACAGTGGCGGAGAATCTAAGAAAGTCCACAACTAATACAACTATAGAGGAGGATGTGTTGTGTTGCTATCAAGAAATAATACGTAGCGGAAGTGGTACAAATGTTGATTCAAGTTTTAAGTAAGGCTTTTCGTACTCTTATCGACTAAATGTAGTTAACAAGCATACACACATACTTACATACACTTATGTATGATTGAAATACATATATAATACATAAGTATGTACAAATATACAAACTAACCAGTATTCTATTATAAAAGAATGACCTTGTATATCAAAAAATACATTTTAAAATTTTTTTGTTGTTAAACTTATTCAACAATTTCCAGAATACTTTTTTCGATAATTAATTATCTTTTGCATGCAATGTTTTATAAGAACATTCATAAGTGTGTCAGTATGTACATTAGGGGAATAACTAAAATCAGAAGCCATCAGATTGATTTGGACACAGGTGTGCAAAAAAAGAAAACTGTTTTTTTTCTTGATAAACTTAAATACAAAACCTTTCTAACAATTTTCTTAAAAAGTGTCTGATAGTCAACATAAAATCATTAGTTAGTTTGTTAATTATATTTGGAACCGCTTTGCCTATACATACTTTTTTATACCCTTCACCTGTGTTGCCCAAGGGTATATATAGCTTTGTCATTCCATTTGTAATTTCTACAATATTCACTTCCGACCCCTTAAGGTATATTATTTCTAAAAGCTGGTGACTAGAGGAGTCGATTTAGTAATGTCCATCTGTCCGTGTATTGGATGAAATTAACTTTTAGAATCCCCACATGTTACTCAGATCTGTATGTGGTATCAAGCTTTTAAAAATATCCAATAATAAATAATTCGCTATTGAAGTCCAGCACGTTCGCCCCACAACTTTCTGAGGTATACATAAGCAATTAAACACGACAGCCTCTGTCTTTTTCTCCATATTTTTACCACAGCAACCAAATTTTTTTATTAATTTATAGAGACGTTTGTTACTATTTACAGGTACGATATCCCTTAAGAGATATTCTTAAAAAATTTTGGATAAATCAATTACTAACTGAAAAAATAATTTTCAAATAATTTGAAAATTATATATATTTTTTAAATATATCAAGTTAATATTCCAAAAAAATTTTGGACATAATAGAGACACCAAAATAGTAGCCCCGAAAACTACTGCTAAGAAAACTGACTAATCAGTTTGAAACTAACTGAGATATAAGCAAAAACTACAAAAGCTTCGGGCCTAACTAGCAGAATACAGTACAGCCGCCATAACAAAATGGCGTATAATTAATTTATAAATGGGTCAAATCAAGTAAATAAAATTGTACCCACTTCAACCCACTTAATATTGGTATCAAACGAAAGAACTTAGCTAGTGGAATACAGTAAATAGAAAACTTTAAGTCCAAGATGGAGCCTGAAATAAAATGGCGGGAATATAGATCAAAAATAGTCATTACGGTTATGTCCCTTCAATCCCCACATTATGGGTATCAAATAAAAGCGCTTGACTACTAGACTACAGCTAACAATGCACAAACTTAAAATCGAAGATGTTATCGGAAATAATAAAGCAAAAAGGCATGTAAGATAATATCTAAGCTAAGCTAGGATGTGAAGACTATAATAACTATATACATGATGTTGAAGGGTATTATAAGAGTCGGCACAACCGAATATAGCATTCTTACTTGTTATAACAACTACTGGTTTTAATTTGGGACGATATAGCTATACCCGTCCGTCTTTCCGTCTGTTGAAAGCACTACAAAGCTTGAACGGAAAAAGTAAGGGGTATAAAACTTTGCAAGAATATTTTTTATACATAAATGTTTGGTATTGTAAATGGGCTAAATCGGTTATTTAGGAAGTGAGTTATTGCTCGTAATAAAAGAGTAGGTCATAAAAAATGTCTTTCTTTCATCGAATAAAATGCGATAGCGTCTAAACGCTAAAACCTAGAGCTATAACCTTGAGTAAAAAAATTGTTTCCCCTAAAATTGCCATACATTACGAAATGTATGAAAATTTATAGCGCACAGTGTTATTTTAGGTCTATTTAAAATTTGAAACTGTATAAAACTGCCAAAATTAGATGCACGTTTTGAAACTTTGCAAAAATTGCTTTTTGATCAATAGATTCGAATTTGGGGAAAAAGAGCTGACATGTCTACTTTAACGACCATTTCCTAGATAAAAGTTTATTAAGATAAATTTTCTCTACAAGCAAAGAAAAATCATGGTTATGACATGATCAAGACCGTCAAAATATATATCCTCTATAACAATATTTGGTTATCGAAAACAAGCAATAGTTATTTTAGTTATGTTTTAACATTTATGTCATCACGACCATAAAAGATTTGTTTAAATTTTATCATTTAAAGTTTGTTTTTAATACAAATTCAGATATGGTTGTCCTTTAAAAATAGTATGATTTAAAAATTTATAGTACAAAAATAGTATTATGTCCCTACAAAAAATAACATTATGATCGAAGCCAATTAAAATTACAAATAACCATTAATTAATAAGTGAAGTAACGGTATGATTACAAAGCAATCAAGCTATGATATATTTGAATCATAAATTGTTTCAACTATTCTGCTTCTTGTTAAATACATTTTTATTATTAGAAAGTTTGACATACTTACATACATATAAAAAATATACAAAAATTAAAAAAAAAAATAAATAAATAATTGAAATAAGCGATTAAATGTTATTGATATAAAAGTTGTATTTAAACAAGTAAGTACAATAAATATATTAAATAATATTTTGTAAATTCATATATTTGTTTCTTTAAACTCCTACAAGCAGCATAGGACAGCAGCGGTTCCTTCCAATATTCTGTATCTACTCCTCTATGTTCAATTTCTTTCCAGGTATGCGATAGCCGGCCTGTATTGCATCTGCCTTGTGGGTTCCACTCTATATATTGCTTTGCTATATTGCCTCATGGTTTCGCCAAGTTTGAGGAGCCTTTGTGTTTGCGTGATCATGATTCGATAATGTTGGATCGGTTGCTGGTTAGTTTCTGACCACATTATAGTATTGGAGATTGTTGAGTGAAAATCCACTCATAGAATTTTGTAGAAGTTTTGTTTGTTGGAATAAAATGTGTTTTAGAAAAGTGGAAAAACTTAAGTTTCATTTTAAGTCATAGTAAGTTAATTGCAATGGTGCTTACTTTAACGCTCACTTCTCACAGTGTTCCTTGTTAGCTGTACCCTGGTACCAAAAATACATTACAAGAGTGTTTTAAATAAAAGTTGTTTAAAGGCTATGGGCCATATTCATAAAAAATATTTTACGTTTGTCAAAGGCTTATATGACAGATGTAGTAAAGAAATTTGTCAAATAAGCCTTTAATAAACCTAAAATATTTTTTATGAATACGGCCCTATATCTCTAATGCACATACAAACATAATTATATTAGCATTTCTTATGTTAAACTTAGATGGGACTAGCTAATAATATAATTTACGAAATGCTTTTGCTGTAACTATAGAAATAATTATAAAAATTAAAATACATGTTTTTAAATTAATTTTTAAATATTTCGTATTTTTGGTTTTTTTACAGATTACTGCCATGCACAAATTTTCATCAAAACTTTGTTGTTCCATTACATATCAACGGCATTATTGTTAAATGTAAATCGAAGTCTAAAAATATCAATTTACAGGAGGATGCATTTTCATTTGTTCAGGTTAATAAAACGTTAATGCAGCAGGAATCAAAAAATATATTCGCTGGACATCGTAAGCCAAGCATACTAATGATTGGTATTGATACTTTATCGCGTATAAATTTTCGACGTAATATGCCTGAAACGTTCAATTACCTGATGGCTAATAAATGGTATGAACTCTTGGGTTATAATAAGGTAATTTATGAAAGTTATAAAACACTAGTTGAAATCGGCTCGCATTGGTTCTAAAAAATATTTTTGTACTGTATAAATTTTAAGATAAAATCTGATAACGTTGTTAGTGAAAATTGATAGTTTATTGTTTTTAGTTCAATTTATTTTTCTGACGTTTCCGTATATGCATTTATTTCTTACCGACCTTTTATAGGCAAATAGAAAATCAGGGTGACGACATGATCACAACGGTCATATTATATTTTGGTTATCGAAAACAAGTCAAGAAACAAGAAACAAGTTATTTTTTTTATTTTGTTTCATCATTAATTTTGACACAATAAAGTATTTGTTTGAATTTTGGGTACTCAACTCTCTAAACTAAATACTCGATACTTCAGTTTTGTATTTGTAAAATTAAATGAAACAAAAATTTAATTAATATAAATGATTACAATTTAATTTAAATAAAAATACCAGAATAAATAAGCTTGAGTCAAAATAAAAATGATTTACAGTAAGTTTCTTTCCAATAGTTTAACCGATTTTATTTCTAAGTACATTATGAAATAAAATTCTAAATATTATCATTATTTATTTTATAAAATATAATTTGCTTTTCCATTCAAAGGAATCTTTAACAAGTATTTTTTTGTATCGAGTAGCCAAAATATACTTTTATTTTAAGTAGTATTGACTCAATATTACGGAGTTTCAAAAAGTAGTAGAATTGGCCAGCTCGGCTTAATATTATATGTTTTTATGTTTTTATATTTTGATTCAAATTTAAAATTAATATTTTAAATCATTTTACAAACAAAGAAATGTACTTTATAATTAATTAGGCGGCAAAAACAAACTAAAATACCAAAATCAGAAATGGGGATAATATAATCGCATTGCAAAAAAATTAAGGCCTAACTATTTAAGTATCTAAATTTACCGATAAGTTGGGTTTTTGTGTATGTTTATATACATACATATGTATGTATGTGTATACAGGTGCGGTCAAAATAATACCACCAACTTAAAAGTTCTAGTAAAGCAATAACGCAATAAAAAATCCTGTGATTTGTGTAGTTTATTATAATACAAAAAATATTAATTTATTTCAAATCTTACAAACTTTATTAAAAACCATTAAAAATTTAGCGGTCAAAATAATAGCACTTTATCTAATTGTTGAAAAAATATTCGGTTGTACTTAAAAAAATTAAGCAAATCTAAAATATTTCACTTTTGTCTCTCCCCAACAATATAAAACTAAAATGTAATACTGTGTTACGTGCCTTTTACTTAAATATTAAAATTAATAAGTTTTCACATCTTTCTATAGCCATCGAATTCCATATTTCATTTACACTTTTGCTAAGGCCATCTGAAATTTTTTGTTTCATCGCAGATGATGTCTTCTTAACGTCTGCTTTTAGATTTTCAATGTATTTCAAATCCGGTGACTGTGCGCGCCACATAATCATATTGATTAAGTTATCAATTGTTTGCCATTTTGCTTGTGTCTTTGAAGTAATTTTCTTGTTGAAAGACCAACATTATTGGCATTTTATCGGAATCATATGGTAAAACAGCTTCTTACAGGATTATGACATATACGGCTTGATCTGAAAAACATCCCATTACCATTATACTAAAATCAATATGTGTTATACTTTTTGCTGTAAACTGCGGCTTGAATTTGTTATTATGTGGTCTTCTTTCATTAAAAATAACGATTTTCGATTAACATATCAATAGAATATTACTTCATTTTTTAAGTGGTCAAAAAACAATCGTTAAGCCACATGCTTAGAAGAAACCAGTGGTACTTTTCGTGGATTGCAAGCATAGAGAATGTTTTATAGCAGTCTACGTCGAATAATTTTCACACTGGCCGGTATATGCAATGCTATGTTAAGTTCCGTAGCTGTTATAAAAGAATCATTTTTAAATGTTCGAACTAAACGTTTCAACATAAGAAGTGAGATAATTCGTTTTTGGTCAGATGATTCTACTCTAGTGTCATACCATAACCATTTAAGGAATATAGCTTTTTAATTAGGTCGAATTGTTGTTGTTTTCATGCAGTGCTTTTTGCGTCCCATTTCTAAATTATATCGATCATAACTAAGTAACAGACAGTTATGAAATTTTACAAAAACTAAGTACGCCTTATAAGAATAGAAAATATTAGGGTGATCGACTCGGTTTTACAACCGGTGGAAAACCCGGTTTTTTTCCTCTTTTTGCTTGCGGTTTTTTCTAAATGTTGATTTTTCGAATATCAAATAGACCGGTTTTTTATCCGAAAAAGCCGGTTTCTTGTAACCAATCGTACCATAGTATATTTAGTATGCGAAAAGTTTCTAAAAATCACAAAATAACAACTATTAAATGTTCTTCCATAATATTGTTACAAATTTATTTGTTGTTTAAAAAACCAATGCAAAATAAGAAAAATAATTGAGCTTAAATATGATTTTTTTTATAGAATATAAACCTAACGTTAAAAGTTAAAGGTAATTGAAGCATAAACTTAGCTGATCGATCACTTTTAGTTTACAATAAAGAAAAACCAATAATCTCTCCTTCCACATACTAAATTTAATTGAGTATCTGTCAACTTAAATTTAAATTAAACCATCGAACAAACTAGTTTATGCCTATATTTTTATGTCTGTCAGGGGTATAAGAAAGAATTTTTAAAATAAAATTTTAAACTAGCCTTTAAAATGTATTTCAAATTACAGAAATCATTTCAAACAAAATACGTTAGTAGATATTAGTTTTAAAGATTTATCTAACATTTAAAAAATGTACAGAAGGAGATAAAAACTTTATAAAAGCCTTATAAAAAGTCTTATTTATTTATGTATTAATTTTTTGTATTTATTTATTTTACTTGTAAAGAGTACCTTTTGTCCTTAAATTCAACCAATTAAAACCAAATTAGTCAACATAATTTTTATTATATTTTTTTTTAAATATTTTTTAATTTTTTCTTTAAGTAATATATTTCATATATTCGAACCGGTTAACCGGGTTTTTCTCAATTTTCAAATAGCAACCGGTTTTTTTTAAATTCTAAATTTAAAACTATTTAAAAACCGGTTACTTAAAAAAGTCGAATACTCGATCACCCTAGAAAATATGTAATTGTTTTTGACATTTATTAAAAAGCGTTTGTCTTTGATCTTAATTTATTCTTATAACCGGTGCTATTATTTTGACCGACACTGTATATATGTTAATAATACACATACAGTGTTTTTCATAAGCAATTTGCGACTAGTTTGCTTAAGGAAATAACATTTGACTAAAACGTAACGAAAAAATTTGTTAAGTATATTATAGTTTTCTACATTGGATTTGACGTATTCGCACATTTGCTTAAGTCAGATTATGCACAATATACATACATGGTTAGGGTATTACACTAAATATGTCGTAAAGTTAGCAGACAGATGCAATTTTGTTATGAATAATTTCTCTGCAAACAGGTTGTTTAGATTAATTGGGAGTTTAGTTAAAAGTTTTATTGTACGTAGTGTATAAGTCGAAGCTTTGATTTTTGTTATGAACAAAACTAATTTGTTTTTAACTTATACATTATTTCCAATTTTTGGGAATAATTTAGAAATGTTAATAATATGTCGAATCAATGTACTTAAAAAAAACGAAAATTTAAAACCCCCTAGATAGGAGGTATACATATTTGTTGTTGGAAATAACAACATATAAAAGATGTAGTTAATTATAATAAGAAAGATAAGATAGTATTATCGCAAGTGTTAAATTGATACCACACAAGTTGTGCATTAGACCGTACGGAAAAAAAGGTCGGTGTACTTTATAGAGTATATAGTATTGTTACAGATTCACATTTAAATATATTGATTTACATGTTGATTTAAAGGTTTAATTTACAGTAGTATAAATTACATTAGTTTTATTTACAGTTGTTTATGTACATTTAACAATTCCTTTGCTTGATTGTTTGGTCGTCTTACATGTTATGTAATATACAGCCAAAATATTTTATTATATGCAACATACTTTAAGACCCAGTTAGTTTTCCCACTTCTTAATTTAAATGTAACGGCTTTCTGGTAATTTGCCAAAATGTACTAGTTTGTACGTGCTTTGTGGAATGTTACAGGCTACCACTGTGTTACTATAAATAGTCGAACAGAACAGCTAACATAATCGGTATAACAGTAGAGCTTGTTAATTAAATTAAATTTAATTTGAATTATTAAATTAAATAGTAGAATAAATGAACTTAAGGCAAAATAAAAATGATTCACATTAAAATTTAAAAGTGTATAACAATAAGTGAAATAATAAATAATTTATTGCCTAAGTTAGTGATGGGCAAATAGGTAAAATTTATCGATATATATCGTATCGATATTTTTCAACAGTATCGATATATATTTTTTTTAAACATCGATATTTCGATATATCGAAATGTATTTACCTAACACTGTTGTTAAAATATTCCAAGTTCAAAAATTAAATACACATAATACAAACATATCTTTAGCTGAAACTTAAACGACCCTAACTAACAAAAAATTCAAAATCGTTTTTTATTGATTCTGATGCATAGCATCGAAATTCACATGCACACAACAATTTGGACTTATCTGACCAAAATTACCAATTTTATTAACGAAAAACAAACGGCCCTATCTACAAAAGCATTTATTTCATAAACGCAAAAAGACAACTGATTGTTTGTATAGACAACATTGTAAGTTGAAGTTATTATAGAGAAATAAATTTGTAACAGCTTAATGCAATTTTTTTATATAAAATATATTAATTTCATCTTAAGAGCGAGTTGAAAAGAAAGAAAAAGAAAAATTAAAAGTTTCTAAAAAAAAGTGGATCATCTACAGGATTTAAAACCATGACTTTTAAAAGATTGTTCTTATTTATACCCTTTATTTTTATTCCAATTCTTGAAACTTTTTATTTTATTGTTATGAATTATTTTAATATATTTTTGTGATGCATTAATAAAATGAATTTACATATAATATTAATATTTATTAAAAATAAATAAAAAGCGTGTAGATATAATTAAATTTATTAAACAGCGTTTTCCTAATAAATAAAAAAATACAATTATCATATTTAGTATTAATGTGTAGATAGGGTTTTTGGTTTCATAAAATTAGAGTACGAAAGGACCTAACTAACAAGGCTTTTTAAATATTTTAAAATCTTAATTTATTTTGCAGGAATTAAATTTTTCACACATTTTTTTATAATCATGCTGATCGAAAATACACCATTAGTTTAAAACAGTTTTTTGCTTCTCTTGTAAAAACGCCGTTTGCGTTTTAGCTAACGATATGTACAAACTTATTATATGATTTTAAATATTTATTTCTGCAAACAATTCAATAAAAACAATAAAATAATATTAAAAAAACAACAAAAAATATTGACATCTCGCCATATTAAAACTAAAAAAAAGTCAAAATTTTAAATGGCGTCAAATAAGTTACGAAACCATCACCTTATGCTTACATATTAATCCAACCAGTACTCATCGGATATGGATATCAGAAGTACTCTATTCTTTATGTGATCTCCTGTCAATCCACTTCTTTTAGCAGACCTCAAAGCGGAAGAAACATGTTCCCTCTTACTATGTTCTGAGCGAATAATATCGTTTATTTTTAATATATCATTTGAGGCAGCTGTTATAGACGTAAAAAGAATACGCTTGAACCTTGGGTCCAATATGATGGCTATTGAAAGAAAAATATTTTTTTCTCTTTTTTCTTCAACCTTTTTCAGAAAAGCGTCTTTTACAAGAAGACCTAAAGTAGACGAAGGAGATGAGTGATGCGTTATTTGACGAACTAAATTTAAAATAGGCTAGGCTAGACGTCATAAAAAAATTTTAATGGTGAAAAAATATATGATGTATGTGGTGATGCCAGCCAGTATTGTTGAAAAAGTCTACTCGTACTCGTAAATAAGAATCGATGCATCGAAATATCGGTTTTTGAAATATCGGCGATATATATCGATAATTTTTTTTCATAAATATTGATATTTTGATATATCGTTATTTTTTGCCTATCCCTAGCCTAAGTAGTAATACTCAAAAGTGTTTAAATAAATAAAGCGCTCTTAATTTTATTACAAACTAGCGAACCTCCTGCGCACTTCGTAGTGCAAAAAAGAAAATGAAAAAATCAATTTGAATTTATTTAAATCAGTGATAAATTGCTTTTATTGTAATGTTCTGTGGTAAACCAATATTCGAAATGAATGCAGTGTTCACTAAAATGGCTATAACTTAATACACATTCAATGGCCGTATTTAAATAAAAACCTTAATATTGAGTATTCATATGAACTTTGCAGAAACAAAATCGGTTCACGCATTCCAGAGAACATCAATTACTAACACAGTGCAACGTATTTATATATATATATATATATACATATATATTGATTTCAAGTGTTATTATTTGCAATAAAAGAATTCCCAATAGGTAGGTATATTTAAAGAAAAACAAGTAAGAGCGCTATATTCGGCCGTGCCGAATCTTATATACCCTTCACAACGTGTAGTCATGCAATAACAGTAGTTTGTATCACCATTCATCCCATATGAAATACGTACATACATATAAAAAACATACATATATAAAAACATCCCATGGTAAAATTATAAATTTACGTATGTATGTTCAAAAAAAAATAAAAAAAAAATTAAAAAAAAAAAATTAAAAAAAAAAAATTAAAAAAAAAATTTAAAAAAAAATTAAAAAAAAAAATTTTTTTTAAATAATTAAAATATATATAATAAATACAAAACAAAAAAAATAAAAAAAAATATTAAAAAAATATTAAAAAAAAAAATTAAAAAAAAAAATAATAATAAAAATATAAATAATAATATATTAAATAAAAAATAAAAAAAAATAAAAAAAAAATTAAAAAAAAAAATATAAAAAAAATAAAAAAAATTTTTTTTTGGCTCAGCTGGGATTCGATGCCACGTTTTCTCTAACCAGTATACACGTTTGTATGTATGTACGTTGTTGTTGTAATGTTGTTTTTGTGAAAAAAAAATCTAGGTGGTCGTGGGTTTTTGCTCATATCTCAGTTGTTTATGTACCGATGTTTCTGATTTTCAATACCGATCTATTCCCGAATATTTCTGATATTTTAATACCTCACCCGAGTCCAAGCGATGTCGGGGGGCTTCAAAAAGTTGATTTCAACATACACACGGACAGACGGTCAGACGGACAGACTGACAGGGCTTAATCGACTCCCCTATTCATAAGCTTTCAGAAAATATATACTTTATGGGGTCGGAAATCAAAATTGTAGAAATTTCACACGGAATGACAAACCTATATATACCCTTTTTCACTGTGTGAAGGGTATAAAAATCAATGTTTATAAAAGGTATAAACGTAACAGTGTTCTTGCATGGCAATTTCTACTAGCTTTTTTTTGTGTTTTGGCTTTGATAATTACAGTCATATATTAAAGTGTGATAAATTTATTTATTTATGATCCCTAAGGATCATTGAACTCAAGAAAAATTTAAAAAGGCGACCCCTACGTTTGGCAAAGAAGTAGATAATACAAATTATCACTTAGTTAGCTTTAATTTTGTGATATGATAGTGATTCATTAGGGTGATAGTGGGGAAATATTAGAACGGGGTACTTGGGGTCAATGTACTTTGACATGTGGTTTCCTTTACATTTGACACTGACATAACGATAATGTTCATGATGAACATTATATATTTTTTTGGTTATATTTTGTAGAGTTCAGTAAATTTTCCGAATTAGCCTTTTTAGTTAGATTCAGACATCTTAAACACGCTTAGCACAAAAAATTTGCATTTATGTTGGTGTTTTTAAGCCAGTTTCAACAATTTTTTTATTACTTAAAATTTTTTCTATAAAATATTTTAGCAAGATTTTTGCATAAATAAAAAATTTCTGTAAATTCTTATAAGGGTTTATTTGTTAAAAATCATACCTAATATATACCAACGGGGTTATTAGAATTGAATTTCATTTGTTTAGTTCACATTAGTTTAATTTTTATTTTAATTACTTTTTACATTAGTTTAACTTACTTTAGACTAATAAAGATTTTATTTTAAAACTTTAATTACCTTGAAACTACTTATATACAATTCATACTTTGTAATATACTTTCAAGATGTTTAAAAAATGAGAATTTACATTGTTTTGAAAATTCTCAATCTGGTATAACACTAGAATATATAATATAAGGAACATATAGCAAGAAGTAGTTAGTTGTACATAAGACATACATAAGTGAAGATCAACTTGATTCAAATAAAATTGAAGTATTAAGTCAACCTACAATGGTTTTAAGTGTGTTTTAATAAATATAATTTTTATAAAGTCAATTTCCAGACTGCTGATTATTGTTTGCAATAAAAGAATCCCGGTTTATTTAAAGAAAATAAACCAACATTTATAAACGGTATAAACTTAATAATATATTGTAAATGTGGTTTTCTAGTACATGATATACTACGAGGCGAATCGAATGGGGCCGTTGCCACAATATTGCGGACAAAAACAATCACAAAAGCAAATTGATAGCCTTTTGTCATTTCATATTACTGAATTGTTTAATATTGCAAGTATTAAATTATTTAGTATTTTCATCGACTTTTTTGTAATAAATTAAATGGTTAGATAAGCTTAAGCTCTTTGTTTTATTTTACTTTATTTTATTTTCAAACTCAAATAAAAAGATAAAAAGTAACTATATATTAACCCAGGGTTCAAAGTTACCTTCATACTAAATTATATCAAAATTCAAAAGCCAATTGAGTTCAAAAAGACAAACAGATAGACGAAAATTCTAAAAAAAATGATATTTTGTATACTAGATCGTTAAATATAAACACTGCCATCAAAATTTTCAAATAATATTAAATGGAAAGATATGATTTTTTTTGGAAATTTTAATATATTTATGTAAATAAGAAGTTAATTTGGCTTGAATTAACCTTACGTGACAACACATCTGTAACGTTAACTCCTCAAAATGACAATAAAATAAATGCTCAGTGTTTACGAAGCATATGCATAGATGTGGTGATTCAGTGGCTTTTTATTTGAAGTCCTGAATGAAATTTCTATTTTTTCCATAAATATTTTTTTTAGGAAGTTATATTAAAGCAACTATTGCGCATACTACATGATGCTACCTTCTTTTAAATGAAACTAGAAAGTTTAGAAAGATGGTGAAAAGTTAAACAAATACACTATTGGACAAAATAAAGTGTAATTGGCTACGGCGTGTAAAAAATGTTAAAAAAGTTTAGAATAATTAAAAAAAAAAAAATTAACTATCCTATTATTATTAAAATTTCTTTGTTTACTTTGTAAAAAAGAAAATTATGATCACTTTTATCAGTGAATAGGGCAATTTTGGAGTCAATTCAAAGTGCAATTTTAATTTAAATTTATTTAATACAGTAATATAAAGCCCTTAGGGCCAAAATAACAATATTACAAGATAATAATAAGCTATTAAAAAAAGAGAAAAAAAAAATATAATACAAAATATGTAAATATATAATTCAATTAAATACAAATTAGGACTATTGGTTATCGGCTTCCCAGCCGCAAAATAAGAAGTAAATATGTAATAAATAATTTTAAAGCGTGATCCATTTCGAGGTTCCCTACTTAAAAAAAAAAAAAGAAAATTCAAATTTAATGGGGAATGTTTATTTTCATTTGAAAGAACATTCTTTGGCATTTATTTTTTGAAGATTATGTCTATTAAATGTTGGCCGTTGCCACGTCGCAGATGGTCCATCCGTTGAGTCCAATTTTCGATGACTCGTTCGAGCATTTCGACTGGTAACTGGCGAATGACACTTTAGACTTTACATATCCCCACAGGAAAAAGTCTAATGGTGTGATATCACACGATCTTGGTAGGTCTCAATAAATCCATTGACTGATGCGATGTGTGGGAAGTGGCGCAGTCTTGCTGAAACTATCTATCGCCGAGATCACGAGCTTCAATTTCAGGCATCAAATAGTCGGTTATCATGCCACGATAACGGTCGCCATTGACGATTACGTTCGCACCGGCATCATTTTTAAAGAAATATGGACCGATGATTCCACTGGCCCAAGCGTGCTGGACGTGGTCTATTCGATCGAATATTATCCAGTAATGAATGCTGGGTGTTAACATGCCGATTATATTGACCGAAGTGCACGAAACACATTCCTCACAGAATAACGTCGTTCACAAGTTATTGTGTTCTATGTGACACATAAAACATATGTATACCCATGGTGTAATTACATAAGGTTATAGCGCAAAGGAGAGCGATTTTCGGCTCTCTTTTTTTATGTATAAAGTTTAAAAATTTCCGGAGTTGAAAACATTTTTTTAATACGTAGTTTGACATACTCCAGAACACAAAAAAATTGTCAGCTGGGCTAGCACCGCCACCTTGTATATGTAAGTGTACCCTGTGTATACCTATAAAACACAATAATTTGAGAATGACGATAATTTAATCAAAAAATAAAAAAAAATTCGTTGTATATATGTAGAGTTATTTTCATTGCTTTCCAAAAATTTTCATTTAAATTAAGAGTAAGTTTTTATAAAATGAGAATAAGTTTATTAATTTTTTATACTTTAGTAAAAAAACGATCCTCCAAATCTCAACTTCCAAGAGCATATAAGATGAAACCTTTATCCAAAGAAGTAAAGGATTTATTAAAAAAAGGTTGTCAAAGCGGTCCTTCGTACAAAACTTTAGCTTAAAAGTATAACATTTAATGTTCCGGCGCCAGAAAAATAGGTAAATGTATGATTACCGGAACTCTAATGACATTTTCAAAAACTTTGAGATAGAAAACGGCATACTACACAGCGCGAAGACTATCATATTGCAGTTTTGATTAAAATGAACCTTTAGTCTCCTTTAAGAGTTAGCAAAGATGAGTTGAAATTATGTGTCTTAACCTGAACCATACGAAAAAGATTAAATAAAAATTTCATAAAGCCCTTGCTATGCCCTGCAAATGTTAAAAAGCGCTTGACCTTTGCTAAAAAGTATATAAATATGCCACAAACTTTTTGGAATAAAGTTTTCTAGTCATATGAGTCAAAATTTTAGCTCGAAAATAAAAAACGTTGAAATCGAGTATGATATGAGCTTTAACAAACGCTTAAGTCAAAAAGCATTACTCAAGCTTAATGGTTTGGGGCTGCTTTTCGACTGGTCAAAATCTACTCTAAAATAACTGGAGAGCACTATGTTAATATTTTCAAAGAAAAACTTAAAAAGTAATGCTTAAGAATCTTTTAGCAGGATAACGACACCAAACTCATAAGTAAAGTGGCAAACAATTATTTTAGAGACGCCATAGAGTCCTTATTTAAACCGAATCGAACACTTATAGAAAATTTTCGATGATAAAATTCCAATGAAATCACGTACCAACCTTTGCTTTTTATGCCCAATAGGCTCAAAGAGATCATTATCAATAAAGGAGGAGCTACAAAATATTAAAATTTCATTTATTCTCGGTTTTATATAAAAATATGTTGAATTTGCATTTCTTTTTGTCCAGCCATGCCATGCCTTCTTATGTGATCGGTTTTGTTAAATTTATATTTAGGAAAATTTTTTTTAAAAATATAGTTTTTCTGTTTGTTTTTTACATGATATGCTAAATTAAATAAATTAATTCAGTAAAAGTGAATTTAATTTTCTTTCCTTAACATAAGAAACCACACATGGAATTGCACTTTATTTTGTCCAATAGTGAAGAAAACTTTGCTCTTAGATACACTGCAATTCTTAGTAATGTTTATTTCAGTGCGGTGTTAATCTTTCGGCCCTATTAAGTCAATACGTCCCAATAAAAATTTGTGTGATTCAATTTGTTCTCTGTAGTTAAGAAAATCATGTCTTAAAATATCCCAGACGTTCGTTTGAGTTTTAACTTATAAAATCAGAAATGGAACTTAATTTTCAGCTCGTTGTTAAATGAGTTTTTAGTATAAGTTGATTAAACGTTCTCGTAAAAGTAAAGTAAGTGAAAGTCGTATTTTTTTGGGGAAAAAATATCACAATTATGTAAAGAACTTCAAGAGTTTTTAGAAGCCGATATTTCTGTTTACAGTTATTCAAATGATTCCGAATTCTAAAAAAAGTCTTTGGAATCATGCCATAAAGAAGAGAGGAAGAAATTCCATATTAATTTGTTATTAGGTAATAATCCAAAAAATTCGATTGAGATAATATATCACAGAATAATTAAAGGACTTATCAAAAACTTAAAATGGAAACGAATTTTTATAATTTTTCAATAAGTGAAAATACATATTCTGATCAAAAAGGTGATTTTTCACGTAAAATATTTTACAAATGACTTGTCCTCAGGTAAGTTTAATTTAAAAAGAGGGACATTAAAAAGCCCAAACCTATGATTGGTACTTCACTCTACCTTAATGTGGTCTTTCCAGAATAGCCTCCAATCACGTACTACTCCTATATATTTGACTTTTATATTATTTTGTATTATCTTATCTTGAAAAACGGGACAGTCATATGCCGGTATACTTCTTTTTCTCGTACACAAACCAGTTTGCGTCTTGTCAGGATTGACATTGAGCACTCGCTTCTTTGCCCAGTTGTAAGATATATTCTGATCTATGAGCATTTTTCCCAATATTCAATATCGCAATATCATCTGCGTAATAGATGGGTTTAAAAACCTCTTTCGATGGAACTCCCAAAAGTTTAGGTGTGGTGGTTACCCATAGTAACGGAGATAAGATACCTCCTGGCGGGGTTCATCGCATAATTTGTCTCTTATTCAATTTAGTGTGTCACAATATACAAAGCTTTTTATGTAGTCAATTTTTATTAATTTTTTGCCGACGGAAATATTGAAATATTAGATTCAAGAAATGCAAACCTCCATACATCATACTAACTAAATTAGCAAGCATAATTTTATGCTTGCTAAGGTTAAATATATTTTTTTCGTTTATTAATTGTAAACTTTTCTAATCTTAGGTTGGCGACAATACATTACCCAATTTAATGCCTCTGCTATCAGGCTATACTAGAACTACCGTGTACAATAAATGCCATCCAAAAAAGGTTGCTGGTTTTGATGACTGCAATTTTATATGGAGCACATTTAAGAAGAATGGTTATCACACAGCGTATGCAGAAGATACATCTTCCATTTCAACATTCAACTATCATTTAAAAGGTTTTAAAAAAACACCCACCGACTATTACTTTCGTCCCATTTCTTTGGCAATCGAAAAGACTATGAAGAAAAAAACGAAAGCTGGTTTAAACTATTGTGTTGGACGCAGACAATATGGAGAGTACATCTATGATTATGGTATGGAATTTGTGACACGATACAAGAATTTATCTAGCTTTGGATTTTTTTGGACCAATTCATTTAGTCACAATTCCTATGATGTCTCAGCTACTATGGATAAGACGATGCTTAATTACTTTAAAGAGTGGAAAAAACGGGGTATATTTGAAAATTCAGTGGTAATGTTTTTTAGCGATCATGGAACTCGATGGGGTCCATTGCTAAAACTTTCTCAGGGTTTTTTGGAAGAACGATTGCCAATGTTTTTCATCTCATTGCCAAAATGGTTTCGTGACAAATATCCGGAGTTAGTAAGCAGTTTAGAAATTAATCAAAGGCGGTTAGTCAATGCATTTGACATAAATATGACACTGCAACATCTTTTGAAATTAGGAGAGCCAAACTTTAAGGAAGAGCAAACATATGATTGTCCTGCGTGCCAAAGCATCTTCAAGGAGATACCAGAAAATCGTACTTGTGACGATGCCAGCATACCGGAAACATGGTGTACCTGCTTACCTTTTAAGACGGAATCGCCAAAAAGTAAAACGGTTAAGACGGTTACCAACTTAATTATCCAGCAAATGAATCATTATTATGAACTTAAAAATTTAACATCTATATGCAGTCAATTGCAATTAAAAGAGATAGCAAAAGCCAAAATACGCTATATAGATGCATTGAGTTCCACAAATAATATTACTACTTATGCAATTGATTTTGAAACTTATCCTTTAACTGAACCAAAAACTTTATTCAGTGCTACTGTTGATTATATTCACTCTAACAATAGTATTCACTTAAATGTTGAGGACATTAGCAGACAAAGTCTATATGAAAAAACGGCCAAATGTACAGATGATAAACAGGCGAAAAAATATTGCATCTGCAAAAACTCTTTAAAATCGCCAAAAAAATAAACCATTTAAAGCAATTAAAGAAATGCAACAAAGGATACGGGAATGCAAGATGAAAGGGATGATTGTTGCAATGAACAAATTACCCAAAAATAATTGGTGTGGTCGGCAATATCTTTGCCACATAATCTATTTTAGATTTAAATCCAGTATTTACTTCCTCAAACGATGTTACAATTGTTTCCCATTGTTATCAAATCCAAACTTAAAAAAAAATTAAAGTCGTCTACTCATCAAATATCAAGTGTCTTATCAAAATTGACGATCTGTTAACAATGTTATTGTAAACAAAAACTCAACAAATTACTCGTATTTATTACTAGCCCTACTGCTCACTAAAATTATTATTATTACAGTAGTTTTAATTGCTAACGGTAGCTGTTACTTTTTGGTTATATTCATTATTGTAATACATACATACATACATAAACACATAAATATACTCTTTAAGAATACTCTATATAGGTTCATTGTACATATGTATGTATGTATGTATGTAACAGGGATGAAAATACTACTCATATACATGCATACAAATTTGTGTAGATAATTATACAAATACTATATAGTACCATAACTGATTTAGTGTAATATAATTATATCAATTACAAAAAAGCTTTTTATTTGTATATAAAAAACAAAAAACTACAAACATCACTGCAAAACATTTAAAGGATATCACATTGGATAGTATTTTAAAATATAAAGAAACTAGCATATATGTAACCCGATTGCGTAATTCTTACTATTTATTGAATGCTCAAGTTCTTAATTATTAAATATTTTTGGTTCAATTTATGAAAACTTGTATCTCTTATTCAATTTACTTAGAAAAATAAAAAGTAGAGTAAGGATATAGCGGGCATATATTTTATATCTAAAACTAAAATCAATGCTTCTACTGAGTTTCAAAAATTAAGATTCATAAATTCAAAATTTGCAAAAATTACCCTAAAAATAAAAAAACTAAAAACTTCAACTTGATTTATAATTACCTACATAAAGATTCTATGTATACAAAATATAAAAAAAATCAGAAAAAGTAATTTTCTGGTCGTTCATATTACTAGTAGTTAGACGTCGGATTAAAAATCAATAATTTTAAGAATCTATGTTCACAAACGTAAAAATACAAAGAGTACAAACAAGTGCGAAAAGGCATCTTTTGTGTCGCCTATATTATTTTCATTCTCAACTTGAATCAATAATCCTTTATTTCACAATTTTAGCTTCATAAACGTATAACATAAAAAAGTTCCATAAAAATTCAAAAAAGTACAAAACGTACCATAAAGTACCTCGTATCAAAAGTCGCTAATTTCGAAATTCTACCGTCACAAATGTTGAAAATACAAAAAGTACAATAAAAATTCAAAAAGTACCCTTTTCGTGAGCCATAACATTTTTAGTCTCACCTGGAATCAATAGCTCTTTATTTTTCAATTCTACCTTTATAAACGTAGAAAATACAAAAAGTACCATAAATATTCAAAAAGTACCTTTTTGGTCGCACGTAACATTTTCAGTCTTAACTCGGATCAATAGTCACTAATGTCGAAATTGTAGCTTCATAAACGTATAAAATACAAAAAGTACCAAAAAACAGAAAAGTACCTTTTAAATGTTTAAATATTAATGCTTTAAAAAAATATTTTCATAGACATGATTTAAAGTCTTACTCTTTTTTGCATATAAGTAATTATGTTCTAAAAAGTACCAAACTGTTCACCGAATTATCTCCTTTCTACCCTTTGAATGTGTTAAAATTTATACCGAATTACATTATTTTGTATGTCTGGTGAAATCCCTATTACAAATTTTATGAAAATTGGCCCTGTAATTAGGATTTATAAAAAATTTTCGGTGATGTTTCCCTTTTTGGTCCCATAAAAGTTTCAAAAATTGCACCTAAATAATTGTCCATACTCTATAATAATAATTATCAAATTTTGTCGTATTGAATAATATTAGAAAAGTTTCTTTTAAAAAAAGTACCAAAAATAGGGAAATTTTTTACCCCTCATACATACGAATTTAAAAAAAGTGTTGATATCCTATTATTTTTTCGCGGATTAACTAATACAGTTTCAACTTTTTTTTGCTTATGTTTTTTACTTAAGGTACCAAAAAAGTACCAAATTAAAATTTTTACCCGTTTTTTTCCCTTAGCTGTTGAAAATTTAAAAAAAATTCCAGACTTGTCAGCTTATATTTTGTGCAAGTTACAATACATTTTCAATTTAATTTTTATCATTTTTAGTTCATCATATATAAGATGACCGATTTTACCCCCTTAAAGGACGAATTTCCAAACCGATTATCCGAATTTCATGCCTCTAGCTCTTTGCGTTTGGGCTGTGCGATGATGAATCAGTCAGTCAGTCACGTTACTCTTTTATATATGTGACAGCGCATAGAGAAAGGGACCTAAGGGTAAAAAAGCAATAGTTATAGTTTATGCTTTTAATTTTATGTATTTAAACTATAGTCCTGTTTTGTCACTATCTTCCCAGTATTATTTAAGACTTGTGCTCTATATTGTTTTAATAAAAAAAGTGTTTCTTTTTTAAATTTTAAAACAAATTTGTACAACTCTTAAGTTTTTAACAAAAAAATATATTTTTTCGAATTTAACTTTAAATTGTTAAAAACACTAACGTCAAGTTGTAATAATGGCCCTAAAAGATTTCACTCAAAACTATAATTTCCTTTAGTAACTAATTAAAAAAAATTAAATTAAAAATTTTTAAAGCAATTTTCGTTTGAATATTTCAGTTCAACACTTTTTTTTTACTTTAGCGTCCTCTTTTGTCAACAATAGAAGAAGGTACCGAATTCCTCGTACATATTTATTTATTGGTATTATGTTAGAAAATCAGTGTGCGGTGGGGTGTAATTAAGCATTGGTATACTTCAATTAAAATTTCTTTGCATTGCAAATCCAGGGGAGGGAAAAAAATGTAACTACTGCACAAAAATGGATTTCTTACCAAATTTTTCTCAAAAACGAATTAAAATCTACAAAACACAAAATTATAATTTGATAGCAAAACACATTTATTTTTTTATAAATGAAAGGAATAGCAAATTATTATAAAACAATATATTGATGTTTTTGTCATGAACCTACTGAGAAGGGGATTTGGTGAGCAATTGGTCTTACATGCGTTTTGACCCCACCATGTAATTTTTGGGTGGGAATATGTAAAATCTCTGGTGTACACAAATTCCAACCCAGTAAGACAACAAAACCGCGGCCATTAATGAGATACCAGCCGAAATGCTTAAATTATTAAATGAATGCTTTGCTTCTCTAATTCTGATTCAATTAAGTTGTAACATAAATAGTATAAAAATTACATATGAGTATACTGATGAAGAGTGCTGATGATGAAATCGTAGCTGGTTTCGACAATGCATTCCACTCTACTAATATCGGAAGAGTTTTTTTTTTGTCAATATTATTAAATGATTAAAATTTAATTTGATTTAATTTAATAAATGTTTTAGGAAGTTTAATAATAGATTTTTAAAAGATTTTTTAATTTTAAAATCCCAATCGGTAAAAAACCATCTGATATTAATACAAAGTAAAAAAAAAATACTTTTAATTAAAAAAGTTTTAATAATAGTGTAAAAATTTTATTTCTTATAAGTGCATATTTTTTGGTAATAATTATTAGTTTCTTTGATCTCTTTTAATTATATGTAATAGTTTTTGTTAAGCTTAAGGTTTCTTTTATTAATACATTTTTATACCCTTCACACAGTGAAAAAGGGAATATATAGGTTTGTCATTTTTTGTTCTATTTTATATTATTTGATCAATATTTTTCTAAGCTTAAGGTCTTTTCAATACTAAAACATTTTTTTGGTCTATTTTATATTATTTGATTAATATTTCGCTACCTCAATATTTCGTATCATCAGGATACGAGTTTTTATTATATATTTGATTTTTGTTTTTGTAAAAAAAAATAAATATTTAAAAAATAAACTGAAATAATATTTTCAATTTGTTAATCAAACTATAAATTAAAAAAAAAAAATATCAACACACTAAACAAACAACAAATATATATTCAAAATCAAAATATCAATTTATTTGTGCCAAATCTGATAATACCGTTCACCATCATGAACATGGGTATAATGACCACATCGCAGCTTAGCCTAGATTTTATGTTAAACGAAATTTTTCTTTATTATTTTCGGTGTCATCTATGATTTTGAATAGTTAACTGTATTCTACTAGTGAAGCCTTTATGATGGGGTATAAAAGTCCTCCATTTTTTAAACGCTATTTTAAATTTGTGTCTATAAATTATTCTAGGGCTAAAAAATTTTATTTTTTGTGGTAATAATATGGGAAAAAACAGAAACAGTCGTATTTGATTGCTTATATCTCAGAACGTTATGGGGCGATTGTGCTGGATTTAAACAGCGATTCATTATGTAGGAGCTTCTAAAAGTTAAACCGTCATTGCGCAATCGACTCCCCTATTAATAAGTTTTCAGAAAATATATGTATACTTTAAGGGGTCAGAAATTAATATTGTTGAAATTACAAACGGTATGACAAAGCTGTATATCTTTGTGAACCACAGGTGAAGAGCAAGGCATATCCATAAGGTATATGCAACGGCGAATTGATACAATAAAGCAACTTTTGAGGGAATGTTCTATGTCAAGGCCAACTCGTATATCAGGGATGGAAAAGTTGCTTTTACATATTAAATATAATAAAATTTCATTAATAAGAGGATTTAAATTTATTAAACACATTATTAATTACGCAAAAGCAACAAATATACATAAATTTATCACATTTATTATCAAAAAAGTACACTTAAGTTAATTGTTTAATACCGAAACCAAAATCACATTTCCTATCCCTGCATTAATAAATGAAATCAAGGCGAATTCAACCAGTTTTGATAAAAAGTTTCCCAATTAGCTGGACTCAAGGCATATCCATAAGGTATATGCAACGGCGAATTGATACAACAAAGCAACTTTTCATGGGATGTTTTATGTCAAGGCCAATTTGTATATCAGGGATGGAAAAGTTGTTTTTACATATTAAATATAATAAAATTTGATTAAAAAAAGGATATAATTGTTTGAAACACATTATTAATGACGCAAAAGCTACAAATATACATAAATTTAGCACATTTTTTATCAAAAAAGTTCACTCATGTTAATTGTTTAATACCGAAACCAAAATCACATTTCCTATCCCTGCATTAATAAATGAAATCAAAGCGAATTCAACCAATTTTGACAAAATGTTTCACAATCAGCTGGGCTCAAGGCATATCCATAAGGTATATGCAACGGCGAATTGATACAACAAAGCAACTTTTCATGTGATGTTTTATGTCAAGGCCAATTCGTATATCAGGGATGGAAAAGGTGTTTTTACATATTAAATATAATAAAATTTGATTAAAAAAAGGATATAATTGTTTGAAACACATTATTAATGACGCAAAAGCTACAAATATACATAAATTTAGCACATTTTTTATCAAAAAAGTTCACTCATGTTAATTGTTTAATACCGAAACCAAAATCACATTTCCTATCCCTGCATTAATAAATGAAATCAAAGCGAATTCAACCAATTTTGACAAAATGTTTCACAATCAGCTGGGCTGATAATTTCACCTGTATGAATTCGCCTTGGCTGGGCTGATAATTTCACCTGTATGAATTCGCCTTGATTGATATTATGTTAAATATTTTATTTATTTGTGATAACATACATACACATATGTACATACTTACATATGTTTGTATGTATGTACATATAATAAATATTTATAATTGTTTTCCAATCAAAACATATCAAAATATGTTTTTAAACATATTTTTCAACTAATATGAATATAATCTGCTTCTTTTGGTTTTACCATGTTGGGAAATCAATCAAGCATCAGAATGAAAATGAAAACGTTACAAATATTTTATATAAGATGTGTTTGTACTTGAAAAAGGCCGATACTATTTTAGCGTACTATTGTGTCTAAATAAGAGCGTTACATTTTGATGAGGGTTTTGTTTTGCTAAAACGAAATAAATGGCAATAAGATAATAATAGATTAACCTTCTACCTGATAAACTACTGAAAATTATAGATACATACATACATACATATGTACATATGTATGTGTTTGTTTGTTTGTTTTTGCGGTACATTTTAACTGTATCTACATTGAGTGTCATGAGTTACGCCCCTTATTACTCTATTTAAAAATGTGTAGAGAATATTCATACACAATTCTTTATAACTAATACAAAGCAACTACTAACCACAAATAACTGAATGAATTTTTAGGGAAATAAATAAATAGTTTACAAGAATGAGATAACATTACATTTTGAAATGAAACAGCAAATGAAAATAAAAATGAAGTTTTACCAGGCGCCTTTTAGTAGAGCAAAAGATCCTTTAAAATCACAAACGTTTTTTAAAATTAGCACAGTATAACATTAATCATCATTTGAAAAGGATCTTTTTGAAATCTTAAAATATTTTTATTTTACTTTTGTTCTTTTTGTTTCAAATATGAGTAGTTTTACTATTGATTATATTTTAAATCGAGCTGGTGAAAAATATGAAGGAACTAATCGTTCGGCTGGCATTAAACGCAACAATAAAATTCCACAATTTCATCCATTTATGATGGTTATAAATGATCATGAAAATAAATTGAAATTTTTACAAGAATTACAAAGACAACATCAGCAACAGCAAAAAGGACAACATCATGAACGTTTGGAGGAAATGCCTGTATTAGACTGGTTACAATACTCTCGCTACCATCCACCAAAATTGCCCAGATCTTTACGTCAAGGTCCTGCAAAACGGACTCCTGGACGTTTGCCGCGCATACCATTTACTCCTGCCCAGTTACAAACTTTGGAAAATGCCTATAAGAATTCCAACTATTTGAGTGCAGAAGATGCCAATAATCTGGCGGAATCTTTGGAATTGACAAATACACGTGTTAAAATATGGTTTCAAAATCGGCGTGCCCGTGAACGACGCGAAAAGCGTGAAAAAGAAGAAAATTACGATTCTACACTGTCATCTAATGCTTCAAGTCCCGAACCAGAAGATGTTATAGATATCGAATAAGATTGTTAATATACATACATACATAAATACATACATACATACATACATACATACATACATATTTACGTATGTATTTTATTAATGCATGTTCTTTTGTTGTAAATATTTGTAAATAGTAAAAGTATAATTTGCGATAAATAAAAATTGGTCTATAAAGTTAAGAATTTTTCTTTATACATTTATTACAACTGAATTAAGTATAAAGCTGAACTTGCGTAGAAAGTATTAGGAAATGTACATTAGATACTTGAGTTAGATATTTGAGTTTTTTCGTAAAATTTATCTTATATTAAGTTAAAAAGTTTAAAACAGAATTAATTTAAAAATGTTTAAAAAAAGTTAAAATAACACGTTGTAGCATAAGTTTTCAAAATATTTACATACGTGTTGACAAAAAACTCTTACACAATGCTGTTATTTTAACGACATCGATTAAGTTGGCATCCCCATTGCCTCTTTTTAAAGAATTTTTAATCGTTCTAAACAGAACTTTGGGAGATTAGTTTTCTCACTTTTGTTAAATATTTTTTTAAGAGCTTTTAGAACCTATAGCTTATTGACATATACATATGTGTCGAACGAACGAGAAATAAGGCAACCTAAAACAATATATTCTTAAAAATTTTTATTGTTGCAAAAGTTGTGTATGCGGTTGCACCGCCCTGTTAAAACCGTATACCCGCCATTTCCAATTTATCAATTTTAGGCAAATAAAATCATTGATCATGGCTCTGTATCGCTTTACAATCATAGTAACAATATACTCAATTAAATTTCGTCGTAAACTTTAAGTGGTATAATTATACTTTGTGAATGATAGGAGGATCTAACTGCTTTTGAAGTGTTGGTTGGTTGATTAACGTGGTAGTTTACTGCACGCAAACAGTCAAGTGGAGTTTGTATGACACCGTTTTGACAGGACCATATCACTCGTCAGTTCTAATGTATCCCAAAATAAATCCAAGAGTAAGGGTACTAGATCCAGCCCGTGGCCGTGAGGATCTCAGTAGATAATTCAGTCCAACTTCATTTTGTTTGCGTATTCGTTTATATAAAAATAGGCTTTGTCGCTCACTTTAAATTCCGACTGAAATTCATGGATAAAAAAAGTCACGAGAATTTAGAATTCTTGAGAAGTACAGCGTTCCATGGCTTATTGACCGGTTTTCTCATCATCATTTGAAAAAATTACATCATTTTCCGATAGGGCGATATATTTGGCAACCTTGTGCGTCCATATTTAGCAAAAAAATTTGGAAGTAGTGCAAATTGAATTTTGATTACTTCTTAATCAATTGCAAAATAATTCACTCTGAACGACTCCCAAAATTCGTAATAATTTATCGTAAATATACCAAACAAGTAAGAGCGCTATATTCGGCTGTGCCGATTCTGATTATACCCCTCATCGTCATTTACATAGGTATAAATACCACATCATAGCTAAGCCTAGATTTTAGATTTCATGTAATACGTAATTTTCTTTATTATTTTCGACGCTATTTCTGTTTTTGAATTTTTACATAGTATTCTACTAGTTAATCCCCATCATTTGATACCCATATTGTTGAAGTTAAAAAAATTTGTTCCGTCATTTTGTATCAGATGCCATCTTGGATTTTACACTTTTTTTTAAATGTTAACTACATTGTATTGGTCTAGCCCTTTTATTTGATACCAATATTGTGGGGGTTAAAGGTTATAGAGCAGTAACTACTATATTTGACTCATATAAGTATTTGCCATCTTGGATTTTTTCTTTTCTAGCTAACTATATTAAAATACTCAAGCCCTGTCATTTGATTCCTATAATGGCTGTCTCGGTTGAATAGAAACTGAAAAATATTAAAAATTTTTCACGAATATCTCCAGAGCCATACCAAATCTACAAACACCAACAACCGTGTCTATAAGTTATCCTTAAGCTGGAAAATTTTAATTTTTGTAGTAAAAATAAGCGAAAAAAACAGAGGATGTCGTGTTTATTTGCTCATATCTTAGAAAGTTTAGGGGCGATTATTCTGATTTCCAATACCGATCTACTCCAGAATATTTCTGATACCTT
Source organism: Phyto melanocephala (assembly GCA_941918925.1). NCBI lineage: Eukaryota > Metazoa > Arthropoda > Insecta > Diptera > Rhinophoridae > Phyto > Phyto melanocephala. The sequence continues at coordinate 149,001,599 of OW799233.1, forward strand.
ACACGAGTCTTGGCGATGTTGTGGGGCTTTAAAAAATTGTTTTCAACATACACACTGACAGACAAATAATGCTTAATCTACTCACCTATTCTTAAGCTTTCAGAATATATACGCATGAGTTTTGTGCGCTTATTCGAATAAAGTGCAGTAAATATATTTATACAAGCTCATGATCCCCAATGACACTCATAAAATTATTAGTGTTTTTTCTTAATTGAATCACTTTATTTATCAGAAGAACCGGTGCAATTCACTTCTTGTCAGGATTTTTTGTATGGTAAAATACGACATTCAAACGTTATAGAATTTTTTAATTATTATTAGAACCTACAACGTTAGATTTAAATTTCGATTGACTTCGATTGCCGTTATTTGTCCACAGAGAAATTTTGGTAGAAATTAAGATGTGAAGCATTTCGGACTCTTATAATATGTTCACACAGGCGCCTTAATTGTCAATTTATAATATTATCGCAATTAAAGGCCTTATTGAGCTCAATCTACCATACTAAAAATTATTTTTAAATTGAGCAATATATACTTAATTGTTTCACTTATTGTCTAAAACTCGAAATACAACTCTTGAGAAGTATGTTCAGTGAGAAGAAAATTCTAAAGGTGGCATTTCTAATGTCAAACAAATAAATATACAAAAAATAAAAATTAAGAAAATGAAAAATTTTTGAAGAAAATTTTAAAAAAATGTTTGAATAAATTTAAATACATACATATAAGTATATATATGTATAAATATAATTGTAAATATATTTTATCAACAGGAAAAACACTGAAAAGAAGGCATCATTTGATTTGGTATAAATACATCGTATTATACAGCTATCAAATGCTAATGGAGTAAGATAAATTTAGTATGTCTAAAGGCCATGACTGACTATCCTACAAAGTCGTGCGATTATGTCAAATAATAATCTGATTGTTTTCTGTCCTACATGAAAAAATCGCAACAAAATGTGTTATTGGATGCCGCACTGTCATACTTGCTTAGAAAAAGCAACTCTGATCGCACAGAAACTATTATTTTATGAAAATTTTCAAAAGATTATCAAATCGGACACACTTGTCAAAAAATCTGTCACACATGTGCACTTTGTGTCCACACTATCACACTTTCTGAACACACATGCAATTTTTGACATATCGAACGACTAAATCTGATAGTCAGTCATGGCCTTAAACACTTATTTTAATTGCTCAATCAACACTAAATTGAAACAATTAAAAATATCTGTCTGAACAGGGTATTATGAATGTCGCCAAAATAATGAATGAAATTAAAGGTAGAAGAACATTCTCAACAAAAGTAAACCTCGCGTTCGCTTAGTTAGTGGTTAAACTCCAAATATATATCAAAATTGTAATGTCGGACGGTTGTGAAAATATAAGTAACCTTTCTACACATGACAAATACTTTTGCAAATGTATCCAAATGTATAACATTTAGAAATAAAATAAGACGTCAAAAGAAAAAACAAATTCTTGAAGTTTTCATATTAAAAAAAATTGTGAGACTTTTCATTCTTTCTAGTGCAATGAAGCACTATCGACTCAACTTACGTTTATAGTGCAAAATTTTGTTTTATAGGTGACAAAACAAAAAAGGTAAAGGCAAAACAACGTTTACCGGTTGAGCTAGGATATATTTAAAAACATAGGAAAATTATTAAGTTCTTAAGCTATTTATAAAAAAAAACAACTAAATTAAATTAAAATCTTACCAGTGCGCTTTAGATCAAAAGATTCACGTTTTCTCACATAAACTTTAGTTCTATATAGAATGTATGATCAAATTTCCCAAAAAAGGCCAACCACAATGTATACTATAGTGCAATGTGAAAAAGGCAAACAACAGTGGCGCACAGTAATATAAGCGGATTTGATAATTGTTAATATACCTCACATGCATACATACATACATATGTATATGATTGTATGATGTTAGAAAATTGTTACAATTTATTTTCAAACAAAAACTATCAAATTACACACATATTTTTTTTATCACAAAAATAAACACAACAAACAACAGAATACAACTTCCGCAGTTAAAGAAAATCTATTTCCCAATCCACTCTCCGACGCATGCATCTATTGACCATTGTTCAGCCTATTAAAGGCAATGATGTTATTTCAATATATTGAATAATTTATTTAAATAGAGAGCGCCTACAGATTACATGGTTTATTCTTTTGTAGATTATTTACTTAGGTACGTCCATCCACATATACATAAATACATACATACATATATTTTAAATAAGTTTAAGCTAAATCCTATTTTAAATCCTAATCCAAACATATGGATTTTTGCTATTTTTCTTTTAATTTGCAATGTGAACATTTTTGAGATGTTAAAAGAGACAGGTAATGGGAGAGAAGAAAAAAGAGATAAACTGGACCACCGAAATGTATATAAATTAATGAGAGGAATACAATTTCATATATTAAATGCTGAAGTAAAATGTTTTAAAATGAAAGGGTTATAGTTTAAGCGAATCGTTAGAGGAAAAACCACGAAAAGTTTTTTTCTTTTCTAATTTTTACCATCAACCTTTTATGTAGCTTAAGACAACAAACTGAATAAAACTTTTATAAGTTTTCGTAAATTTTTTTATATTCTCAAAAAAATAAAAATATGTGAAGATATATTTATTTTGTTATTCCGTTTGTAACAAACATATCCAAATATTATAATGCAAAAGTATGTAAATCATGATAGATTCATTTTTAGTAACAGAATATTGTTAATTGAATTTCAAAATTATGGGCTTATGTTAGGGATGGGCAAATTGGAAAAATCTATCGATATTTATTATATCGATATTTTATCTTACCATCGATATTTATTAATTTAAAATATCGATATTTCGATATATCGACTGAAACATATTTACCTAGTTATTGTTGAAATGATTAACATTTGAAAATTAAATACACCCACTTATGTACATACAAACAAAAATATATGTACCTATATTTGGCTTCGTAGTAACTTTTTATTCCAATTTTTATAATAAACTAGCCAAACCCGGCGCGCGTTGCTACGCCCCTTAATGAATCGAAATGCATTCTGAATTTTAATTGAATATCAAGTGCAAAAACCTAAAAATTATAATTTTTTTTATGGGCGTGGCATCGTCCACTTTTCTAATAACGAAATTGTAAAGTCATAACAGCTTAATATGTGTGCAAAGTTTCAGAAATATCGGACCAGTGCAAGTTCCTAAAAATTATAATTCCTTTTATGGGCGTGGCCCTGCCCACTTTTCTGATCACGAAATTATTTAGTCATGACAGCTCAATATGTGTGCAAAGTTTCAGAAAAATCGGTCCGGTGCAAGTACCTCAAAATTATAACCTTTTTTTATGGGCGTGGCCCTGCCTACTTTTCTAATCACGAAATTAAATGGTTCTGACAGCTTAGTATGTGTGCAAAGTTTCAGAAAAATCGGTCCAGTGCAAGTACCTCAAAATTAAAACTTTTTTAGGGGCGTGGCCCCGCCCACTTTTCATATCACGAAAATATTTAGTCATCACAGCTCGATATGTGTGCAAAGTTTCAGAAAAATCGGTCAAGTGCAAGTAGCTTAAACTGATAACTAATTTTTATGGGCGTGACCCCGCCCACTTTTTTCCACCCATAAACATTCCCTGGTATGTGTCCAACAACTTGCCAAAGTTTGAGTCCGATCGGTTTTACAGTTTCGGAGTCTATAGCTAACACACACACACACACACACAAAGTTTCACTTTTATATATATAGATAAATATAGATAAACTAGATATTATAATATATATTAATAGTATAAATGCTTGCTCTTATGCGTGAGCTTATAAAAACGAAAATTAGAAAAAATATTTACGATTAAGGATCAGATCAGTTATATGACTAGATGATGATGCTTCATTCGCAGGTGTGTAGCTAAATTTGTAGTGTTTCTATGTACATGTTTTGTATGTTTTACCACACAAATTACAGGAAACAGGCTCATTGTTTGTTGTTGTTTTTTTTTTTGGAAAAACTTCCACACATTGGACATACTATTAAATTATATTTAATTTTGTTTTGCCGCAAAAAAAAAACAAAACACTTTATACATCTACGGCCTTATTCATAACAAAAAGTTGGCATAAAGTTAGCATAAAGTTTATTCATAACACACATGCCAAAGTCTGGCTAAAGATTTGCTAAACTCTTGTTAACGAGCTGCTAAGCGTTTGCCGACTTGTGAAAAACAGCTGTTCTGTTAAAAAAAAAAAAAAATTATAAAGAAAAGAATAAAAATGTTTGAGCACGAAAAATATATTGTTCGTTTATTTTTTTAAATTTATTTTTAAATTTTAATAATTGTTAATATGGATGGAAAAACAAAAAAATTTCAAAATAAGGGATGATATACAAAAAATGGTTGCAATTTCAGAGTTGATTTTTTAAAAGTTGGCAGACGGATACAAGTTTGTTATGAATAAACTCTGTGCCAACGAGCTGCCAAGCTTAATCGGCATTCTAGTTAGCAGCTCGTTGTACGTAGTGTATAAACTGTGGCTAACTTTTTGTTATGAATAAGGCCGCTAACCTCAACTTTAACAATATGGTTTGCAGTCAGTGATGTCAATTCTTTATCAAACGATAAACTAAAAAGCGTGACATCATTGTTGATAGAAGCAGCCCTACAAGAACACAGTAATTTGATGCATTAATGCATAAGTATAAGTATATAATAAGTATACTAGTATAATTAAAACTAAATTCGCATTTGCTGCTGTACCTTCTTTTGGAAAACTTTTAAAAATATCGGCACCGATATTAGTAAATAAATATCGATGTATCGATATTGAGGTATTTAAAATATCGGCGATTAATATCGAAAGGATTTTTACTTGAATTTTTAATCGTCGATTTATATATTTATATTTATATACACTAGCAGAACACGGACCGCTTTGCTTGCCACAAGTTTTTTGCATTGTTAGGTATTCAATAATTGTAATTTTGCCCTTCTTCGATCCTTACCATTTTTGGTTGTAATTAGGAAAGTCTTATAAAAGTAGTTCATACTAAATTTAAACCAAATACTTATTAAAGTTTTTTAGAAATGACATTAAATGTTGTTTGTATGGGAGGTAACACGTCCCTAACTATGATCCTATCAATTTTGTACCTGTTAAAGTAAACTGATATCTCAGCCAATTACACAGAATTTAAAGTCTATAACAATTTTAGTTCTGCAGACATGCCTTTAAATATATTTTCTTTGTTTGGGAGGTAACATGCCCCCTTATGTTATCGTATCAAAATATTTCAACGAATTGAACACTTTTTGTTAAAATATCTGATAACAGGATTAAAAACTCTGACATTTAAAGTTCCTGAAATATGTCATACATTTAGTTTTTGTATGGAGGTTATAACTTCCCCTGCTCTGACTACTATTATTTTTCTATCTCATATGCCACACTAACTTTTAAGATGTTAGGTATAACATTACTCTGAATGTATACAACAAAAATTTTTTTATTTTGTAAGTAGGTATACAAGGCATATTTATTCATCAGGTAACTGCAGTTCGGAGAAAATTTTTTGGTTTATATTTTTTATATATGAAGTTTGACATTTGAAATTAATGAGAGAGAAGAGAAAATTGTTTTTTATCTATAGACTTTGACAGCTGAAACTTAAAATAAGTGAAGAAAAAAATAATCAGCTGACGATACAAGAGTACCTGATGAATAAATATGCTTTGGTAGCTATCAAGCCTACTCAAAATTTTAAAAAATAGTTTCCTTAAGAACTATTCTTGAGCCTCATAGATTATTAGAAAATAGGTAAATCGGTCCAGCTGTTTTTCAATTTTATAAATTAACAAGTAAGAACACTATATTCGGCTGTGGGGAATCTTTTATATACACCACCAATTTTGTGTACTCTTAAAGCACAAAATTTATTATTTTGTTATTAACAGTAATCGCTAGGGAATAATTTCTTTATACTAAAATATGTATCAAATTATTTGTATAACTTCGATATGCTAGTAAAATGTTTTCGTAAATTTAGTCTTTCAATGAAAGTGGGCGTTAAAGTAGGTGCGTCAATAAAGTTTCTGCTAATAAATACAACTTAGATGTTTCAATATAGTCCTTTATTCTTTCAAAAACTTTGTCTATAGACAAATTATATGAATTTAATATAAGCCGTTATATGGGAGGTAGGCATTAAAGTGAGCATGTCACCTAAATTTTCTGGCATAACAATGACATTGACTAGAAAGATTTTTGTAGCAAATTTCATCATCGTAGCTCTAATTTTGTTAGTTTCATGAGCTTTTAAAATTTATTAACAGTCGATGACGTGAAAAGCGGGCGTTATAGTAGGCGTGTCGAAGTTGTTTCTGCTAATAAATACAAATTATATATTTCAATATAGTCCTTTTTTTTCCAAAAACTTTATTTAAAGAGTAATTATATGAATTTGAGATAAAGCGTTATATGAGAATTGGGCGTATCACATTTATTTTCTGTTTTCTGTATTCCTCTTTTAGTTGATATCAGATCACTCACTGCACTGCGAGTACTTTACAATTTTTTAGCTGACGACGGAATCTCAAGAAAATTCAGGTTTTAGCCCTACTTGAATAATCTTCAGTTGGGATGACAAGGTTATATACAGTTTTGTCATTCATATTGCAATTTCATAAACATTAATTTTCGATCCCATAAAGTATGTAAGTATATATATTTTTTTGAAAGCCTTTGATTAAGCCGATTAAACAATTTTCGTACGTTCGCGTGTCAGTTAGAAGCAGTTAACCAAAGCTTCATATGTTTCACACATCTGTATCTTGCATAAATCTTTTAGAAGTATTCGGGAAGATTAAAATTTAGCACAATCGTCCTTTAACTCGCTGGGATATTAGCAAATAACCACCATCAGCGTCATCGAAAATTTGGACCATCGGATGGAGGTGTGCCGCTGAGGTCGCGGCGTCCATTTGGCCGATATTTTGTTCCATACATAATTGAACCATACCAATATTTTCATAATAAAAAGATGTGACAATAATTTCCTATAAGTGCTTTAGTCAAAATCAACATCGGCACTTAAAATTTAACCACCAATTATATGTATATCTTTATATACTTTATTAAGTTTATAATTCATTATAGCCGACATTATAAAATAACGACATTAAATATAAATCAATTCCTCTATTTAAAAACTATGAAAAAGTATAAAATTCCCAATGCCCATTAAAATGGGTATCGACAATTATGTGTGACAAAACATCGGTTAAATTTTCGCCACGGCTTCGGTGGCATACTTCTATCTGATAGTCCATATTTTAAATAACACAAAAACATAATTGAGGTTTAATGTCGTTAGTGTGCCGAATTATTGTTTCTCGATTATTGACGTATACTTTTTGTTTTAAGTATCCCCAAAGAAACATGTGTCAAATCACATAATGTGGTGGATAATTAACATCGCCACGACGTGAGATAACACGGCCATTCAATTTTTTCCACATAAGATGATGATGATGACCAATCGGCGTATTGACGACGGTTGAAAATTCAAATCTTTGTTTAAAATCACATCAGTGATGTTAGAGAGATGTTCAATTGTTGGTGTTTTCACATTTCCTGCATACCCGGTTCTGAAATTTGCGCATAATTCTCCCAATTATGGACCCATTTGATCAATTATGCTGGCAAAAAAATTACAAACTGCAAAAAATGCATTTTGATTTAAACGGACATTTTCGTAAAAGGATTTAACAATCTTTGCGTACTGCTCAATTATGTACCTCTTCATGGTTGAATTTGTTAAACACTGAAACAAAGAAATGTCAATTTAAGTTGGACAAAAAACTTAAATTAACATTAAGTTATGATAATTATCATCGTGCATTACCTATGTACATGATAGTGAAAGTTATTACCAGATTCAGAACTGACACACTATTGTTTTTAGTACAACTTATGAATAAAAATATTTTTTTTTCCAAACAATTTCTATAAATTCTCTTTTTGTCTTTTCTTTTTCTCTTAAATACAGCTCTTAACAATTTAGAATCTTGTTTTTTAATCCCACCAACTTCCATCTTCATTACCGACATAATTCATGTAAATTTACTTAATCGGCTTATGATTTAAATAACAAATGAAGTAATGTTTATGCTATTAATCTAGTCCTGTTTAACAAACAATGATACAATATTTATATCTACTGGCTAAGAATAGCACAGAAATGCCATGCGCCTCTACAGGCTCAACCTCAATTTTACTCGTATTAATCGTCTTAGTTTATTCTTCTATTCCATTGATCTTTTTTGTTGTCAATACAATAACGATCAAAAAAGGACAATATTATTTGTGTGTGTGTGTGTTTTGCTTGTGAGATATTATTTTTTATGAACAAATCTGGGTTTTAGTCGTGAATTTACTTACAAAATTTGGTCCTTTGGCGACAGTCAATCTTATGAACAGTACGTTTAATTTAGATGGGTATGCTTTTGTATGCGTAAGTTAAGCACAAATAGCAAGAACGCCCCTTGTATGTATGTTGTGAATTTTAATATATTGCTTCAAACAAATGTCTGTATAGACATATGTATGTATGTATGCATTTATTTAAGTAACATCGCCTAAAAAATTCTTCAATGTAAATAAGTTAGTATATATTTTCTTTCGGAAAACCGAATAATAAAAATAAAATATTTTCTGTTATACATATCTGTAGGTGAAAGGTAAACTACACCAAGTCACATGTTGAAAATGTTACAAGAGACCATTAAAACATATTGAAAATCACAAATCTCTGAATAAGAAATTTGCCTTATCCCCCGAATATTTAATACTAGCTAACCCGGTGCGCTTCGCTATCCCCAACAGAACATTTTTATTGTTTATTATACCCACCACCAAAAAAATGGTGTGGGGGTATATTCATTTTATCATTTCGTTTGTAACACATCGAAATATCAATTTTAGACCCAATAAAGTATTTATTTTCTGAGTCCTGGTTTAATTTTAGGACGATCTAGCTATGTCCGTCCGTCTGTCGGTCTGTTGAAAGAACGATAGAGCTCGAACCGAAAAAGTTTGGGGGATAAAATTTTGGCAGAATATTTCTTTTAGGATTTAGGCCATATCAAGGCGAATTCATATAGGTGTAATCATCAGCACAGGTATGCATCAGGGATGCATACTGTACAAATTTGTTGATTTCGTCTTGATTTCATTTATTAATGCAAGGATTAAAGATTAAATTTAGGCTTCGATATTAAAAAATTAACTTAAGTGTGCTTTTTTGATTACAAAAAACTTACCTAATTTATATATATTTATTGTTTTTTTACCATTTATAATGTATTTTAAAAATATTTAAACTTTTTTAAACAAATAATAAGTAAATAAGCCTTGACGAAAATATTCCCTAAAAAGTTGCTTTGTTGTATCAATTCGCCGTTACCTGTATGAATATGCCTTGATATATTTTTATTTATAAATGTGTTATAATCTCTCTAATCACCCATCGATGGTCACAAATAGAAATACCGTAAATTTTTTACGAAAATTAGTTTTTCAGTGATTCCAATATATTTCACGCAAAAGCAATACATAGTATCAAAATAACAGTTTTTCTAACAATTTCGCAAAAGAAGTTATATTATGACAATACAGTTTTTATTACGTTTTTTTAGCAAAAGCATAAAAAATTGAGTAAATCGCCTGTGTTCTGCATTCCGAGTGAAATTAAATCACTCGGAATTGCCATTGTAGTGTTTTTGTTTATAACAACAATGTCATGCCAATTCCGAATAATTTAATTTTACTCGGAATGCACAACACTGCCAAATATGTATGTACTTTACTTTTGCAATTATTTTACATTTTTCTTGTATCACAATTTCCTAATTCGATTGTCACGATTAATATCAAACGAAATCTGTTTCATTATATGTCTATAGTAAAAAAGCATTGTCGGGGTATAATAAGTCAGTAGTACTGGTGACAGTGTCAATAGTGAATCAGTACTGATTCACTAGCGACATTTCCTACAGGGAATATACATATAACTTTAAAAAAATATCACAAATACATACATACATATATATTTCGAAAAAAATTTTGGTTCACTCTACTTTACTTTTGCAATTATTTTACATTTTTCTTGTATAACAATTTCCTAATTCGATTGTCACGATTAATATCAAACGAAATCTGTTTCATTATATGTCTATAGTAAAAAAGCATTGTCGGGGGTATAATAAGTCAGTAGTACTGGTGACAGTGTCAATAGTGAATCAGTACTGATTCACTAGCGACATTTCCTACAGGGAATATACATATAACTTTAAAAAAACATCACAAATACATACATACATACATATATAATTCGAACAAATTTTTGGTTCACTCTACTTTACTTTTGCAATTATTTTACATTTTTCTTGTATCACAATTTCCTAATTCGATTGTCACGATTAATATCAAACGAAATCTGCTTCATTATATGCATCATCTTGTCGTGTGGCGTTCTATGCATTAATATCTCTTCATCCAAACCAGTGTATTTCTCGGCTAAACGTTCTAACCAACCATAAGTTTGATTTTCTGTTATTGGAGCATAGTAGTGATCGCGGTTATCGTATTTCAAACGCTTTTCTATTTCATTGGCAAAATATTCATATTGCTGTAGTTTATCTTTAACAATTTTTATATTATCGTGTCGTGCATAGAATTTCTCGGTTAATGATTTAATCTTGTAATTAGGACGAAATTTGCGCTCGTTAAGTTTTGTGGGGCAGCAAGACATTTTACAAATTTAAGTTTTAAAAATATTTGAAATTTTGAATTTTAACTTTAAAAAAAATTTTCACTTCTGTAACATTTAAATTTTACCTACATATGTATGAACAGGGTGTACCAAAAGTCACTATGGGAAAAAAATTTATTTATTTTTATTTTTTACTTAATTATTCGGGATATGCTCCCAACTAATTTTTTTTTTCAATATTTTATTTGGTTGTTGGGTTTAAGCTGGTCTATATGCATTTCACTGGTGCTTATACCAGATCATCAGTAGACCTTTAAAAAATTTTATTTTTCGGTTGCCATTTATACACATTTAGTGTTAACCAACGGTTAGCCAAATGTGAAATGGATAAGAAAAATAAAATACTTTAATAAGAAAAAAATGTTGGTTGGGTTTTTGAGGAAGTTTTTTATAGTTTTTCGTTTTATTTTTGAATTCTTATTTTGTTAATAAGAATTTTGAAATAAAACTTATAACATTTTAAAACTTTTTCAAGAATTTGGGTAAAAGGTCTACTGATGATCTGGCATAAGCACCAGTGAAATGCATATAGACCAGCTTAAACCCAACAACCAAATAAAATATTTTTATTTTTTTTAGATTATAAAATATGTATATAAAACAGAAATTTTTACACTTTACTCAGGTTTTCAGCTATAGAGAATTTTTAATAACATCTTTCAAAATTTTGGCTGTACTCGAATTTTTGCAACAGTTTGATCGTGGCGGATATGTAAACAAGCAAAATTGTTACATTTTGGGCACAGAAAACCCGCACGCATATATTGAAAAGCCGAAACACCCAAAACGAGTCACTGTTTGGTGCGGAATTTGGACCAGAGGCATAATTGGGCCATTTTTCTTCGAAAATGAGCAAGGAGTGGCCGTAGTCAATGGCGATCGTTATCGGGCCATGTTGAACGAATTTTTGTTCACAAAAATTGAAGAGGAGGATATTGGCAACATTTGGTTTCAACAGGACGGCGCTACGTGCCACACAGCCGAAGCTACACTTTTTTGTAACATTTTCAAAAAAAGAAAGAAGTTATTTGGCGGACCCTTTAGTAATACTTAAGGTCTCATTTTAAGAATAAATTTTAGAATTATTATTATTATTGTGATACAAAATATTAAGATAGTCCTCTGAAAAGGTTTTGGTTTTTTACGATAACCATCGTGCGTTTAAGTTGAACCACCCTCTATTAGAGAAATTAAATAAGCGAATTTGAAAAAAGTTCCAAAATCCTATTAATACTTTACTTTAAATTTTTTCCAATGTTTATGTGTTTGGAAGTTACATAGGATACTAAAAAAGTACCAAATATAATTTTTACCTGTTTTTACACCTAAGATGGTTAAAATTTAATAAATTGGCAGACACCTGGTAGCTTATTTTTTGTGTAAATTACAATACCTTTTCAAGTTAAGCTCTATCATTGTTAAATAGTTTAGCAGATATAAGGTTACCGATCTTACCCTTTTTACCCCCCAAATCATCGAATTACCAAAAATTCCTTCTTTATGGATCTATACATTATTTCTCTAGCTTTTTGCGTTTGGGCTGTGCAATAATGAATCAACCAGTCAGTCATTCAGTCAGTAATGATTTAACATTACGAAAGACAAAACAAACTTCAAGTACATTGTACATAAGAGTATGAAACTTTCTTTCTCTTGCACACAATTGGAAAAACGATAAACTTTCTACTAGAAAACTTAGTCAATGTAAACGTTAATTGTTTAATTTTAAACGTTACAAAAATATAACAATGGAACAGAAGTTGTGTTCACAACTTAATATACTAACTAAAATACACGATACAAATACAAAACAATCAATTTTAAATTGAAAGTTTTAAAAAACGAATTTTGTATGAAAATTTTTTTTCAATAAATCTTTAATAGACTTAAAAATTTAATATGAATTGTGGAAGTTATATTACATGTAAGTTTTTAAAAATGTATCTACATACGTACTACATAATATATGTCCATGTACAAAAATTAGTATATCGTTGGTCACAGGTAGAAAGACCCTAACTCAAAGAAACTGCATTATCATAATGTAATTTCGTATGGTCAAATTTTTTTGACACTATTATTTTTGATACTATTGCAATAAATTTTGATGTCGAGTATATTTGCATGAAATGTATTGGAACTACTGAAAATGTCAATTTCGTAAAATATACGAGTTAGGGCTTTTATACTTGTGGCCATCGATATGTACATACATATGTACGTAGTCTTAAATTTTTTATTAAACTTTACATAATAAACAAACAAAATTATTAACAGAAAGATATTTGTGAATACCATTACATAAATGTAAACGGAAATAGCTGCATGCATTCAAGAATACATATAAAATTATTACTCGGATTAATAATTTAAACCGAAAACTTAAAAAATATTTACAAATGTATGTAAAACTATAATTGATGAAAATTTTAAGTTAATAACAAAAAAGGTTTATTTTGAACAAAATTTGTATTGAGAATTCATGTATATGCATGCATGTATTGACTTTAATCGTAAATAATATCAATCATATCAATTTTAAAACTACGTGTAACAGGAATGGCAAAGTCAGTATAGTTGTACGTATGTACATACATACATACCAAGTGCGGATCCTCCCCAAACAAATTTGTATCTTTATATACTTTTTATACTTTTAATAAAAAGTTTACATAGACTGATAGCATAGTTCAAAATTTACCCTTGTTAGCTATGGTAGATATAGAGAAAGAAAAAACGAAGATGTACCCAAGTGAACTTGTTATGAAAAGTTAGTTTCTGTAATACCTGCCTTCAGGTACAACATTACACATTCTTCGACTAGCAAACTATACATACCAATAAAAGGTAATTCTGGGTTCACTCACTAGCCATAAGATATTATTACAAACATAAATATATATTTAATATTAAAACAAATTACCCGTTCAAATAAGTATAAAAAAGAGTCGTCTACACGTGTTTTTACTCCCAGGCGAAATAAAACGAAACGAAGCTGTCATAGTCAAGAGCATTATAATATTTTTCATAATGATAAGTGTGTGCCACCTAATATTAGGTTTCAATAATAAAGGAAAGTTACACATTATTGGCCACTTTACCTAGATTACTCTACTTTTAAGGGGATGTGAAATTTCTGTTATTATTTCACAAATATCTATTAATGTATATCCTATTGGTGTCAAGAGATGAAAATACTTTTAATTGATTAAATAATACAAGTATGTACTGCGGTTGATTTATTTTATTTATTTTTTTATCTACTTATTTATTTCGACTTGAATTTATTTCCTAAAGTAAATCGAACACCAAATCTAATACACTACACTACACCAGCATTACCAGAATATAGATTTTTTAACCCAAAAAGGATTAGAAGATCTTTTTCCGAAAATTAAGATTTTTATACCTTTCACACATATGTAGGTTTGTCATTCCGTGTTAAATTTCTACAATTTTCATTTCCAAAACCATAGTGTATATTTTCTGAAAGCTTATGAATAGGGGAACCGATTAAGAGTTGTCAGTCTGTCCGTCTGTCCGTGTGTATCTTGAAATGAACTTTTTGAAGCCTCCTGACATCGCCTGGACCCGGGTGAGGTATTTAAATATCAGAAATATTCGGGGGTAGATCGGTATTGAAAATCAGAAACATTTGTACATAACAACTGAGATATGAGTAAAAACCACGGTCACCTCGTTTTTTTCACAACATCAACATACAACACATACATACAAACGTGGTATACTGGTTAGAGTGAACGTGGCATCAAATCCCAGCTGAGCAAAAAAAAAGTTTTTTTATTTTATTTTTTAGTTTTTTTTTTAATTTTTTTTTATACAATAGCGGAAATCACCCTTCGTTGCAAACAGATCATGCAAATGTTGCAGATCTTGCAAGTCTAGTATATATATTCTTAAGTTTGCAACAACACAAAAATAATATACACTAAAATTACATTTCCCACACAAGCACTTATTTCCAATACTAAAAAAAGTTGAAAATTTTCAAAAGCAACGTTTGCAATAGAATATATAAAAGGCTTACAAGATCTGCAACATTTGCATCATGTTTGCAACGAAGAGTGATTTTCCCTAATATGTTTTTTATTAAAACATACATACGTAAACTCTATTTATAATTTTACAATGGGATGTTTTTATATATGTATGTATGTTTTTTTCATATGTACACGCAAAGAAAAACCATGGTTACGACATGATCACGACGGTCATATTATTTTTTCTAAAACAATATTTGGCTGTCGAAAACAAGTAATAGTTATTTTTTGTTTATTTCATCATATCTTTTGTCACGATAATCAAGCATTTGTTTGAATTGTATCATTTAATGTTAACTTTTCGTAAAAAATTCAAAATGGTTATCATTTAAAAATAGTACGATATAAGAAAATCAATGCGATAAAAATAATATTATATTCAAAAACATTATGTATAAATTGCAATTAATCATTAAATAATAGGTAAGACAACAGTATGATTACAAATTAATCATGCTATGATTTTTTTTTATAATAATTTGATTTCAACTGTTCTTCTTCTTGCTAAATAAATTTTTATTGTTTGAAAAGTTTGAGATGTCAAAAAAATGAACAAAAATTTTGAAAAATTAAAAAAAAAATTACAAATAAACAAGAAAATGTAAAAAAATATTGGTATAAAAATTGCAATTAAATTGGTTAGTACAATCAATATGTGAATGTTTGAGCAAAAGACAATAATTTGCCGTAAAAAAGCAAAGATTGTCGATTTCAATTGTAGTCATATATATGTATGATTATTGAATAATACTTTAATTAAACATAATAATGATAACTGGTAACCATTATATGTTTTAACCATAATCATACAATTCAATCATAGTATGTTGCTCTTCGATTATGGTTACCCCAACCATATTTTTTCTTTGCGTATACGCTCTAACAAAAACCCAAACTAGAGATAAGAAGGATGACTTTCACGGTGCACTCAGTAGCTATGTAGATAAACAGTTACGTGCATAACTGTGATATAACAATGCTACTCGGCGATTTTAACGCTAAAGTGGGCTTAGATAAGACAGGTTTTGAGCGTTACATGGGCAAACATGGTATCGAAGTAAGAAACGGCAATGGAGCAAGACTACTAGACTGAAAGACTACTACTTAATGGAGTCGGAAATTAAAATTGTAGAAATTTTGAAGGGTATAAAAAAAGATTTCGACAAATGAAGAGTTTTCTACGAAAACTTCTGGTAAACATAAAAGCACTCTTTGCAATATAACTCCAAAACACTGAAAATTCCTTTCAAATGGTATATTTTTTATTAATTGATTGTATAATTTGATCGTAAACTGCGTAACAAAGAATCGACTTGCCTAGAAATGTATAAATAAATACTAGCCAAGCCCTTCGCGCGTTGCTACGCCCCTTAATTAATAAAAATGCATTTTGAATTTTAATTGAATATATTAAAAATAATATTTTATTGATTTTTATTGTAATGCAAGTGGGTATACAATATTTTTGGTTTTTCCATTTGCTGTAACAATAAACAAATTGTTTGGTGTTCCCAATTTGGAGCACGCAGAGATTGTCCTTGTGCTTTGTTGATGGTAATAGCAAAGGCAAGGCGAACTGGAAACTGTATTCGCTTGAAGTTAAAAGGCAACTAATGGAATGCGTGGAAATAGCTGAAAATAATAACTTATTTTTAATGAGGGTGGCCCTGCCCACTTTTCTAATTACGAAATTATATAGTCATGACAGCTCAAAATTTGTGCAAAGTTTCAGAAAAATCGGTCAAGTGCAAGAAGCTAAAAATTATAATTTTTTTATGGGCTTGGCACTGCCCACTTTTCTAATAACGAAACTGTATAGTCATGACAGCTCAATACGTGTGCAAAGTTTCAGAAAAATCGATAAAGCTTAAGTAGCTGAAAATGACTACTTTTTTATGGGCGTGACACTGTTCACTTTTCTAATCACGAAATTGTATAATCATTAGAGTTCAGTATGTGTGCAAAGTTTCAGAAAAATCAGTCAAGTGCAAGAAGCTAAAAATTAAATTTTTTTTTTATGGGTGTAGCCCCGTCCAATTTTTTAATCATGAAACTGTATAGCCATGACAGCTCAATACGTGTGCAAAGTTTCAGAAAAATCGGTGAAGTTCAAGTAGCTGAAAATGACTACTTTTTTATGGGCGTGACACTGCTCACTTTTCTAATCACGAAATTGTATAATAATGAGAGTTCAGTATGTGTGCAAAGTTTCAGAAAAATCAGTCAAGTGCAAGAAGCTAAAAATTATAATTTTTTTTATGGGCGTATCCCCGTCCAATTTTTTAATCACGAAATTGTATAGTCGTGACAGCTCAATATGTGTGCAAAGTTTCAGAAAAATCGGTCCTGTGAAAGTACCTCAAAATCATAAATTTTTTTTATGGGCGTGGCCCTGCCCACCTTTCTAATTACGAGATTATATAGTCATGACAGCTCAATATGGATGCAAAGTTTCAGAAAAATCGACCTAGTGCAATTAGCTAAAAATGATAATTTATTTTTTATGGGCGTGTCCACTTTTCTAATCAAGAATGTGTACAACAACTTGCTAAAGTTTGAGTCCGATCGGCTTTACGGTTTCAGAGTCTATAGTTAACACACACACACATAGAGTTTTACTTTATAGATATGTATGTATATATGTATATGTTTTATTTGAAAAAAAAAATAAATAAATTATGAGGTTAAACTTTGTGTAAAGATTACATACGTTTAATTTTTTTAATAAAAAAAACACTGTTAATATCACCACTGCTTGTTCTCACGAAAAGAAAAATGAGAGAAAACAAGTAACAGTGCTATATTCGGCCGTGCCGAATCTTATATACCCTTCACAACGTGTAGTCATGCAATAACAATTGTTTGTATCACCATTCATCCCATATAAAATACGTGCATACGTACACGTTAGAATAAATGTGGCATCGAATCCCAGCTGAGCCAAAAAAATTGTATTTTATTTTATTTAATGTATTATTTATATTTTATTACTTTTTTTTATATTTTTTTTAAATTTTTTAAAAAATTTTTTTAAATTTTTTTTTAAATTTTTTTGTTGTAGTTTTTTTTATTATTTTTTTCTTATTTTTAATATTTTTTTTTTTTAATTTTTTTTGTTTGGTATGTTTTTTACATGTATGTATGTATGTATGTTGTTGTTGTAATTGTGAAAAAAAACGAGGTGGTCGTGGTTTTTTGCTCATATCTCAGAAAGTTATGGGGCGATTGTGCTGAATTTCAATAGCGATTTATTCCTGGATATTTCCAAGAGATTGATACCATATACAGATCTGAGGAACATATAGTTGCTTCTAAAAGTTGATTTCAACCAACACACGGACAGACGGGCAGACGGACAGACGGACAGACGGTCAGGGCTTAATCGACTCCTCTATTCATAAGCTTTCAGAAAATATATACTTTATGGGGTCGGAAATGAAAATTGGAGAAATTACAAACGGAATGACAAAGCTATATATACCATTGTGCACCACAGGTGAAGGGTATAAAAACTTTACATATTAAAAAAGATTAAATTTTTACACTTATGCATTTACATTTAACACATAGACGACAGCAGGCTGTCGCTTTTAAATATATATTTCACTTATATAATAAGAAAATTACTTATTGAAAAACTATACTAATAACACTTAAAAATATAAAAAAAAACAATTATTTTATTAACACTTCTTGAAACTGTGTATCTGTAATGGCATTAAAATAATCGTCTTGATATAAATGTGTACATTTTAATTTTGGCAGATTGTAGTCGGTGGCCTGCTGCCGTCTATGTGTATTATGTGAAGCATTAGATTGTCTCTTAATTCATTTAATGTTTTAACAAAATGTGTTACGATACTTTTCTCAATTCTAGCTTTTATATAAAAGTTCACATAATTCTTTATTTAAAACACTCTTGCAGTCTTCATACCTTTAAATTACACTCTCACACTTTGCAACGAATATAGTTTGTGGTGGAGAAAAATATTGTACAACAAGTTCTTTGACAATCTGGCCAAAACAAAACAAAGTATCTGACGAATAACTTCTCAGTTGATTTTTATTTTTTGTCGGAAACAGACGTAGATAAAGAATACACACACAGATTTGTAAAATCCAAATAGTTTTTAATTTTTTAAGATGAAAGAAATGGCTTGTGATAAGTTTTTAACATTCAATAATGGTGTGAAAATGCCGGCTTTAGGAATTGGTACATGGCAAGTAAGTACTACAATAATTGAATGCATAAAAATTTATGTATTTCGTATATAAAAATTCAATAAAAATTAATTAACCTGCATATATGTACATACAACGATATGTTTTAAATTTTGACCGCAAAAATTGCAATACTTAGTATTATTGAATAAAATAGAAATTATTAAAGTAAAGAATTTATACATTTTAGACTTATCAAATAGGTACCTATATCTTAAAATTATAAATTTTAATACAAATATTTTGCTCTTAATAACACATTTTTAAATGGGGGGTATAAACTTTTACTAAAATAATCAAATAATGTAAAAGTAATTTTAGAGTTACAAACAGTATTTATGAGTAAATATTCTTTCATAATGTCATAGTGTTTTTCGCATCTAAAAAATTTTTTTACTCAATATCACCGCACCCAAGCATTTAAAATGAAATAGCAACGTAAAAAAACAAGCTATATTCGGCCGTGCTGAATCAGGTAATACTCTTTACCATCATGTACATATATCTGTGGCTTGTCACTTTTTTGCTCTTTTGAGTTAATCATTGCATTAGATTTGTTTTCTTGCTCTATTTCATTATGGTCAAACAGCTAAAGTGATACTTAACTGAGAACAGCTTCATAAATAAAATGCTGACCAATGTCACTATGAAAGCATCTATAAAAGTTAAAGTTCAATTCCAATTTTCTCAAAAGTAAATATTTTGACATTGGCCCTTTTAGCTCCAAGCCACAGATATATGCCAAGATTTTAATAACGAGCACATCGTAGCGCAGCCTAGTTTTCAGATTTATTGTTGAATTCGATTTTGCTTTATTATTTCCGACGCCATCTTAGATTTTAAATTTGCATAAAGAAGCTGTATTCTACTAGTCAATTCCTTTTATACTGACACTCTCTGTTGTTTAGAAGTTTAAAAAATCCATTTTCGTTTGTAAATTTTTGGGAAACACCCAAGCAATTGTATTTTGGTGCCTTTATCTCAGTTTAAAAACGATTTGTCTCTTTTTAAGAATAATTTTGTAATTTATTTTCACTATCGTATTCAAAATTTATTAAGGAACTTTGGAAACTTGATATACATATTTTAAAAGTATATATTTTACAACTAATTATTGCCTATAACTTTGTCGATTAGTGATTGAATTGTTAATTTTTTAGACTACGAAAGTATGTATTTTGCAGTCAAGGGAATTCGGAAAATTATACATAAAAGTTATACGCAAAGTAGGTGTGTTCAAAGTCTCATAATAATCGGGTAAGCAATGTTGGTTTAAAAATAATTATTATTTTATGTAGACTTTGAAATCATAATATTCTGCTGTGTATTGCAGAATTCTACTAAATTGATACATTCATTCCAGTTACATTTTAAAAAGTAGGCGTATTAAACATATTCCCACCAATTTAATTCAAGTATAGTAGTACTGCATCAGATTAATGGGAGGTAGAAGTTAAAGTAGGCGTTTTAAAATAACTTCTTTTAATGAATTCAAGTTAGATTTTGAAACATGAATTTATATTTTCATTTAAATTCTTGATCCATATAGAAAACATATGAATTTAAGTAATAGCTAACAGTGGGTGTGTCATAATCCTTTTTTGGTTTTGAGGGTATATTAGCCAGAAACCCACACTGACAAATTTTGGCGCTTTTAAATTTTATTAATAAATAGTAGATTATGCCATATCATGTCATAGCAATTTATACTAATGAATTCAACTTAGATGGGTCCTTTATTCCTTTAAAATCGTGGTTAAATTTTAAGGGCCGATGTTGATTTTAAAGAAAACACAAATTATTTAGGAACTTATTGTCATTTCTTTTTATTATGATAATATTGGTATGGTTCAATTATGTATGGAACAAAATATCTCCGCGACCTCGGCGGCCCATCTCCATCCGATGGTCCAAATTTTCAATGACAATTGTTGGGCACGATGATAAGTCGAGGTTGACTGCACTTTTGTCACACTATCGCAAAAAACAGCAATGTTTTCCGTTCAACGAACTAAGAAGGCATTCACATATGTTTTCACATTTCATACAGACCTGTTTTGCTGAAATTTAAATATTTTTCACAGTTCTCCCGATTGTGGACGAATTTGAATGATTATGTTGACCAAAAGAATCACGAAGTGCACGAAATGCATTTTGGTTTGAACGCCCATCTTCATAATAAGTCTGAATAACTTTAACGCGTGGATTGATTGTGTATCTCTCCATGGTTCATATTGAGTTAGTCTGAAATTGAGAAATGTCAAATGAAATGCAAAAAAAAAATTGACGTTTATGTGTGGCTCACATTTAACATCGGCCCTTAAAATTTAACCACCCTTTATTTACAAGAAAGAAATTCCATCATCATACTTCAAATTCTTTGTGTTTTATGAGCTTAAAAATTTCAGTAATAGTAGATTATGTGAGAAGTGGGCGTGTCAAAGTAATTTATACTAATGAAACTTAGTCATGTATCGTAATATAGATTCCTAAATTCTTTCAAAATCTTTGTCTATATAGAAATTATATAGTTTTAAAACAAAGCGTTATGTGTGAGGTGGGCGTGTCAATTTCATTTTCTGTTATAACAATAATATTACACAAAAAGATATATTTGGAAAATTTCAGAATCATACATCTAATTTTGTGTATTTTCTGAGGTTTTAAATTTAAAAAATACTAAAAAATAAACTGCGGTGTAAATTTTTGTATATTTAAATCTATCACTTCTTTTGTACATACTCGACTTTGATCAATTTTTGTGATATATATTTAATTTTTTTTACCTTTTACTTATGGAATTTTGCCACTTTATGTCAATGCATTTGAACGTAATTGGATTTTACTCAATGTTCGTAGTAAACCGATTTAGCCCATTTTCAATACAAAACTTAATGTATAAAAAATATTCCTGCAAATTTTCATTCCCCTAGCTTTTTATACCCTTCACACAGTGAAAAAGGGTATATATAGGTTTGTCATTCCGTGTGAAATTTCTACAATTTTCATTTCCGACCCCATAAAGTATATATTTTCTGAAAGCTTATGAATAGGGGAGTCGATTAAGCCCAACAACATACATACAAATGTGTATACTGGTTAGAGAAAACGTGGCATCGAATCCCAACTGAGCCAAAAAAAAATTTTTTTAATTTTTAAAAAATTTTTTTTTTAATTTTTTTTTTTTATTTTTTTTTATTTTTTATTTAATATATTATTTATATTTTTATTATTATTTTTTTTTTAATATTTTTTATTTTTTTTTTAATTTTTTTTTTTATTTATTTATTTTTTTTTTTTTTTTTTTTTTTTTGTTTTATATATGTATATTATATATATAATAATTTTTTTTTAAAATTTTTTTTTTTTAATTTTTTTTTTTAAATTTTTTTTTTAAAATTCTTTTTTTTTTTCGTTTTTTTAACATACATACGTGTACGTATTTCATATGGGATGAATTGTGATACAAGCAACTGTTATTGCATGACTACACGTTGTGAAGGGTATATAAGATTCGGCATGGCCGAATATAGCACTCTTACTTGTTCTATTTGAGCTATATCGTGTTTCACGGACATAAGTAATTAGATCGTCTGAAAAGAATAGTTTTCTAGTAGAAAACATATATGTACTTAATTGGCTCTGAAATCGATATTTCGATATGTTACAAACGGAATAAGAAATTGTACCTACTCTCACACCATTTTTTGGAGGTGTATGTAAAAATGTCATAAGAAATATATATGTACATGAGATTTTATCTACAAAATAAGCTTTATATGCAGTAACGAATAAAACCTGTTGAACTGTTTTTTTAAATCCAAACAATATTTTATTATTTATAATCGGTTAAAACTCTCACAAAAATACAATTATCGCTTTTGTTGTTTTAACAAATTCTTGACTTTCTCTTAAAATACAAAAACAATATAAATCTTTGTTTAAATTAAAATTGTTTATGTAGGCTATCACAAAAAAAGATATGCACCTTACGTAAGTCGTTTTTTTTCTTTTGTAACCGGTTAAATGCATTTAAATGAATTTGTTTATTGGTAACAAAAAAAACATTTTTGGTTTGTGTTTAAGTATATAAAAAAACTGAATTTGTATATGTATGTATGTACAAAAAATTATTCAAAAAAATGTGTTGCCATAATAAAATATTTTTGACGAATGTATTTATTAATTTAATGTTATCTAAAGATGGGTTGGGAAGTAGGTCCAAATGATTGATATTTTGAAAAACTCTTATGGGTTTTAGGGCCTTCACAGAGGAGATGGGATGGTTTTTTAGGAAAGGATATGGGGCAGTTGCAGTAAGTAGAGTTAGGATTAATTATGGATCCATGGGTTTTCTTCCTGCGTCCGAATCGAAGACGATCGAATTTGATAAAGTTCAATCTATTTAAGTTCTGTCGATTATCTGTCATACAATTTTGGAAAGATTCTATTGATGGGTTAATTTCCATGTACCAGGATGAGATAAGGTCAAAGATAAGCCTTCGATTATGTTACAAATAGAAGTTGGTTATAAGGTAATCTTTGTCATTTTGACTACAATTTTGTGCCATATGAAGCGGCAGTAGCTCCATTTCCATATAGGAATTTATCTATTAAAAAGTTTCTGATTTTAGATACATACATAGTAGTTATTATTAGTGAGTGATATTTTTACTGTTAGAAGAGAAGAGCAGGAGTCTGAACAGATAACAAATTTGCTAGACTTTTCTTTAATTTGACATAAAGCCTGATATATTGCTATTAGTTCTAAGAAGTATGTATATTGAGGTATGTAAGGGTAAATTTAACTGCATATTTTTTGAATTATTGTTATTGTAAATACAAAAAATTAAGTACAAATTATAAATTGCCATTGCCTATTACTAACATTAACTAATACTTTTGATTATTAGTCTAATGAATATATAAATAAATATAATATTTTTATTCATAACATTTTAATTTGATAATTAAAAAATTATCCTAGAGTATATCGTTTTCTTTATATTATTATTTTCGATCTTTTTGGCTTGACTTTTTTAGTTAATCGATTTTGAGAATATTATTTTACAAAATAGTGAATTTATCGAATTTCATAAATATGTAGTTGATTTCTAACATTAAAAATTTTTCAATAAAAAATCAATTATTGAACTATTTTAAACTCGACTTTAAAAATCTTATTAATTTGTTTTTTTCTTCATTTATTTTATTTACAATCTATCCAAAGGGATATTAAATAAATTTGATAATAAACAGTAACCAGTTATTGCTAAACCCCAGTGAGAACAACCACATAAAAGCAAGAAACAAGATAAATAATTGATAAAGTTTAATATGTAATTTAAATTACCACCCAGCAAAAAAATCTATGACAAAAAAGTGAATTTGCAGGGGTTCAACTGGTGACGAAGTGATTGAATTAAGGTGAAAACTCTAATAATTTTAACATAAGTGTCCAGCAAAAAAATCTATGACAAAAAAGTGAATTTGCAGGGGTTCAACTGGTGACGAAGTGATTAAATTTAAGTGAAAACACTAATGATTTTAACATTAGCGTGTCATTGGAGATCATGTGTTTATATGAATATATTAATGAACCAGTCGTATTACAGCTCTGGTCGGGTCAAGAGCTCGCGCGTCATTGCCATTATCTCTTAAGGGCAATCAGGACCGTCTTCGAGAGTTTTACGTCTCACTCTCGCGTGATTAATTGTTTGGCGTCGCGTAACTGTGCTTTGGATACAGTTTCCAGACTATTCTACAATTACCCGCGTGCATATATTTTAATTAGATTAACTGGAGGAGTACCAACTAAACTCAATTTATTCTAACTGGAGGAGTTCCATAAAACTCAGTATAATTAATTGTTCAGATGTCTCCGACTTCCTATACAAAGGTATATGTATGTCGACTTGCGGTGACTGAACCAACGTTTTTTTTTTAACTGGAGGAGTACTATAAAACTCAACTTTAATTATTGTTCAAGTGTCTCCGACTTCCTATACAGAGGTATAGGTCGATTTACGGAGCCGGAACCAACGTGGAATACCCTGGCTATTTGGTTACGTACCTCTGCCAATCAATTTTAAGAATAAAAAAAAAAATTAATGAACTGCACTCCATTCTAATAAGATCATGCACATTTGGTGACTCATGCATATTTGGTGAAAAGCATCGGATATTTCATGAGTTAAATTTGTTTGTTTACAATAATTCTTTTAGATATTTTGCATGATGTTTCATTAATTTTTAAGCACATCAGTTATGACAAATTATTTTGCGGTAAGGAAGTCATTTAGAATTAATGCTTTTACACAATTGATTTAGAAGTCTTGTAAATGTAATTCGCTTTGCACTACTTCCAATTTTTTTTGCTGGGCGTGTTATTAAAGATCATGTGTTTACATGAACATTTTAATAAACTGCACTACATTCTAAAAAGTGCATAGAACTCATGCAAATTTGATAAAAAAAACATCTGATGTTTCATGAGTTGATTTTATATATTTATATTTTGTATGATGTTTCATTCATTTTAAGACACATCATTTATGACAAATTGCTTCGCATTTAGGAAGTCATTTAGAACTATTGCTTTTACACAATTGATTTAGGAGTCTTTAAAATGTAATTACCTCTGCACTACTTCCAATTTTTTTTTGCTGGGAATTTATAATAATTATTACTATTCCGCAAAGTTGTATACACATGAAGTTTGTCATATGGTTTTAACGAATTTCGTGTGAATTTATTGACCACAAGAGACCTCATTAGTAGTAAAACCTATTATTTATAGATTTAATATTATACGCCATTTTGCTTTATTATTTCCGACGTCATCTTTGGTTTTAATTTCTTTGCTTTAGTTTCTTTAACTGTATTCTACTAGTTGAATATTTTCACTTGATACCAGCGTTGCCAGAAGCTTTGTGAAGAAAATCATCATTTGACAAAAAAATCATCACGCTTTTTTAGTGTTTTTAATTCAAAAATCGTTAATTAATATTGTAATAATTACAAACGGAATGACAAAGATATGGGTATCCACAGGTAAAGGGTATAATAAATTTAAATAATAATAGTATCAGAATAATAAAACACAGTTTTTTTAAATGGGCAGTCCTAGCTGCTTTTACTTCAGACAACAAAAGAAGTGTAACTAGACTGTACCTGCAACACTTTTTCACCACTTTTTTACTGAACAAAAATATGTTTCAGAATTTAAGTTCTATATTTTATATACATACATGTTTATTTTCGTTTTAATTTAAGGCTGCAGATGCTGAAGTTGAATTGGCTATTAATTTAGCGTTAGAGGCTGGATATCGTCATATTGATACGGCTGTTGTTTACATGAATGAAAAAACGATTGGAAAAGTATTAAAGGAATGGTTAGATTCAGGACGTATTAAACGTGAAGATCTCTTTATAACTACAAAGTTGCCACCACCAGGTGAGTTAACAGATTTTAATTTTTGGAATGTTTTTTTTTTTTAACAAAACTTTTTCAGTTTAACTTTAATTGTGTTAATATATTTTAATTTTTTATTACAGCCAATAATGCTGATTATGTCGAGCCTACTTTACGGAAATCATTGGCCGACCTACAATTGGATTATGTTGACTTGTATCTAATACACGTTCCCTTTAGTTTCTTTTTAGAAAACGATCAACCTAAGCGTGATGAAAATGGTATGATTGCAGTTGATCCAACTACTGATCATTTGGCAATATGGAAGGTAAGTTTTAAAATAAAATTTTGCTTTAAAATACGGTACTTTAATCCATTTTATAATTATTTTTCATTAGAAAATGGAACACATTTATGATCTGGGCTTGGCAAAAGCTATTGGTTTGTCAAATTTCAATATGAAACAAATTCGAAAGGTTTTAGATAATTGCAAAATTAGACCAGCAAATTTGCAGGTAATTTTATTATTACTGTGGCAATAAGGAAAAACTGCTTAAGTCTATTTTTAGAGTTTTAAGGAAAGCACTTTAACATTTTTTAGTTGATTTTTATAAATTTATTTAATTTTAAGATAGAGACTATTCAATGAAATTTTATTAATTTAAGAAAATATGGTTGATCACAAGTATGAAGGCCCTAACTCAAATAATCGTAATTGCACAGAAGGTATAATCGTAACAGAAACTGTATTATCATAATGTATAAACTGTTATTTTTGATACTATTGCGTTAAATTTTTGTGTCGAGGTGTATTTGTGTGAAATAAAAAACTCAATTGAAAAGGTACGAGTTAGGGCCTTTATACATGTGACCAACGGTATACTTAAAACATAAGTATTTTTAGTTAAATTATACAATAAGTTAAAATATGTTATTATTCCTAATGTTGAAAAAATGTGGTTAATAAGTTTATACGCCATGACTTTCTGTGAAGTTATCTTAAATAGTTGAAAGTTCGCCTGAGGGTAGTTTTAATTTGCGGTGATTATCTCAATCTTATTTGGTGTGATTATCTCAATCTTATGCCGAACTAAGCAGTTATTCCCTTTTGTCACAGAAATAAAAAAAAACAAATTATGAATGCATGAATTTATTTTAAACAAAATAATAATACTAATAATAAAAGCAAATAAAACTCTTTACATTTTCAGATCGAACATCATATTTACTTGCAACAACCCGAATTGGTTGATATGTGCAAAAAAGAGGGCATAACTATTACAGCTTATTCGCCATTAGGATCGAAAGGCCTTACTAAATTGAATAAAATGGCTGGCGTGGAACGTGAACTGCCGGATCTTATGGATGTACCTATAGTTAAAGAAATTGCTAAAGCTCATGACAAAACTCCAGCTCAAGTTCTTTTACGCTGGATTATTGACTCTGGAATATCGGCCATACCGAAAAGTACCAATCCCGAGAGGTTGAAACAAAATTTTAACATTTTTGATTTTAAGTTGAGTGATGAGGAAATGAAGAAAATGAAATCATTGGATGCTAATGTACGCATTTGTGATTTTGAATTTTTCCCTGGGTAGGTTTAAATATAAAAACTTTTTGTATACTATGATATAAAACGAAATCTTATTTTATTTCAGAATTAGAAAGCATCCCGAATTTCCCTTCTAAATATGAACTGGATATAAAGCTATACAAATTTTTAAATTATTTAAAAATATTTATGTGCGGCACACTTTTTTTAACTTTGCATACTTAGTTACTAACACTCTGCACTAGTTATTATTTAAAAAAAGGAATAATAATATATAAAAAAATCGACTTTAAATATAATATGTAGTACAATTAAAACAAGAAGAGTGCTATATTCGGCCATGCCGAATTTTAAATACCCTTCACAACGTGGAGTCATGCAAAAACAATTGTTTGTATCACCAGAACACCCAAATCTTGGGAAATCAAAAGAGATTTTGAGACTAAGTAGACCTACACTTAGGAAATTAACCGGTGTAATTACAGGTCATACGGAGTTGAGAACTCATCTAGCTCGCATGAGATTATCTGAGGAGATAACTTGTAGAGCTTGCGAGGAAGAGGATGAGAATCTGGTACACTACCTCTGTCATTGTCCTGCGTTTGGGCATATTAGGCGCGAAAATTTTACAGTGGATACTATGCCGAACTTAGAATACCTGGGGAACTCGAACTGGAGATCCATAAGGCGTTACATTGAGGGGACTGGGTTCTTGGATTAGTCCGTCATTTATGGGAAATTATGTTTATGGTTTTTGTTTGGAAATTCCGTTTTCCATATGGAGCGCACAACATGCCAACTGGGCATAAGTGCATACCTGTCATGGGTTTGGGCTTTTATACCCCTCCTTTTCAACCTAACCTAATTTAACCATCACCATTCATCTCATGAAGTACGTACACACATACATATAAAACATACATATATAAAAACATCCCATTGCAAAATTATATTATTTTATTCTCGCAAAAACTAAGTCAATGGTTGTGTTATCAATAGTTGTGGGAGCATCGTTTCGAATATAATCCAAATTAAATGTATCGCTCATATATTTCGCAAATCTGGTATTTAAAGTTATATCTGTGTTAAAATCACCACCAATATGCATACTGACATCTGTATCAATAACATCTGACATCTGTAATCAATGTATATAATTATATATCCATGTTAAATTCAAATTCACATTTAACATTTTGTTTCACTTAAATACATAAGTAAATATACGAAATTTCAATATTTCATCAATCAAAACAACAGCCGAAGGTTTGTGTCCACACTGAAACAGCAGCATAGTTTGTATTCACGCTACAAACTCAAACACTCAACCAAACACCACACATACGTTTGAGTGTATGTGTTTAAACAATTTTCATTTGAGAAATTTAAATATTAGGAAGATATCAACCAATATGAAATGTATATCAAACAAAAGATAACATTTATTTCATTACCTACAAAAAAAATTTAAAAAAAAGTTATCTCGCCGTTTCCTTATTATCAATGAAATAAAGATTACAACAATAACAATCTGACATATACCGTAAGGTAAGACGTATTCTACGCCAAAAATAATAAAAATTTAAATAATATATAAAATAAAAAATTAAAATAAAATAAGAAAATATACCCTTCACCTGTGATGCACAAGGGTATACAGGGTTGCCCATATTCGACGGACCCATGTTTTTTTTAAAAAAATCAAAGAAAAAAATAAAAATTTGGCGGTTGGCAATCTTAATCATTTAATTTTTTCCAAGTAGATTTGTTTACATCAATTTTTGAATATGATATCTCTCAAATGGCCGCCTCTGGCGTTGATGGCGTATTGTGCCCTTTTTGCAGCATTTTCCATCGTTTTCGCCAACATTTCGGCCGGAATAGCGGCTATTTGTTCACGAATGTTGTCCTTGAGCTCTTCTAAGGTCCTTGGCTTGTTAACGTAAACCTTTGACTTCAAATATCCCCACAAGAAGAAGTCAGGCGGCGTCAAATCGGGCGAACGCGGTGGCCAGTCCAAATCACCACTTTTCGACATCAAACGGCCCGGAAACAAATTCTTCAGAAAATCGATTGTTATGCGACTTGTGTGCGGTGGAGCGCCGTCTTGTTGAAACCAGAACTGCCTCATACACTTTCGACGAATAATTGGCATCACAAAATTGGTCATCATGTCGCGATAACGCTCCTGGTTGATGGTAACAGCATGGCCATTTTCATTTTGGAAGAAAAACGGCCCAATGACCGTTTTCGCACTAACGCCGCACCAAACTGTGACTTTTTCGTCATGAAGAGGCACTTCTTGAATCTCCTGAGGATTTTCAGTGGCGTAAATACGGCAATTTTGCTTATTTACGGTCCCATTCAATGTGAAATGGGCTTCATCGGACATGATAATTTTGTTCCAAAATTGCTCGTCATCTTCGGCCATTTCGATGACTCTTTGGGCCCATTCCAATCGACGAGGCTTGTCCACAGGCAACAATCTTTGCGTCAATTGAATTTTGTACGGGAACAAATGCAAATCAACGCGAATAATCCGTTGTAAAGTGGACCGAGCCATGCCCAACTGCTGAGAACGGCGTTTTTGGGATGTTCTTGGGGACCTCTCAACACTGGCTCGTACGGCAGCGATATTCTCGGCCGATCGCCTTGGTCGACTTTTATTTGGCCTCTTCGGATTAGAAAGAGTCTCACCAGTCGAAAATTTTTCGTATAAACGCTTAATGGTGTTCTTAGAAGGCGCACTTCTCACATTTTTTAATATTTTAAAAGCACGTTGAGTTTTCACAATTGACTTGTTCTGTTGAATGTAAATTTCAACTATTTCAGAGCGCTCGCGTCTCGTGTATTGTTGCATGGTAAAAATCTGCTTGGACTGACGCTTCAAACGCGGTATGTCATTAAGCGATCTGACATCTCTGTCAAAAGTTATGGCGTTGCCAGATGGGTCCGTCGAATATGGGCAACCCTGTATATAGCTTTGTCATTCCGTTTGTAATTTTTACAATTTTAATTTTCGACCCCATAAAGTATATATTTTTTAAAAACTTATGAATAGGGAAGTCGATTAAGCTCTATCATCGCCTGGACCCGCGTGAGGTATTAAAATATCAGAAATATTCGGTATTGAAAACCAGAAATATCGGTACTTAAACAACTGAGATATGAGCAAAAAACCACGACCACCTCGTTTTTTTTCACAACAACAACATATGTACAACACAAACATTCATACAAACATGGCACAGAGGAGTATTTGGCCTGAAAAGCTGGCAAAAATTATTAAACGTGGTTTTTGAATTTAAAGTTCTAGTTTTTTGATAGTTTTAGGTGTAGTATGATATAAGAAATCTAGTGGCAGATTTTGAAAAAATTACACTGCGCAACAGAAGTACACTGCGCAAAAAAAATTTTTTTTTCTCTACTAGAAATAAAAGTATGTGGACTATATGGATTTTAACGCCCTTAATTTAAATCTATTTTCCGTTTTTCTCTAGTACGTAAAGATTTTCTTTTGAAGGCGTGGCATATTTCACCCCCTAAATCGTTGGGTTTCCTAATATATATTGTCATAACTTCTAAACGGGTTCTCCGATTTTAATAGGAGGAGGATTAGAAAATGCACCGGAAAATTTTGCTTAAACTAACCAAACACATTTCCTTTCTATCTATTACTATTTCGGAGTTATTAAAAATTTAATGTCGAAAAAAAAATTTCCTGCAAAATTCGTCGACGTTTTTTGTTTTCAAAATGCAATAAAAAAAATTAAAGAACCAAAAAGTTTTAATTTTTACGATTTTTCCAAAAGCCACATTCTTAAGGAATAAAAGTCCGTATAAATAGTAAAACTCAATTAACAAATGTTGATTTTAAACTCATTCTTAACAGACTGTATACAAACATGCATACATATTATGATTTACGGTCTAAAAAAAATTGAAAATTGTAAGGCTCTTATGAAACAGTATTTTTTTTTTAAATATGAAAATTATATATTAAAAATTTTTCACCTTGTGTAAGAGATAGTTTGTCAGGCGAAAATGCTATCAAAAATCCTATGCAGGATAGAAAATAATGAATCAACCCTATAAAGTTTTAATGTGTCTTAAGATATATTTTAAATTTGTAACCCTTGACACAAACCTTATAAGTTAACCGAGCTCTATAACCCCTTAGTAGAACTAATGTAATGAATGACCCGACCCGGTTTCACACAGATGAAATTAACTAATAGTAAATAAAGGCATTAATAATTACTGTTGCCTAAATAAAATACATACTCCGTAAAACGTTCGCATTCTAAAAACAGCACATAACTCTATGGTTAAATATTTTCTCAGATAGTGGCAGATAATGTGCTTTTTGTTTACTTTTCCACACATCCTTCAATGTTATGGAATTTATCGATTCTATTTGCTAATCCTAGTTTTGATCCATAACGACTAAAAAGCTTGATCAGGTAGGTAGCTTTTATGCAGCTCACTTGGGTCCATTTTATTGATCCCTTTGTGATACCTGGATAGAATAGAAGGAATGGAAAATAAGAGAAAGAGAAGCAGACCAATCCAGGGTCTCTGGCGGGAATCGAAAAAGAAACCCCCAGATTAGCAGACCAGCACACTACTGACTAGTCCACCAGGGCACCCAGGATAACCTTAAATGTTCATAAAATTTACCCTTGACATTCACTTTTGTACTTCCGACCAGCATTGTTCGACATAAAAGAGATTTATTATTATTTTTCTAAGATCCTTTCGACAGTCCTCAAGTGATAAAATAATGACGGA
This sequence comes from Phyto melanocephala, assembly GCA_941918925.1. Classification (NCBI taxonomy): domain Eukaryota; kingdom Metazoa; phylum Arthropoda; class Insecta; order Diptera; family Rhinophoridae; genus Phyto; species Phyto melanocephala. Next base: position 149,034,497 of record OW799233.1, read on the forward strand.
TTTCATAGATGATGCCTTAAAAACAAGGTTATTACAGAATGTCAACGTCGTCAAGCTCACAAAAAAATTTAATTTATACGAAAAAAAGTAAACTTTTCACTTTTAAATCAACCCTCGTTGCTGCGCACATATACATACGTACATATGTACCTCTGTACATGAACATATGTATGTATGTATATAATAAAACTACAAAATATTTTTTTTTATTTTTTTTTAGCAAGACTATATTAATTAATTTATGAATGACACATTAAAAAAAAATTAATAAAACTATAATAAATGTAGCAAACATGTGATAAACATTTATTAAAATTTAGAGATGAATTTAAATTAAAAATAAAGTTATTTTAAAAAACCCAATTGATTTTTTGTCTTTTCCCTGCCGAAAAAAAAATTTTCCTGCAAAATTCGTCGACGTTTTTTGTTTTCAAAATGCAATAAAAAAAATTAAAGAACCAAAAAGTTTTAATTTTTACGATTTTTCCAAAAGCCACATTCTTAAGGAATAAAAGTCCGTATAAATAGTAAAACTCAATTAACAAATGTTGATTTTAAACTCATTCTTAACAGACTGTATACAAACATGCATACATATTATGATTTACGGTCTAAAAAAAATTGAAAATTGTAAGGCTCTTATGAAACAGTATTTTTTTTTATTAAAAAAGGCTCTATTATATTTATTTTATATTATTTAATACTTAATATACGGAAAAGTTAAACTAATAAAAATTCCTTAATGATTGTCATGTCGTATGTATTTCCTTATTAGATGCATTATCGGTGTCAGGAAAAAGAAGTGTGATGGTTTCTGATGAAGAAGCTTTTTTTTTATTCCGTTCTCTTTGCGTACTGCAGCTTATAAAAGGGTCACTACTCAGAAATAACCTATTCAAGACATCTCGATTTGTATCGCTTCCTCGAATAATTCGTACGATATAATCGCAGGTGCTTATTTCTGTCCTCTGCAGCTTCTTCTTACAATTGGATGGTAGCCTAACACCTGGGTGCCCATGTATTTTTTATGTACCTGTATTTATTTTTTGTAAACTTATTTTTGTGATTAATGCTTTTAATAATTATTCTTATTAGGTGCGTATATTTTTTTTTTTTTTTAACAAATAATGTTTTGTAGAGCAGGTATATAAAAATATCTTTTATGGGGATGTGTGGGACATTCCCTTATAACTATTATCGATAATAAAGAATTTTTCAAATTTATAATTACAGGCAGGAATTAACATTGTGAAGTGTTAAAAGTAAACAGTTGAAATCAATAATAATTCAAAATATATTAAAGTTTATGACGATATAAATCTATAAGAAAAAGTGCCTGATGAGCAAAAATGGAAGAAATATGAAAATTAAAAAAAATCGTCAAAAATAATGGCGCAGACTTACGCACACTTTTTTTGTTTATAAAATTAGAGATTCCAAATTGTATTGTGGTATCAAACATAATTCGTAGAGATGCTAACCTCACTTTTAAAAACCTCTTCTTTTTCTTTTTTTGCAAAAAAAAGTGTATAATTTTTTTTTGTTTTTAGCTTTTGAACGAATTGTTTCAACATGAATATTCAACATATTTAAATTTTTTTTTTCTTTTATTGTTAAACCTTTATTCGTTTAGCCGTAAAAAAATATCATGAAAACATCCAGAAACCGAAAAAAAACATTTAAATCTCATATAATTTTCTTCACTTTCCTGACTTTAGCAGGGTCTCAGAGCTACAAATCGCAACTAAAAGTCTTCAAAATTTACAATATAATGTAAAATATTGTTGTCAGTCGAGCTGCGTACTTATTTATTAAGATTTCTTAAAATTTAGTTTTGCCTTTTTGTGCAGCTTTTTAGGTCAAATACTCCTCTGTGCGTTATATACTGGTCAGAGTGAACGTGGCATGGAATCCAAGCTGAGCCAAACAAATTTTTTTATTTTATATATTAATTATATTTGTATTGTTTTTTTTATTTATTTTTTAAACATACATACATACGTAAACTCAATTTATAATTTTACAATGGGATGTTTTTATATATGTATGTATGTGCGTACTTCATGAGATGAATGGTGATACAAACAATTGTTATTGAAGGGTATATAAGATTCGGCACGGCCGAATATAGCACGATGTTAGAAGGACACCTTGTGTATAAGAAATATTCTTGCAAAATTTGAGCCCCCTACCTTTTTCCGTCCGACCTATATCGTACTTTCAACAGACGGACGGACATAGCTAGATCTTTCTTAAATGAAACCCCGTTTCAAAATATATATAATTTATGGGGTCTAAAATGGATATTTCGATGTATTTCAAACGGAATGACAAAATGAATATACCCCCACCATTTTTTTGGTGGCGAGTATAAAAATATTACTAGTTTTGTATAAAAAAAAAATATATTGTCGCCATTTATTTCTAAACTAGCCAAACCCGGCGCGCGTTGCTACGCCCCTTAATGAATCAAAATGCATTCTGAATTTTAATTGAATATCAAGTGCAAAAACCTAAAAATTATAATTTTATTATGGGCGTGGCATTGCCCACTTTTCTAATCACGAAATTGTTAAGTCGTAACAGCTCAATATGTGTGCAAAGTTTCAGAAGAATCGGACCAGTGCAAGTTCCTTTAAAATTATAATTGTTTTTATGGGCGTGACCCTGCCCAATTTTCCAGTCACGAAATTGTAAAGTCATAACAGCTCAATATGTGTGCAAAGTTTTAGAATAATCGGTCCAGTGCAAGTACCTCAAAATGATACCTTTTTTTTATGGGCGTGGCACTGCCCACTTTTCTAATCACGAAATTATTTAGCTATGACAGCTCAATATGTGTGCAAAGTTTCAGAAAAATCGGTCTGGTGCAAGTACCTCAAAATTATAACCTTTTTTTGTGGGCGTGGCCCTGCCCACTTTTCTAGTCACGAAATTATATAGTTGTGAGAGCTTAGTATGTGTGCAAAGTTTCATAAAAATCGGTCCAGTGCAAGTACCTCAAAATTAAAACTTTTTTAGGGGCGTGGCCCCGCCCACTTTTCTTATCACGAAATTATTTAGTCATGACAGCTCGATATGTGTGCAATGTTTCAGAAAAATCGGTCAAGTGCAAGTAGCTAAAAAAGATAACTAATTTTTATGGGCGTGGCACCGCCCACTTTTTTTCACCCATAAACACTCCCTGGTATGTGTACAACAACTTACCAAAGTTTGAGCCCGATCGGTTTTACAGTTTCGGAGTCTATAGCTAACACACACACACACACACACACACACACACACACACACACAGAGTTTCACTTTTATATTTCTAAATAACTCCTAAACACTTGAAAATATAAAAATAAGTTATTTAGCTGACTGAAAGTCATTTTTATAACTTACCATTTGCTGGTATTTCGATCCAAATCGACCAAGTCGTTCTTTTTTATTATTATGAAAAATATTAGTAAAACCGCCATAATTCAGGCGCGCACAAAAAAAAATAAAAAATCTGAGTCTGATAGAAGAAAACTGAATACGGATTTGAGTTTTGCGAGCTAAAATCTCTGTAATCCGCATATTTTTTATTAAAGTGCGATTTTTGCTGCAGACCAGTGTTATCTTTTGTCTTCAAGTTTGTGTTTTTACAAATTGTGTTTCTCACACTAGAATTAGAACTGCTAGATGACTCAGTATATTTCAGATGATCTTCATTTTCTTAGTGCCCACGGTTTTTTAAGATTGGCTCTGGTTTTCGAGATATACCGTTATTTCGAAAATGGAGGAGGTTGCACAACATATGTTCGCGTAACTCAAAAACGCTTTAGCTTATTGAAAAAACTTAAAAAACCGAAATTCCGCAATAAAATTTCCTTTAAGAAAAGTAAAACCTCTTTCGCAGTCGTTTTAGAAACATAATTTTTTTTTTGAAAAAAAAAATTAATTTTTTTATAAAAATTTCGAAATTTTTATTTTTTTAAAATTCATAAAAAATTGAAAAATTCAGCTAGGCTTCTAATTTTTTGCAGACATATAAAAAACAAAGCTGCAAACAAAACAAGCCATAAATAACACTGCTCGACAAAAAATAATTTTTTTTCTTCCCGTTAATTAAAACTATGTGGTCTATGTGGATTTTGATGCGCTGAACTCAAATCCGTAATCGGTTTTTTTCCATCAGATCGGTATTTTTTTTATGGGCGTGCCAAATTTTTTCCCCTAAATTAGGTTTCGGTTTTCAAAAGTAAAACACCAGAAGATGTGTTTTCTCTATCTCTTATTGTTTTGGAATTATTTAAAAATTAATGGAGATAAAAAAAATTTTTCGTGCCAAATTCGTAATATTTTTCAATTTAAAAATATAATTAAAAAAAATATAAAGCAAATATTCAACATTTTGCACTTTTTTCTGAGAACTACTTATCTTAAAAATAAAAAAAGCCGCAAGCCATAAAAATCGGTTAAAAAATGTAGATTTTATTGTCAATTTACCGCAGGTACCCAATATTGTAATGCAACCAGCCTTACATATGATACAGCATTTCGTTAGGTGAGCAGGTAATGGAACTGAAGTACAACGGTATTTTGTATGGTTCTTAGAATTAAAAATTATAACATAGTATTTTTCAATTACCTGTGATTTCAAATTATTGGGTACCTGCGGTAAATTGACAATAAAATCTACACCTGGAAAAGTTAGAAATATTATTCGTCCTGGGTTTTTTTTTACAAAACATGGTCATGAAGGTCTCGACTGGTACTTTGATTAAAACAATTACAGTATAAATAAGAGTTCCTCAACCCCTTCACTGTCATATGGAAAGTGCTTGCGAAAGTGATTAGTGAATTTTAAAGCCTCTGACAGTCTTGTATCTAAACAGTTATATTGAAATATCTAAGATTGAGGCGTGTAAAAAGTTTAATTACTTTTGTTATGTGTGTGGGAAATATAAAAATATGCCAAGTCGCCGTAAAATCACTACTGAAACAAGTACCTTGTATGAATCATATTTTTCTTTAAGGGTTATATATGGTAAGAGTTGGACACCATCAATAGTGTGTACACACTGCATTTACCATTTAAATAAGTGGGGAAAAAATGGAGACGCAATGCCATTTGGTGTTCCAATGATTTGGAGAGATCCCATAGTTCATGTTGAAGATGAGTGTTATGCGTGCATAAATTATACAGCGGGTATAAACAGAAGAAAAATGACTTATATGTCTTATACTGAAACAGCAGATTTCCGCTGCCACATTCTGATGAAATTACTGTTCCGGGTAGCCATATACCAACAGAACATATTCCCTCAATAATTCATTCTGTTGAAGCGGATAGCCCAGCTACTTCAATGTATCAACCGTCATGCATCACGGTTCCACGCAGTCACAATAAAATCACGCAAGATCGTCTGGATATAATGGTACGGCGTCTAAAATTATCTCAAAGACAGAGCATTCTCTTGGCAAAAGAGTTAAAACGAGCTAATATTTTAGCACCAGGTGTACAAACATACGGGTCTATCAATCGCCATAGACGATTTACGACTTTTTTTTAAATCTATTGAGAATAATTCTATTGCGTATTGTACTGACATCCGCGGATTGGTTTTAACAATGCAAAATGAATATAATCCTGGAGATTGGCGCTTATTCATTGATTCTTCCAAAAGTAGCTTAAAAGCAGTTTTGCTACATGCCACTAATTTAAAAAGTCCTATTCCGATAGCACTTAGCACAAATACTAAAGAGACATACGCATCAATGAAAAAAATAATACAGTTAATTAAATATGAAGACCACAAGTGGAAAATATGCGCAGATTTAAAAGTGGTAGCTCTTTTAAGAGGCATGCAATTGGGCTATACTAAAAATATGTGCTTCATGTGCTTATGGAATACGCGTTTCGATGGCGACCAGTACAATACACGGAATTGGGCTTTACGTGAGGAAAGCAGATTGCATAGAAACAATGTTATTGAATTACCACTTGTGTCGATGGAAAAGATTTTGCTTCCTCCACTCCACATCAAACTGGGTATTGTAAAAAATTTTATAAAAGCATTGAGCCCAGATGGTGTTGCTTTTACCGAATTGCACCGAATTTTTCCACGATTAAGCGGCATGAAAGTAAAAGAAGGTATGAACTCTAACTACTTTATTAAATTAGATTTATATTTCATTTCATAATGTTTCTATTTAACAGGAATTCTTAATGGACCGGACATTCGCCGTCTTATGAAGGACCATCAATTTGAGGTTGCATTGAATGATATCGAGCTATTGGCCTGGAATTGTGTGAAATCAGTAATAGAAAATGTATTAGGAAATCATCGGTCTGAAAACTGGCGAATTTTAATCAAAAATATGCTAACCGCATTTAAAAACTTAAACGTTAGAATGTCATTGAAAATACATTTTTTGCATTGCCATGCCGAAAAATTTAATGAACAATCACCAGCCGAGTCTGATGAACATGGCGAGAGATTTCACCAAGTAACAGCCAGGCTCGAACACTGGTATAGCGGCAAACAACTTGATTCGCTATTAGAGGATATTTGTTGGAATCTGCAGGAGGAAGAAGAATAAATTTCTAAATAAAAACTACTTAACAAAAAATTTTTAGTTTGGTTATATAAAAAATTCAAAAATTTCATCTTTTCTGAAAAAATCAAAAGTTGTAGACAGACTTTAATCACAAATAGCTTATTTTGCACCTGCGCAACTTTATTTTTCATTCCCATCATTTGTTTCTAAGGCCTAGGATTTACTCCTAGGGGGATAAAATGTATGACCGACCTCCAATGTTTTTTGTTCTTAACATTTTCTTAAATTATACTTTCCCTTTATCACCATCCCTTAGGGGGGCCCCAATACAAATGTTGCGTTTTATGAAATTCTTAGATTAATTAAAATTTGTCGACTTTTGTGAATAAAATCAAAAGTTGCAAACATATTCTAATTGTTTATAGCTTGTTTTGTTTGCAGCTTTGTTTTTTATATGTCTGCAAAAAATTAGAAGCCTAGCTGAATTTTTCAATTTTTTATGAATTTTAAAAAAATAAAAATTTCGAAATTTTTATAAAAAAATTAATTTTTTTTTCAAAAAAAAAATTATGTTTCTAAAACGACTGCGAATGTTAGAAAGAGGTTTTACTTTTCTTAAAGGAAATTTTATTGCGGAATTTCGGTTTTTTAAGTTTTTTCAATAAGCTAAAGCGTTTTTGAGTTACGCGAACATATGTTGTGCAACCTCCTCCATTTTCGAAATAACGGTATATCTCGAAAACCAGAGCCAATCTTAAAAAACCGTGGGCACCACTGGATTCAGCGTACCCGAATTATGTTAAAACGCTAGGTGCCCAGCTTGTCACGAAAAAAAAGTGTCAATTTCATGCACAGTGTTATTATAACATTTATTCAATTAATTCTATTACAATAAAAATTTAATAAAGCACACGCCTGTGTTCTGTGAAATTAAATCACTCGAAATTGCCATGAAATTGTAGTTACACCCCTTTCAGATTAGGCAAGACTCTTACGCAAGAAAAATTGCCCATATTTGAGTACACACTTGTCTACACTCGGCAAGTGTATTTTTCATTGTTATTTTTATGTCTAAAGTTTGCTACAAACTTGTTTTTGACTTTTTTTATACGTTGTGTCTGAACGTAAAAGCAAACAAGGCAAGAAAATAAAAAACTAAGGCCCATACCTAAACAAGAGCGTTGAGCGTCAAGCGTTGCAATTTTGCATGTATTTTGTTATTTTAACAAAAACAAAACACATGTAAAACTCCAACGCTTGACGCTCAACGCTCTTGTTTAGGTATGGGGGTAACTTGCGCAAGAGACTTGCCTAATCAGAAAGGGGACTTATAAACTATAACACTACAAAAGCAATTCCGAGTGATGTAATTTCAATCGGAATGCAGAACACATGCGATACTAATGTATGTGTGTACAAATGTATTCAAACATGCAAACAAATAAAATAAGAAAATATGATTTTTCTTTGGCTTGAATTAGAAATGCATTATAGTAAGTCAATTGTACGTTATATTAGTATGTACTCATATGCACATAATATTTAAAGGAAATTAAATAGGTACAGACAGTTTCGTTTCGTTTTTTCTTTTAAACCGTTGGTATAAATGTAGTCGTGACAATTTTCAGTTCCACCGATTTTGGTAAGGTTATAGGAGATCTATTTTCTTCATTTAAGTCAGCATTTGTATTAGATGTAATCAATTGGCCACTATCCGTTACAGTCAGTTTAGTTGCGGCTAAGGATTCATTTAAACTCTTTTTTCGATCTTTATTTCCTTCCTCACTTTCATTAAATTGTGAATTTATTTCACTTTCTTCGTTTTTTATATCATTCGTTACAATCCCAATATTATCATGGGTTTTCAGTGTTTTATTCGATTTGTTTAAGTTTGTCGTTGATGGTACTTTTTTATTTTCTTCCATATGTTTAATATTTTGATTAAATTTAAAATCTGTCTTATTATGTTTATTTCTGACATTTTTCATTTCAGTAATTGTATTGACGTCGGCAACATTACTAATTATTTCGGAAAAAAAGGATTCATTGTTAGTAATAATAAAGGCTTCAAAATAAAAGATTGTTAAATTAGGCACAAATTTATATTGAGTTAGTATTGGATACGGGAAAAAGTTTTTTGATATTAATTTATGCTTGGTCTAGTAGGGAATTTAAACAATTTTTGAAAATAGGCTTGACAGAAATGAGTCTTGGTCGAAATTCAGTTCTCTTCCTACCGATTCTAAATTGATTAGATCTTTAAAAGTAAAAAATTTGTAATATTCAAATCTACATGTAAATGAATTAATATTGAATTCTGACGTCGAAAAGGCAAATGCAATTTCGACATATTTAATAGTTTACATACCATTACTATTAACAATCCATCACCCCTGGACTCGGTTGTTTCAAGATTTATTACTACCGACAATACAAGTATTGAAGTTACAAATAAGACTGAAGTGCAATTACCTGTATTAACAGCATAATCTTATATATTTATAGGCAAGTAGAGTTTATGTTACGCAGTTAACGCTCATATTATACAACCGATTATAATAAACCGCTTGAAAGAAATTTTCCTGCAGATGAGCACAATCTTAACCGTTTTAAAATTGGTTCAGAATTTAGGATTTATAAGCATTCAAAGTTACTACTAACCCATTCGCAAAACATATGTGTGTAATAAAAAAAAAAACATATTTAATCAAAATTATTTTTGCAAAAGTGTTTTGTGTAAAGCATAGTATTACTCTGTTTCAATTCGAGAAATATGCTGATCAAGTTTTTACACGTAGAATTTGACATACAAAAATAAGTTTTAAATCGAGCAAACAAAAAAAAATTATCAGCTCTTGCTTTGAATTTCGTACGAAATAACTCAAGGCATATTTATTCATCAGGTAATTGCAGTTCGGAGAGAATTTTTTGTTTATAATTTTTATATATGAAGTTTGACATTTGAAATAAATTAGAAAAGAGAGAAAATTGTTTTTTATTTATGCATCTTGACAGCTGAAATTTAAAATAAGTGTTGAAAAAAATAATCAGCTGACGAATCAAGAGTACCTAATAATTAAATATGCCTTGGAAATAACTATTGTTCATATTAAGACATATTCATAAGGTATGTATATGAATCTCTGTAACAAACACAACAATTAAAAAACACCGCATTTTATTTTTGTATATATGTATGCCGGTAGATGTCAAAAATTTTTTTTTTAAGTTTAATATTTTTTTTTAAACCGTTTTGCAAATTTTTTAAACGTTTTAAACCAACTGAAACTGCAAATTATTTATCTTAGACAAAAAATTAAATAATTTTAACGGATGCAGACACTTTATTAAAAAAAAACTTGCTACCTCTTGTGAATGCTTTAAAAAAGCAATTAGTTAATTGGATACGAGTACCTTATTAATATACCTTCGTTTATATTTTCATACCATGGTACAATAAAACCAGGGTTACTCTGTAATTCGATTCGAATGAAAGCATTTTCGAACTACAATGCATTAAGCATATAAATTCGAAATTTTTTAGTTTCTAGTCGATTTACGTTGTTGTGAAAGAAAATTAAAGTATTACAAACATCTAAATATCCAAACATTCTCATCTATATATATAAAAGTGAAACTCTGTGTGTGTGTGTTAGCTATAGACTCCGAAACTGTAAACCCGATCGGACTCAAACTTTGGTAAGTTGTTGTACACATTCCAGGGAGTGTTTATGGGTAGGCGGGGCTACACCCATAAAAAATAAGTTATCATTTTAAGCTACGTGCACTTGACCGATTTATCTGAAACTTTGCACACATATTAAACTCTCATGATTATACAATTTCGTGATTAGAAAAGTGGGCAGTGTCACGCCCATAAAAAATAAGTTATCATTTTTAGCTACTTGCACTTGATATTCAATTAAAATTAAGAATGCATTTTTATTCATTAAGGGGCATTGCAACGCGCGGGCTTGGCTAGTTTATTAAATTAGTAAGATTACATGGTTTTTTGTATTTTTTAATGCTCTTTTCTCTTATTAAAAATTGAGAAGTTAAATTTAGTTTGAGTTTCGACATCGACTCTACTCTATGTCCCTAAATATTCAAGTTTACCGATTTGCCACGTTCACTTTTTGCTATATTGAAAATATTTTTAATACAAAATATCTCCCAGGGCTGTAAATGAATCACTCATTTTATAATTAATTCGCGAATGATTCACGCACTTAATTAGCAAATTTTGAATTTTTTCTTTTCACAAAAAAAAATTTATTTGCAATTGATTTCCAGTTCAAATACATTTCAATTTACTTTAACAAATACATTTGAATTGGAAATGAATTGCAATTCATTTTGAAAAATTCATTTGAATTAAAAAAGAATTGCAATTGATTCTACAAATTCATTTGAATTGGAAACGAATTGAAATTCATTTCTGCCTAATTTGTTTAAATTGATTCAAATTTCATTCAATTATTTTTTGTTTTAAAAAGAATTAATTCATTAATTAGTTAATTCGTAACGAATTAATATCAAAATAGAATGATGCATTTACAAAAAAGAATGGTTAAATCGCTTCAGTGATTTACCGAGTACACTTATTACATACACAAATATGAAATCTTTATATATATATAATGGGCCAATTCAAAGTGGTTGCATATCAGTCGTATTTGTACTATTTCATATTATTTTATGCATGCTTAAAATTTTTGTTAGTAATTTCCATACAAAAAAAATAATATGACTTTACACATTTGTTTCCTATGTATAAGAAATTGTTTATGTTATACTTTTAACCATACTGTCTCTCAGAGAGAATTTCTTCGCTTCTCACCTCTCAGAGAGAATATTTTCTATTTTCTTCTTTCTTGTATACATACAATTTTTAACAGCGTCATCTCTTTGTCTTCTTTCTTGTATTAAATACATAATTTGTTAACAAAAGGTGTTCAAAGTCACTAGTCATATTAATATGATTTATATGTCATAGTACAATATGAGAGTCTACTTTGAATTGGCCCATTGTATATATAATTTTAAAGTTTATTAGTTAGCATAAGTGCTCTTTAAATAGTTACAAATTGTAACTAGAAAAATGTTTTAATTCATTTGATCAAAAAAATATTTCCCTGTGTCCAGTTATTAAAAAAAAAGTTTTATATAGCTGTGACAATAAGGAAAAACTACTTATGTCTGCTTTAATAGATTTTCAGGAAAGCACTTTTTTAATTTTCGAGTTGATTTTTGTAAATTGATCGCATGTAAAATAAAGACTACTATATAAATTCCGCGCTGTATTATTTAAAGAACACATCCGTTTTCGTTTATTTAGTTAAACAATGGGCCAATTCAAAGTAGACTCTCATATTGTACTATGTCATATAATTCATATTAATATGACTAGTGACTTTGAACACCTTTTGTTAACAAATTACGTATTTAATACAAGAAAGAAGACAAAGAGATGACGCTGTTAAAAATTGTATGTATACAAGAAAGAAGAAAATAGAAAATATTCTCTCTGCGAGGTGAGAAGCTAAGAAATTCTCTCTGAGAGACAGTATGGTTAAAAGTATAACATAAACAATTTCTTATACATAGGAAACAAATGTGTAAAGTCATATTATTTTTTTGTATGGAAATTACTAACAAAAATTTTAAGCATGCATAAAATAATATGAAATAGTACAAATACGACTGATATGCAACCACTTTAAATTGGCCCAATATGTTGCAATAAGCTCTTATTTCAAATTATGTTCTTCATTGAAAAAATAAAGGCAGTAAGTTATTACGCTATAACTTTCTATAAAGTTGTCTAAAATTGCAATGGTGTTAAGCTCAGTTTTAGCTTATGTCGACTTAAGCAGTTATTCCTTTTTGCCACAGATATGATTTTTATATTATTTAGTAAACAATTTTAGTTTTAATCATGTATAAAACAAAAATCTTTTTTAAATATTAGTAAAGTTCTGGTAAACATAAACTTAATAAAAATAAATTTAACGTAGCTCTACATATCGTCAAATAAAATGCAAAATATTTTAGTAATGTTTTAAAAATGAGATAAAAATAATATTGTAAATTATAAGTACTAAAATTATTACTTAGTTTGTTGTAAAATATTTCTTTAAAAAATAATTACATTTGAGAATTATTAGTTAACTTTATTAAGTATTTCCTTTTAAGTAAATTAATCAGTTTAAACACAACATATTGAAATAATGTTTGGATAATTCGTTGTTTTACGTTTTACGTGACGATATGTATGTGAATGTATGCATTTCTTTCCAATCTCTTTCGAGATCATTATTCGAGGTAGTGTAGAAGAAGACAATGTATAGAAAAGCACATAATTTTATAATCTTAGATAAATCTACATAAATATTTAACACACATATTTTGTAATTTTTTTTTTTATTGTTAAATAATTAGGATCATCTCCCAAATATTTTACAAACTTTTCATTGTTGGTTAAAGCTGAGTTATATGCCTTAAGATTAAATAAGTAAACATAAAATAAAAATAATTTATGAATTGTTGGTAGTACCTTTTTTTTAACATTTCTGCTTTTGTATAAATTCTTATTTAGTTTTTGAAAAGTTTTTCTCAAATTCAAAGCTGCAACTTTATTAAAGTATGGTTAAGTTGACAGCTTAAACAGCAAAAAAGCTTACATATCGATAATGACAAGTGGAAAGGCCCTAAATCGTATTTTTTTACAAAATTGACATTTTCAGTAATTCCAATACATTTTACACAAACAAACCTCGATACAAAACTTTAATGCAATAGTATCAAAAATAACATTTTTACAAGCAATTTAATAAAATAAGTTACATTATGATTATACAGTTTTTATTGCGTTTTTTACATTCTTCTGTAAAGTTAGAATTATCTAAGTTAGGGCCTCTCTACTTATGTTTAACGATTTATTTTATAAACAAAAAAAAAAAAAAAAAAAAAAAAATTAAGTATTGAGTTTATATATTACACTTGAATTTATTAAATTTTGCTTGCAAAATTCGTTCGTTGTAGTATGGAAAAAAGTATAACGTTGTTAAAAATTAAAAATAAAAACTAAGGTGTGTGAATTTAAAAAGAAATATTAACAAAAATATCGAGATCATTATTATTAGTAATAATCAAAAGAGGAATGCCGACGTGCACTGAAAAGAATATATAAAAAGTTATATAACATTTCAAAGTAAACATTAAAAAAATATAAAACTCAAATCTAAATAAGCAAAAATTAATATTTTAAAAAAATGACAAAAGAAAAATAATGAAATAAATTTAGAAATTTGGACAAGTTAACGAAACACTTATTACTTATATGCGATTTAAAAGCAAATAGAAAAATATATTTAAAAATAGTGTAATAGTGATATACAAAATGTTGGTTAGAAATTGATGTTAATTTGAATTTCTTATGCATGTAATTTGTTATTTGGAATTGTAAGGTTCAAATTTCATGTTCATGTTCATGGTTTTAGTATTTATATTATATTAGTTTTATGTATGTATATTGTCAATTTGAATTATAAAATTCAAATCGCATGTTCATGATTTTAGTTTTTTAAGATGACGACATCTTCAATGGAAGCAAACTCACGTTGTACGAGTATCTTCATCAGAGCTATGTCTGTAAGAATTTAATGATAATTATGATTTTAATAAGTCACATTAACATGTTTGAGAAGAAAAAAATAAATTCGATATATTAACTTATGGTTAAATCTCGCCAACATTTAAATTGATTATTTCTTTCATTATTATTATTATTATTTTTAAATAATTTCTTAAGGAGCTAAGATGCAATTTGTTACAAAATATTTTTTTAGTTCTAACAAAAATTTGGTATAAAAAATTTGTTGTAACAATTAAATACAGATAATTAAATAAAATTTGTTTCCAAATAGAAAATACAAAAAAAAAAAAACATTTCCAAAAAAAAGGAATTTTATGAAAATTTTTTTGGCAAAACAAAAAACTCAACTTCAAAACACAACTTAAAAATGAAGACATAAATCAAGTAAATATAATATACATACCTTGCACCTTCATTGGCACGCATAGCTACGGCCGCTACTTCAAAAATACCAATAAAGAAACACAACATAAGAGGACCAAATATGGCACCCTGCCAGCCAATCCAATACATGCCACCGGCAATGGCCAAACCAGTTAAATAAGGATGACCGCCACTAAAAAAATAAAAAAAATCAATTATTTGAATCCATATAAGACATATAATTTCGGAACTTACCCTTTCATTTCAGCATATATGGCAGCCTCAAAGTAGGGTGGAACAAAGAACTGCAATAAAAATAATACAACGCCGGCATAGAGACGATCTTGAGCTAACCATATTTCCAACAGAGCTGGTAGAGCACACCAGTAGCTACCCAAAAATGGTGCAGCCGATAATATAGCAGCCAAAGCAGAGGGTAGAAAAACAATACGAGCTCCAAAGATGGTGTGAACCAACCAAGTAAAAAGGCCAGTAAATATAGAACTTTTAAACATGGAAATCAAAACACCAGAAATTGAATTTTCCAAAGCTTCGGCTATTTTTGAACCCGATGAAGAGACACCTAAATATTTGGTAACTTGTAGGGGAGCATATTTGTTTTGGCTACTCGATAACAAGTAGAAAAGGGCCGTAAAGAAAACAATCTAAGCAAAAAGAATGCAAAAATGTTTATATAAAAATATATATCAAAAAAAAAAAACGCTAAAAGAATCTTACCATATCCAGTATGAATTCCACACATGCCTGTCCCCCAGATAACACTAAAGATAGTATCTCTCCGGTAAATGTCATTATCATCGATAGATTCGTGCGAATTATATGCCACAGTGATTCAGCCACTTCCATTATGGTTTGCGTATTGCTCTTGGCCCAGCCAATAATGCCCTGTTTTGCCACTAAAACTAGCTCTTTAAAATGTCCTTTATTAAAAACACATTGCTTTTGTTAGCCATGAAAACATGCATGTTAAGCAGACACTTCAATTTGTTTTATTTATACACGGGACTTGGTTTTTAATAAATAATAATATTTTAAATCTGTACATACATATATTTTGTGTGAGTTTTACTAATTTAACACATAATAATTAAAAAAACATTAACTTTAGCATTTTTGTTAATCATATATTTTTCTAACACAAACGATAACATATAAGAATTCAAAAAAGTCTTTTATTATATTCTGATTAAATTTATTGATAAAAAAGAGAAACTTGCTTTCAGTTTTCTTGGCTGTTTATTATGACTTGTAATTAAATATTTTCTTTATAATTCCTTTAAGTTGATATATTTGTTAAGAAACCCCTAAATCTTTGTTTTTCGGATAGGATCCTCTTTCTATGAGATCTATCCTAGTAGGTATTGCACGATAGTGGAATCGTTTGCCATATTGTCTGTATTTGTTTCCCTCCAAACTAATAATGATTTCCATTTGAAACTTATGCAATAACTGCCCTATTTGTTGTCTTAATTTTAATACTTTATTTTTTGCTAAATTTAACTTTTTTATATATAATTTTCATACGTATGAATGTAATGTCATTATTTTTATATACTTCTGGGGCCTGGAAAGTCATTTAATAATGCATTAAACTACACATTTATATAATTGAAAAAACTTTTGTATTTATCAATGTAATTTATTTGGCTGTTGGGTTTAAGCTGGTTTATATGCATTTCACTGGTGCTAATGCCAGATCATCAGTAAACCTTTTACCCAAATTCTTGAAAAAGTTTAAAATGTTATAAGTTATATTTTCAAATTCTCATTAACAAAATGAGAATTCAAAAATAAAACAAAAAACTATAAAAAACTTTTTCAAAAACCCAACCAACAATTTTTCAATATTAATTTATTTTATTTTTCTAATCCCCAAATAAATTACATTAAAAAATTAGTTGGGAGCATATCCCGAATAATCTAGTAAATTATTTAATTTATATTTATTTTATATATTTTTACTTCAATTTTAGTTTTTGATCAAAGGTATTATTGCTATGTAATATTGTTATTTTGGCCGATAAAGGCTTCATATTACGGAACAGTTAATAAATGGAATATAAATAATTTAATAAATGGAATATAAATAATTTTGTGAATCTAACAAGCTATTCGACAATTAATCAAAAAATATAAGGTTCGTTCCAAGGCATATCCACAAGGTATATGCATCGCGGCAACAAACACAACAATAAAAAACACATGTATTTTGTTTTTGTATATATGCCGGCATATCGTCGTTCACAAGTTATTGTGTTCTATGTTACACATAAAACGTATACCTATAGAACACAATAATTTGAGAACGACGATATGTCACACAATTTTTTTATTTTCTTTTTTAATTTAAATAATTTTTAAAAAACTTTAAAGCGAAAACTATTTATTCATGGTTTTGTATTTTTTAAAACCTTTTAAACCAATTGATATTGCGAATTTTTTATTGTATAATAAAATTAAAAAAATTAAGTTTGACAACTGCAGGCAAGACTTTTAATAAAGTTGGTAACGCTCAAGGCGAATTTATGCAGGTGAAAATATCAGCACATGATGATGGGGAAACACAATGTCTAAATTTGTTGGATTCTTATTGATTCCATTTATTAATGCAGGAATGAAATATTAGATTTTGGCATCCGAATTAAACATTTAACTTAATTGTGCTTTTTTGATGATAAATTTACCAACTTTATGTTTATTTGTTGTTCTTGCACCATTTATAATGTGCTCACAAGCACATATCCTTTTTTTAATAAAATTTTAATGAATTAAACATATAAAAAAAACTGTTCTATCTCTGTTATACAAATTGGCCTTGACAGAAAATATCCCCTAAAAATTTTCTTTATTGTATCAACTCGCCGTTACATATACCTGTATGATTATGCTTTGGTAATGCTTATAAAATGTATATAAAAAAAAAAACAGTCAGCTGATTGGATACGAGTACCTTATGGGTATGCCTTGGTTCAATAAGGTAAACTTATTAGATCAGCTCATCATCAGCTGTTGACTACTTCTAGGGACCACTTGTCAAATTTTTGTGTATTTTGACATATCGTTTTGTTTTACACTAACAAAATACACGTTTGTATTTTTTCACTTTGTAGTTGTTTTAGCGACGAGTTCACCTTATTGAATTCGCCTTGCCTTGGTTCGTTCATTTTCTAAATGCTTTTGATATTTTTTTTACTAAACTTAAATGGATCGTTGACGTTTCTATTTTTATAAAATCATTATTTGTTTTAGTCAGGTTAAAGACTAATTTTAAAAAAATATTTTTTTCGAAATAACAAAACATGAGCTTTTCATACAAAAAAACTTACTTTTGTATTAAAATAAATATAACCTAAAGACAACAAAACTCAATATTTTTGTAATAAAAAGAAATTGTTTTATGCGAAACATACAAATTTTTAATTTTTTTGAAATGCTTTTGTACGAAAAAATTCTAATCCGAATAATTAAAAAACTAACTTTCCCTCTTCTTATGAATTACTCCACCAGAAAACGGGACAAAAAAATTTTATTTTTAACTTTAGTGTCTGATTTATAATTAGTAAAACTGAAATGATTCTGTTAATTCCTTTGAATATGAAAATGTAATGATTTCGAATTATTTTTCATTTAAATTCGGCGTTATGCATAATAACAAACTGTGTGCTAACTAACGAACTGCTATCTTCCCATATGGAAATTTTTCCATAAAATATTTAGCACACGATTTGTTATTATGCATAACGCCGATTGTTGCAAATGTTTGTGTAAGTTAATAAATTATATGGCAATGTGTACTAAATTTTAAAACAAATATTAAGTGGTAGTATTAATTAAAAAAAATAAATAATAATAAACACAAAATAAAAAATATTTGTATACCAAGACCCCCCAAAATAAAAAAATTAAGAAAAATAAAAACAGAAATCATTCAACTTACCAGGATTATCGACAATTTCACCAAATGTACTCTTCAGAGCATCTGTGGGTACTCGCGGACCATACGAGTCCGATTTATTGAAATCTATCCAATACTGTATTAAGCGATCCCAAACATCTAAAATTTGTTCTTTCAGCTTAGTAGCATGTATATGATCGGCATCGGCAAGCCAATCATCAATATATGTTTCAATTTTACGACGACCATAATGATGGGCATTGTCTAGGGCTTCATCAATAGAAGCCTGAATATTGGCTGGTAAAATATCTATCAACTCTGGCCGATCTGTAATAGTTTTGTTAATGAGATCTTTGCCCAAATAGGCAACCTCAATGGTTTCCGAATATATGTTGACACAAAAGAAAACACCCAAGAAAACAATAATGAGTATCATTAGAATAATCATTAAAATGGAAGTAACCAAGTCGACGGAAGCTTTTAGCGAGTCACGCACAATCGTATTAATTTTATAATTCAACTCTAAGATGCCGGGAAGACAAAGTGGTAAAACAGCCGAATGATGTTCAATAGCCCAGGACTAAAATGGTAAATTAAGTGATACATACCTTTAAAATTATAATAAGATACAAATAGTTCTATATTTACCTTTATCTTTTCGTAGACATCATTCAATTTGACACTCACAAAATCCGTAAGACCCGTATATTTACCCAAAGTAAATATCAAGTGCATAAATATGGGTATAGCGGCTAATATAAACACCCAAACGTTGCGATATAAGAAAGTTATAATGCAAGCATAAAACAGAAATCTAAAATATGTATCACTTAAATTTGTGTGTTCCTCGTTTACATCTTCTTTAACCTCATAGGCTTCTAGAGTTTCAACCGAATCCATAGTCTCACTGAAGGACACATCCTCGACGTCAGAATGTTGATTAACATGTTTTAATTTCAAAGAACTTATAGACTTTTCAAAATCTGATCTATCTAGAAGTTTTTTCAATTTATCGACAATTGAACTTGATTCTTCGGTAGTTTGTAAATGATAAATTATTGATGTTGCCACATAAAGCATAATCATCAAAAAAGCAGGTACTTGTAGTGCTCCCAAAAAGCTACAAACATAACTAACTATAGCAATCCATAACGACTGGCCAGCAATGATAAAACGATTACTATTGGACGGTTTCCAAAAGAAATATACGGACGTTAAGTAAACAGCTACAATCGCTACTAACTGTAATTGCAAGATTATTTTACATAAATACAAATTTTTTGACATATTTAGCATATAAATATGTATACAAACAACACTTACCAAATATATATTCAAAATGCCAATAATTTGCACAAATAGAGAATGAGAAAAAACTATCAGACGCCAAACAGCGCACAGGAAACCTTTAGGAGCATATAACACCAGCAATTTCGTACAAGTAGCAATACCTACACCAGCTGTAATCACTTGCCAGTGTTCTTTTAGCCAATCAACCAGAAGTTTACCACAACTTTCAGTTGCTTCTAATGGTGCTAAGCTCAAAGCAACTAAAACATTGGAATCACGTTCTTCCAGCCTCTCAAACCAACCATTCAACAATTGCGCCAATTTTCTTTTAAATGGAAATAATACGGCACCCATTAAAAAAGACCACAGCAGTGGACGTACAAATGGTCCGAGTATAAAACATACTGCTACAAATGCTGCTATACCGGCAGCTATAAGAAAATTATACATTGCCGCCTTGAAGCTTTCATGATTCTGTGAACGCATGCGCATCAACTTGTTCAATACACTATCGAATGATCGATCTCGTCGAATAGAATCAGAACGATTCATTTTAGTGCTGTTCTTTTGAAGAGTAAAGATTTCAATGGGTATATCTTTGGTTACCGTTGTAGCTCAAACAGGATAGGAAAAATTGTTGCACTGAAAAAGAAAAGCATAAATATATCGACGGTTGAACATAAAAAGGGAGTATCTCGATTATTTATGTGGCTATATATATGTATATCCGTTATTTTTAACCATAGCTAAATTGTTAATGTGAACTACCAGAAAACGCGATTTCGTTAAGTGTTCGATATGTATGTCTGATAGGATGAATTGATAAATATTTTATTATAGACTTAAAATTCTACTAATGTCGTTTTAAATGATTTTTTTTTATGAAAACATAATTGCCTTTTCTGTACTCCGAATAAATTAACCAAAAAGACGCACCCTGAAGTTTTCGTAGTTTAAATTTGAAAAAATATTTAATTGATTACTTGTCAATAAAACAACGCCTTAAGCATGTAAAATGACAATATTTAAATACGTGCATACGTGAAAACTTGTTGGGATAACCTTTAGGTATAAACCCAAAATAGATATTTCCACTACAAAACTTCTAAAAAAAATATTTATTAACCAAAAATTTTTTAGGTTAGTTAGGTAGAGGTTAGGTTGAACAGGCTTATGATCTGATGACCATCACACTTGGATCCATAATTGATTCTTTTGTAACACCTGATACGCGGGATGTCATGAATAGCTCGTTCTACCTCCAAAAAGATAATAAAAATTTATGCATTTCCGACGCATCCACCCCTATTTGCTACTTTGTTAAGCATATTAGGACCGATAATCGTGATTATCACTCTTTTTATCTACTAGAAAGAGATGCAATAATCGGCCAAACATTTAAAACGTCCTTTTTATCAAGGAAGCCAGACAATGTAAAATCACCACGATCGAGGGATTCTTTTTTTGTCATGCAAGAATGATAAAAACAAGATGACGCATTCCGGCTATAAAAAACATTTCGTTTTGGGCATGTACGTCACATCAGCCTCGATCTTAACAAAATCAATACAAAACGATGGGATTTAAATAAATTAAAGGAAAATAAAAGCATTACAGTTTACTTAAAAGTATATTATTGAACTTATTACGGCTTATATAGTTATTAACCATTTTTAAGTTAATTTAAAAAAAAATAATTTTTTTGTTTTTTTATTTATTTATTTGTTATTTAATGTTTTTTATTATTAACGTATACATTCTTTAATCTTATTTAATATTAAATTATCCTTTGTGTTGAGCTTGAGATTACTTACTATTGTTTTTTTATATTTTTTTTTTATTTACAACCAATATTTTGCTACCAAAAAATAGGTAGCTTCTTTAGGATAAATATACAAATTTTTTATGTATACAACAAAATAAAATGTATTATTATTTATTATAGCTTTTAGTTAACTTTTTTTCATAATATAATAAATGAATGTTTTCGATCTTTTAATTTATATAATTTTTTTCTTAATTCATAATTTTTCATAATTTTTACTTGTAATATCAATCACTTGCTAAGAGACGTCACACACAAGAGAGTATAATTACAACAAACATGCGCACTGCGTGATCTTGTTTTTATCATTTTTGGCTGCCTATGATATAAACGCAGTTTTCCCTTTTTCTTTTGCTAAGAGTTTGCTATTCATATAAAGATATGTATATTGTACACAATTTAATAATGTCGATTTTTTTTTATTTTTTGGCTCTGCTTCGATTGAAATAAATGGTAGTTGGGAGAGGCAAGGTTTGGGTTAAAAGGCGGGTGAGCCAGAACTTCTCATCAACTGTTTTCCAAATGGTTTTTGATCGGTCTTGCAACATGTAACCAATCGTTGTGATGGATGATTATGGTCTCAGGTCTGGTTAAATATTCTGGTCGTTTTTCGTTGATTGCTCTCTTCAAACAAAACAATTGTGTTCGGTACAGCTTCCCAGTAATCGTCTGACCAACAGCTCATAATACAAAACAACCTTTTAATCCCCCAAATACGTCATGTATATTCGGCTTCGGCGTTGATTTGGTTAGTTGGCCGGGCTTTACATATAACTTTTTGGTCTTAGGGGGATATTATTATATCCAATTTTTATGAACAGTAACAATACGATGAAAAAAATACTTTTGCAGCGTTCAAGCATCATTTTCGATAATTAAATTCGTATTTCCAAGTCTCTCGGCTTCAATTCATATTGGACCCAATTTCTTAATAAGTTTTTTGAGTTGGTGAATGTTGTTGGTGAATGTTGATATCTCTTAAAATGATTTGTTATCAAAAATGTTGCTAAATCGGCGATTTAATTTTGATTCATCACACTTAGTTTTGAAGAGTCGTTCACAACAGTCATATTTGTATGCTATTATTTTAGACTTCCCCATATAACATCTCTTTAGGCACAAAATTCGACATTATTATAGCGATTAAAAAAAAAGTGGCATTTACACTTTGGCGTCTATCGTATACTGAATTATAAAGACAGATGTTTACGCTTCAAAATATCATATTTATTATTATTGATACAAACCATATGTTGTTTAAATCGACATTATTAACTTGTATACCCAATAAAAACATTAAAATTTTCGTAAACCGATCCCTAATGTGTAGACAGGAATGCAATTTCAAAAGAGAATTTAAAAAAGTTTTGCAACAAATGATCCATAATATGAACGAGGAAATCACCAAAGCAGTTGAATTTTGTAACTCAGTTAATTTTAAATCGATTTATTAGTTCTTCTCTGGAATATTTTCCGAGGCTACGTCTGCAATTTTGCGACTACTGCAAAAAATTTTATTAGTCTGAAAAAATGCAGTAATCAGTAACATTTTACTGGTAATGAAATTAGTTTGCATTACCAGTTAATTATTACTGATTACTGAAACATGTGAAGTCACCAGTAATTTTTTACTGATAATAAATGAATATTTAAATTATTAAATTAAATTAATATTAATTAAAATAAATTTTAACTGATTACTGAAAAATATGCAGTAATCAATATGTACCTACATATATATTTACTGATAATGAATTCAAATTACCAGTAAATTTTTACTGATTACTGAAAATTTTTTAGAACACACTACCCACTCTTAACCCATATGTTAACCCATTATATAGACACAAACCGTTGGTCACCAGTATAAAGTTTCTAATAACTCTTACTACAGGAGAATGCAAATGCGCAATAGAAACTGTATTATGATGTTACTTCTTTTGTAAAATTGCTAGTAAAATTATTATTTTGATAATGCATTTGTTTTATGTCAAGGTGTATTTGTGTAAAAAGTATTAGAATCACTGAAAAATTAATTTTCGAAAAATATACGATTTAGGGCCTTTCTACTTGTAACCATTAATACATGGTATGTAAGTAGATACATATCACATTACCTCTAGAAATATTTATCCATAATAATCCTTATCCAAATTCTTAGGAAGTTTTCACCCCTTTTTAATATACATATAAGAATTTGTAATACGAATAACTTGAAACACAATTTAAAATTTTATATTTTAATATATGTATGTATGCAATTTAGTATTTTATTTATTCCAAATTCTCAAAATTTTTCATATTACTTTAAATATGACGTCACCTTTAAAAATTAAGTTTGTATATTACATTTTACTTGAGTAATATATTTTAAATTCATATATTATTTTATATTATCGTCATTTATTTTCATTATTCCTTTAAATTTTGCAATATATTAATTTCTATTTTTACAATTTTTTTATACAAACATCTTTCAAAAGTAGAAAGAAAACTATAAAAATGTAGCACAACAAAACAAAAAATTTAACAGGACTGCATTTTTTAGTACAAAAAATTCAATAAATGGAATGGAACAGAAAAGTTTGAAGAATTTAGCCCTGCAAGATTTTATTCTCTCTTGAAATGTAATACCCCTTTCGCATTGGGCAAGTCACTTGCTCAAGTTAGTTTTTTATTTTCTTTTATTTTCTTTTGAACTTGCTTTCATGTTCAGACTCAGCAACTGACTTGCCCAAGTTTCGTTCTCTTTTACTTATTATACTCTTCACACAGTGAAAAAGGGTATATATAGGTTTGTCATTCCGTTTGAAATTTCTACAATTATCAATTATCTACACATACATACAAACGTGGTATACTGGTTAGAGTGAGCCAAAAAATTTTTTTTATTTTATATTTTATTAAAATTTTTATTGTTTTATTTTTAATTTTTCTTTTAATTTATTTTTTTTTAAGCACATAAGTAAACTTAATGTATAATATTACAATGGGATGTTTTTATATATGTATGTTTTGTATGTACGTATTTCATATGAGATAAATGGTGACATAAACAATTGTTGTTGCATGACAACACGTTGTGAAGGGTATATAAGATTCGGCATGGCCGAATATAGCACTCTTGTTTGTTTTTATTACTCTTTTGTTTTTGGTTTCTCAACAAAAACTTGCTCGTACTTGCCGAGTACAGGCAAGTGTGTACTCAAAAATGAGCAAGTTTCTTCCTCTTAACCCGACCTTACCCCTTTTGCCTATAAACACAACACTTGAGCAAGTCACTTGCGCAAGTGACTTGCCCAATGCGAAAGGGGTATAATATAATACCCTATATTTTCATTGCTAATTTAATCAAACCTTATAGCCTTTTTACACTTACTCACATCTTAGCGGAATGCGTGGAAGATGTTGAAAATGAAAAAATCTTGTTTAAATTTGCAACATCTTTCATCCTTCATCTTTCATCTGTCATAATATTTATTGTAAATGTTTGCGCAAATAAAAATTTAAAAAATGAATTTAAAAATTCTGTATTACTTGTATTAATTATTGCCCTTGGAAAGCAATTATTATTACAATATGCAGATTTTGTTAGAGAATGAAGATATTAAGATATTTTATTTTATACGACATATTATAAGTCCACTCGTTGTATGTATTTTTTTTGTTTTTGGTATTTATAATTTTTTTCTAGTGATGCCATGTAAATTTTTGCAACAATATTTGTTTTTTCTAGTGAAGATACTAAAATAATCGAAAGATGTTAAGTGGAACAAAATGATTTAGGAACATCTTTAAAAGATGTTGAGATATGTTGACACACAAACACGTACAATTCATATGGGAAGATGTTAACATCTTGTTGATTTGATGAAAGATGAAAGATGTGAGCATGTGTAAAAAGGCTATTATCCTACAATACAAAAAAATTACCGAAATGGGAAGGCTTTTCTCATTTGATGCTCTTTTAAACATGCAGCAATTGTTTTAAAATGTATTTTCTTGCTTTCTGGATACCACACCCACTTTTCGTTCTATATAAACGATGTGCGGATAATATAAAATACGATCTAAAGTGATGCTTTACAGATATTTGCCACGCCCACTTTTTTCCTTTTGTTCCATACAAATATTGAATTAGAATAAAAAATATCGAAATCGGTTATACCGTGTCCAAGTTATAACCGTATGTATAAAAATTATTAAATGTTTATGAAGGGTTTATTTAACTTTTTTTCAATGGAAATTTGATTTATAAACTGTAAAAAATTTTATCTACATAATCGGCGGTATATTTTATATTTCTTATTATTAGATATTATTAAAGAAAATTTTAAAAATTGAAATTGGTAATAACTTCTTCAGCAAATTATTTGCTTAAATAAGTAAAAAAAAAAATAATTATAAATTATTTGTAAAATTCAATAATATCAGTGTAAATTTTTGAAAATGTTCTATAAAAACAAAAATACTTGTAATAAATTATCCATTATATTATACATATGTTTTTGGTTTTTATCGAAAACTTCAAAATTAAATAAAAAAGTTTGATGTGATACATATGTCATCGGTTTAAAAATATTTTTATATCAGTTTATTACAAGTAGGTTTTGGCTAAATTATGTTGGTCAAGTGTGTCCCTCTATTGTTTTTCTTAATGTGAGGCAAGTGGCAGAATTCTGTTGAATTCACATATTCGCTACGACTAAATAATCGATTTTACGACAGAAAAATCTTTTGTGTCTGAGGTATAAAAAAAGTTTATAGACAATTCAAAAAAATTTGTCAAACTAATATATTAATTTTTAAATGGTGTGTTGTTCTAATTTTTGTTAAGTCTGGCAGCACCAAGACAAATTCTAAAAGACAACTCTGTTCTTTGGCTTGTTTTGATTTTCTAAAGCAATAACAAAATTTTAAATGGGTAAATTAACTTGTATTTCGTATTTATATATTTTTTATAGTTCTAGAATTTTTAGAGGATAAACTACAACAGATTTTTAAAATACGCCCTTTGCAATCGAATTGTATCGCTTACCGTAATTGTACGAATGAGTACAGGAAAATGATAAAGCAAACATGCGTGGCAGAACTGAAGAACTTGCTGCAAGTTGAAATGAAACTCGAACAAGTCCAACTAAAAATGCCCAAAGAAGAACAATTTCCAAATATTAATGAAGAATTAAAGAAATCAAAAGTAAGATTTAATTTTTATTAATATTAAAGTAGAATAATATTTTAAACAATATGTTTTCAGGCAGATGTTTTATTAAAAGAGTACATCCGTGTTGAAGAAGGTTTAAACTATTTATAAAAAAAACATCCTAGCTTTTAAGTATTACTTTCCTGAGATGTTTGTAAACTACAGTTAAGCACTCATAGGAAGGCTGAAATTCCTGAAAATAATATTTAAGCGTACCTATATGAAAATTATTTTGATTTATTAAGATTACTGTACTTACCTTAAATATAGGAATTATAGGGTTTTTATAGAAAAGTTTTCCTTTGGTTCTCAAAATAATTAAATGACGAAAATCTAACTGTAAATTTAAGATATTTAATTAATATAAGATTTTTTTTTGAAATTAAGGAAATGGTTTATTTACATTTTCTAAAACTTCATTAATTACTATGTCATGTATATGGGAAGTAGCTACAAATCTGTTTTGATTGCCCATAATTTTTTGTATTTGTAAGTGTATGCCGAAACCATAACAAAAAACAAATTTTTCTGTAAACAAATTAATATTAATTAAAAATGAGGTTATAGTTTACATAGTACTTACCGAACTCTACCAAACGGTTTAATCGACAAATTAGTGGTAAAAGCCATATTATTAGAATCATATCTATAAATGCTAAGTGATAATTTTCTACAAATAAAATCGTTCCATATATACAAAAACTTATAAATAAAAAAAGAAATTGTTTCTTTAACGCCCATCGTTGTTCATCAAAGTTTGTATTTATCAGTTTAACTTCTAGAGTATCTGTTCCATATTCGTAAATTTCTACATCTATATCAGTTTCGCGAAATCCTTTATATAAATTTTTTATGCTATGAAACTTATAACGCAGAGGCAAAACTTTAATTTTTTCCATGTTTTAACTAAATGAAGAAAAAGTAAGCGTTATAAAATTTCATATTTTACTACCAGCTGTTTTAAACTTGTTTAATTGTCAATGTAGCTTTTGTTGTGTTTCATATTCTGTTTTTTGTTGTTTTCCCTCTATTATAATTCATCAGTTTTTATTTTGTCTTGTATTTAGTCATGAACGCGCTGTTGGAGTTTCGCGTCGTTTTAGTTTGTATTTTCTTATGTTTCTGTAATTCTAATTGCATAATCACAAAAATATAAACAAAATCTATTTTATTTATATTGTCAAAAATCGTATAAATTATGTTGACTAATTGGTGCTAATATTGTGTATAGTTAATTAAAACGTGAGTAGAGGTTTCTTTAAGTGAAATGGTTTTTTTATTATAATTCCCATTGCTTTTTTATGTATAACTTTCTTTTTGTTTGCTCTTTGCAAATATTTTTTTCAAGTTATGTTTTGAATAATTTATACTTGAGAAAATGGACCGAAGAGAATTTTGTTTAGGTACGACAATTGTAATAGATTTAAGTGATATATTGTTAATAGATTGTATTTAGCTTAAAAGTTAAAAACTCGTCTTGTTTTTAACAAAATTATTGTTTAATTGTATGCAATAATTACGATAAAATGAATTTGTATTTTTGACTCATTCTTTGTTTTGATGTTAACCATGTGGTTGAAATAAAGCCACATTATTATATAATTTAAAAATAGTAAAATGATTTGAAAAATTAAAATTTTTGTTTGTTAAAGTTTATGTATATTGTAAAAAAGTAAATTTGATAGAAGATAAATGTGATTTCATTACAAATTTTGAAAAATAAATCCAGTCAGTCATAAAACTATGTTTTTGGAAAAAAGCCTTGCGTTTTTTTATAATTTTGTGGCAACTTCACATTCTCTACAAAACAAATCGACAAAAACAGGGTCGCAATACTTTTGTACAAAATACAATGTCATTTTATTAGATAAGATTGTTGTTATGCCCGCAAAAACTTTATGCATTAATTAATTTTTAAATTTTTTACTTATAAAAAGTTATTTTTTTCTGAATTATTTTGGTATTTTTTTATAGGCGTAACATCTCTGTTTTTAATTAAAAATATTCCAACATGGCGGAATCGTAGAATGACGAATGTTTTGTGGCCATTCGTGGAATAGAGCCGTCGGAATCGGTGTGTTTTTAGAGAAACGTACAATAAAATCTTAATTTTCAATATAAAAAAATTGTGAAAAATTGTAATATATATAAATTATAAAACCTTGAAATATGCGTAAACGGAAATTGAGAAAAATATCGCGAAAAATTTGTTGAATAATTGTTTTAATTTGCCATCAAAAAATTAAGGTGCAGGCTTTTAAAAAAAGAACAAAAAACTGAAAACGGCAGCACAAAGAGTAATTGACAAAAATACAGATTGTAAAGTAGTCAGTGAACGAGTCGGTGACAGTGAGAGTGCGTGATTCGCAAGAATTGTGTAGCAGGGATGGCAAGGTTGATACAATTAAAACTTTAAAATTTAATCGTGGATTATTGTCATTATTCCTCCAATTTTGATTTTTGTATTAGAAGAAAGTTTATTTAAATGTTCATAAAAAATTTATTATTTGAACCCCTTTTTAATTTAAATATTGTTTATGAAATTGTAAACAAAAATATTAATTATAAATAGTCCCAATAAGAAGAGATATTTTTTTGAAATGTTTATGAACGTATATTTACAAAAAATATTTAAAAAATATTCTTTATAAGTTCTTAACCCATTAAGAGCCAGCAGTCTTTAAAATTAAAAATCATTTATTCTGTTTATTAAGCTTTCATTTAAATAACATTAAGAACCCAAAAAATATGAAAAAAATAATAAAAAATTGTGTTTTGAAGGTTTTTGGGGCTGTACCCAAGCAGGTACAACGGCTCAATGCATGTATTCATATATACTAATTTTTTGGTATGAAAAATTTTAAAGCACTTCTTTTCTACACACAGAGCTAGGTCAAAAAGTTCACGAATCCATCTTATTTGGTTGTGGCCTTGACGACAGGGTAACAGTTTCTTTTAATTATTTCGGAAAATGGTTTTCAGCAGTTAGTGCTACACTTGGAACAACCGATCGACTAATGTTGATGGTTGGGTGTAGTTTCGTAGGTAGTGCCGGACGATGGCACGATGAAACTCCAGTAAGTCTATTACGAGTATCCTCAGATAATTCCCAGTAAATGTTTTCTCTCGATATATTGTGATAACCACTTAACAACAGAATTCCCAAAAAACCTTCAAATCTATTTCTGTTAATAAAAAATTATGCGCATTACACTGTGAAGCACAAATGCGAGTTTGATCCAAATCAAACAAAGTTTCGAACACTTCAAGCTCTGAATTTCCTCCTAAATTCGTTAACATATCATTATTGTGTATAATATATGTTGTTTTTAACATATCAATGGAACATTCTCTTTTGGAGCATTTGGGAGAGTTTCGATCTGGTGTTGAGTGCTGGATTCTCCGACGAAGCTCTTGAAGGGGTATATCGTCTTCGCATACCGCTGCTGCAAAAAACCTCTACATCGCCCGGAATATCTTGCGGCATGATGTTAGCAAAAAGATCCTCAGCATCACCGTCCTCCTCATCTGTATTGATATCCGCATCTGGTGGAATATACGCAATGTCAAACAAATTATGATTTGAAGCCCCTTCCACAAAATCCAAAGCGCTTTCTAAATTATTAAATCTTCTCTCATAAAAGATTGATGGATTGATGCTTTTAAACGCCATATCGATTTAAAAAAAACTGAAAAAAATTAATAAAAATAATAACGTTATTAGCCACTGTACCCAAGCGAGTACACTGCTTTTCAAACTTACCTTTCGCCTGGAAAATCACTTTTTATGAACAACTTATTTTAAATTAAAAAACAACAAGGGTTTTTATTTGCAAATCAAGTCCAAACTCTTCTAATTGTTATGCAATACACTTATAACAGAGTAAAACAATCACTGACCTACTCAAAATCGGAAAATATTAAAAAGGTTAAGCAAAATCAATCAAAATTCAAAGTACCGTTATTCGCTGACGCAGCTTTTTAAATTTGCTTTTATTAAACAGAGAACGCATAACACAAAATCGAAACAAATACTGAACAAAATAATTTATTATTGGATTTATGTCAATTCAAATATGAGTGTTTTTCTGTACCTGTGCGAGTACAATGGCCATTAATGGGTTAATAGAAGTTTATAAAATAAAAATTAATACGGCAATGTTCATAATCAATTTTTTAATTTATTAGATGTAGTTTTCAAAAATCTTTGATTGCTTTAAATATTAGTACGAATTTAAAGGATTTTATATACCTGTTAGTCCAATTGGAAAAAGCTATAGATAGGTTTTATGATATAAGGTGTATTGATTGATATATGTGGAACAACTCCTGTGTCCTAATTTTGGTTTTATTGCTTTAATAAAACCATATTTAAAACAAACTTGGCCTCTTGTAATATTTAAATTAATACATGTAAAACTGTTTTAAGTACTACCTACATCAAAAGCAAAGTAAATTAAAAATTCAATTTCAATTTGCCCTTAATATAACAATGCATATAATATATATTCGAAATTAAACAAATTTTAGTTCGCTCTGACTATAATATTCTTTAAAGTACCAATAATCATATATTTAAAAATTGTAAACTTGATATAAATTAATATAAACGAAACAAGTATGAACATCAGGAATAAAAATGCCATCTCTGAATTAGTGTTTAATATATAAAAAAGTTGTGCGACCATGCATATACATAAATATAAATATAATACCTGAATATTTTATACAATAAAGGAATCCCAATCAGACTGGAAATCAAAAATCAAGTAATTATTTTATTAAGAAAAAAGATTTTCTTTTATTATATATGTATAGTGCTAGTAATTTAAAGTTTAAAATTATATAAAACGTTTTAGTCTTCGTTTTACGTACCCTTTCGGTTTTTTTTGATGAAAAATTGTGTTCAGTGTGTGTATAAGGCAGAGTGCATGTGTGCGTGAGTGAGTGGTGTTTACAGAAAACGACGTCAACATTCGTGTGCCAAAAACTGACGTATACGTCAACGTCATTACTTATTTCATATATGTAAATAATAAAAAGAAATCATTGTTTTATATAATTGTATGCATATGTATGTACTTCACGTGTTTAATTTTAACAATATAATTTTTATTAATTATTAAATGCAAATAAATTTGTTAAAAATTAACTGCCGTATTCATAAAAAATATTTTTGGTTTATTGAAGGCTTATTTGACAAATTTCTGTACAACATCTGTCAAATAAGCCCCTTATAAACCTAAAATATTTTTTATGAATACGGCCCTAATAATATAATTTTAAAGGTTACAATTTATTGTTTTTTCTCTATCTCATCATCATCGTAATTATCAAGTGTATACATATGTATGTGTCATTGTGTTTTGATGAGTACACACAAATTGGAGCTTTTTTTAAAATTATACAATGTTGCCAAAATATATCTATCTACTCGTATACTAAATTTGTGAAACCTTATACATATATTTTTCATTTTGCAATAATTTTCAATTTGTATACCTATAGCTAATTAGAAATAAAAAAATATATTTCTGTGTACAAAATTATAATAAATTATATTATTATGGCTTTTTTGAGTTGAAATTCTCGTAATTTATTAGTTTTGTTTTCTTTTTCACAATACCTTTTTAGCCCGCCGCAAAATGTGGTGAATTTTCTGTTGTTTTTCTTTTTTTTTCTGTTTTATTTACGTACAAGTATTTTTGTTTCTTCTCCCATTTCTACTATTTTTCGTATTTTGTATGTATCCATTATTTTTAATAATTTTTCTTTTCCATAGAATTCTTATTTGGGGTTTTTTGTTATTTTTATTTATTAAAATATTTATGAATACGTTTTTTTAAATTATTTTTTTTTTCTA
Organism: Phyto melanocephala; assembly: GCA_941918925.1. Taxonomy (NCBI): domain Eukaryota; kingdom Metazoa; phylum Arthropoda; class Insecta; order Diptera; family Rhinophoridae; genus Phyto; species Phyto melanocephala. The sequence goes on from OW799233.1 coordinate 149,067,145, forward strand.
TGACATATGAATGTTAATATATACCTATTTATTATAGGTTTTTTAATTGAATGAATTTTGTGCAAATGTGTTTGTTGTTAATTTTTAACTAAAAAAAATTGTTTTTTATGGGTCATTGGACTTTTCAGATATGAAAACTGATATGTAGTACCTACCTAACTATTTAATTAATTTTTAGAGAACTAAAAAATTAGTTTTTATTTTGGCAAAATTTGTGTTAATTTATTTTATTTATTTATTGTATTTTATTCGTTTTACCAAAATTATTAACAGAGTTAGGTATACGAATTTACAAGTGGTATTGCAACAATTAACATCCGAATAATTTAATAAATATACTAATAGGTACCTATCACACAGGAAAATTTTTTTATAGAAAACCTCGTAGGCATCAACTTTGAAGTTATAAGACATTTTAAAACAATCACTAAAATGTGTCTTAAACTAAGGAGCCTCAGTGGTTCTTCAGAAAATTTCTTATTATTTGAGTTTGAGGTTTTGCATTTTTTATTAAATGACAGTCAGTTCACTTGTCAATGAATATAATATATTTTAAAGTCAAAGTTTCTATGTACCTATAAGATAATTGGGATATCTAAAGCGTAGGTAGGTAGTCAATTTTATTGTATAAGCGGTCTTTTGGGACAAGATTTGACAACCATAGGCCATAATCGGACGAATAAACATTGTGTAAATATGTAAGTAACTGTTTCTTTATATTAGGTTTAGAACTGCGGGTAATTAAGGTGTGCAAGGCACGGCTACACCTAATTAATTACCTACCTTCTCACAAATATAATTAAATTGCTTCTTGAATAAAAGTTTTATTTATATATTTAAATTCATAAATTTTGTCAAGTGTTACTCCTAAATATTTAATTTCGTACTTCAAGAGGATATTTGTTCACCTAGATGATAAGTATCGTAGGATAGTGTTTCGTTATTAGGTGACTGGAAATACCTAAAGTCGCTTGAGATATATCGTCATTCACATCAAGACACTAAACTAACAAAAAAATAAAAAAAATAATAAAAAATACTCGTATAATGATGATACTACACAAAGAGGTAGCGGAATATCGATAAAATGATAGAAAAAAAAAAAAAACAAAATTTTTTATTATTGAAAACCAAAAACTTAAAACAAACTACATATTACATTTTATCCATTTCTCATACTCTTACGAGTTAATTTAATTTTTTTTTCCATTTTCTCATTCGATACCTTACCGCAAAAAATAAAGACCTTGTTATTTGCGTAAAAAACTGCATCATGGCATGTTTTAGATTTTAGGGTACAGCGAGCAATAACGAATGCGACCCAGAAATCTCTATTTTATAAAGGATTAAGCCTGTACAATAATATGCCAAGTGATATTAAAAATGAGACAAATAAAACCATTTTTAGAAATAATATTGTTAATTATATAAAGGATGTAAATCGGAGTAAATTATGTAAAAAGTATTTAAAATTTTTTGTATTTAAAGAAAAGTATTAGTAAAACACTACTTATTGTTATATAAAAAAAAAGTAATAGAGTAATATCAGATGTAAATATCGAGTATAGTGTAGGTACTAGTACATAATAGTGACTTTCACTAGAACATTTTTTATTGACAGATACAAGCTATTTATAAGTTTTTTATACCTACTCTTTACCTGTTGTGCCAAGGGTATACATATGTATATAGCTTTTTCATTTCGTTTGTAATTTCTACAATATTAATTTTCGATCCCATAAAGTACATATATATTTTCTGAAAGCTTATGAATTAAATAAGCTTATGAGTTGAATAAGCCATCCGTCTGGCTGTGTATTGGTTAAAATCAATTTTTCAGCCCTAAGTTAACTTATAGGGAGTTTAGAATTTGTATACCAAAAGAAAACATTTGTTAACAAATAGTAGGGACAGTATCGTAAAGAATTAGTAAACTTTTTATGCAAATAAAATAATATTTATTTTTCGGATGCCCTTTGTATAAGTAAAGCGTAAAAAGGAAGCTAAGAGATTCATCCAAACCCCACAATTGGAATCCCCAAGGATTCCAATCAATAAGAAATATTGAAACATATAATGTAAAAAACTGATTTTTAATAAACTAGAATATAAGAAATAGCCAATAACATATTTTGTAAATAGTATTAAAACTATAAGAGATGATATAAACAATATGCAATAGTTATACTTTTCAATTTCAATTTATTTATTACAATAATAGTAACCTAGCTTATGGGCCATAATCAGTTACAAACCTCTTCTATTAAAAAAAATAACTACTTAAAATCATAAAAAATAGAAAGAATTCAAATTCAAATTTCGGGCGATAACATTAGATGATTTAAAAAATATATGTAAAAATTGAAAAAAAAAAAATAAGTTGGTCTCCAAAAAAATAAACATTTGTGAATAATTATTAATTTTTGGAATATTTTGAAATACCTATTAAATACCTTCATAATAACTAGAAAGAGTATGATAACTCCAATTAAAAAATGTGAAAAGTTTTGCCTAACAAACACATCAAAAACTTGTGAAAATATAATTGATAAAATATCAAAGGAACAATTAGAGAATTGCAGTGGTGGTCACAAATAAAGCCAACTTATATAATTAAAGAAAAAACTTAAAAAACATTTTAATCATTGAAAATTCATGTTTCATAAAACTGTAATTAATTTTTATTACTCATTACTTTCAAAAAGAAAACGTAAAAGAATCATAGAGCATTTTTGGTCAAGTTTTTTATTAAACGTCCATAACGAGGCATCCAAATATGTTTTTTAATATCGTTCAATAAATTTTCTTTCGGATTTAAACCCGGTGATTGTATTGACCACTAAAGCACTGTTATAGTTTGAACTTCTAAGAATTTGAAGTGTTCTTTGGATCGTTGTCCTGCATTTAATTTTTTAGAAGTGTCATACTAAAGGGTCCGCCCTCTAACGTTTTTTTCAACTAGTGCTTATTTCGTGAATTGTAACACATATCTCATGTCTGATTTGACAGATAATTATGATTGTGTATACGCTTGAACAACGCTGGCAAATATTGCGACATTACTTTGGCCAATTTTGCCAAAAAATCATCTTTTTATGACGCTCATTTTGATCTTGGCAGGTGTGTAAACAAGCAAAATTGTCGCATTTGGGGCACAGAAAACCCGAACGCATACATTGAAAAGCCGATACACCCAAAACGAGTCACTATTTGGTGCGGATTTTGGTCCAGAGGCATAATTGGGCCATTTTTCTTCGAAAATGAGCAAGGAGTGGCCGTAGTCAATGTCGATTGTTATCGGGCCATGTTGAACGAATTTTTGTTCACAAAAATTGAAGAGCAGGATATTGACAACATTGAGTTTCAACAGGACGGCACTACGTGCCACACAGCCGAAGCTACACTTTTTCTTGTTTATAGCATTTAAAAAAAAAAACTTATTTGGCGGACCCTTTATGGTGCTTAAATGGAATCATGTAGTTTGTAGATACAAATGCAAAAAATGAGTTACAATAGGACGGCACTAAGTGCCTTACAGCCGAAGCTACACTTTTTCTTGTTTATAGCATTTTCAAAAAAAAAAAAGTTATTTGGCGGACCCTTTATGGTGCTTAAATGGAATCATGTAGTTTGTAGATACAAATGCAAAAAATGTAGAAACATGAAAACATAAAAAATATAATTACGTACAAACAATAGAAATACAGAGTCAACAAAACACAAGTTATAAAGAAAAATACTTTTCAAGTTGATGGAACAAAATAAACGATGAAATAAGCAACATACTACTAGCAGCAGCAACATCAATAAAAAAATAAAGTTAAAGTTAAAATTAAAATTATGGAACATATAAATAAGTATGTATAAGCAACTTTAACATGAGGGGAAATAAAATAACAAAAATCATATGTGTATGTACCAGAAAATAAATGCCTGGTGCTGGCGGTGTATGTGGTAATAATGACAATGATAATGGAGAATAAGATGATGGTGAAGTTGAATGTTGACGGAATATATTATTCTTTTGGTATTTTGTTTATAAACATTGCCTTTGGCTAATTTTTAAGTAATATAAAGATGGTTAATAAAATAAAATTTTTGCGAAATAGTCAACGGATGCATATACATTCCGGTACTATGTAAACAATAGCAATAGGCTATAGAAGACCAGACCAGCAGATTCAACTGTCGGACAAATTTTACCGACTAGATGTGACAAGTTAAGCAGCTAATCCTCCAAAATCTTTGTCCGTAGAGGAACTACAGTGGCCGACAAAAGTCTACGTACGACCACATTTTTTGACATTTAAGAAGTCTAAAAACGTTAAATAAAAAACCAATGATGCAGTTTTGTTTCAAATTCAATTTTATTAATATAAGCAAAAAAAATATATTTTCCAACATTAACTTAAAAAGTTATCCAAGAAAAACAATTAAAATACGTTGACAAAAGTCTACATACGACAAACAAGCAATTGTTACTGTTGTTGAATACTAACAGAAAAGTGCCGTAATTTAGTTTTTACTTCTGTTATTGCGTTAAAGGATTGATTTATATTCTTTTTAGTAGTGAATTAGAGTGATTTAGTTAATATTAAAACGGAATAATGGCTTGTTGCAAAGAAATTTCAATTGAAGTAAGAAATTTAGTTGTAAAGTACATAAATGAAAAAAAAATCATTTGGTGAAATATCAAAGCTATTAAATTTAAGCAAATCTACTGTTCAAACAATATCTACAAACAATATATACAAACTCAATCGAAGAGACGTTAGCTTTATTTTAAAAGAAGTGGACAAACAGCTTAAGGTGAATGCTTCGAAATTGGCCGAAGAGCTATCCAGAAGATCAGAAATAATTGTACATCCACGAACCATACAAAGAACCTTAAATAATAATGGTTCCCACAGCAGAACTCCTAGAAAAAAACCCCTAATAAGTGAAAAAAATCGTAAACTTCGTTTGGAGTTTGCTAAAAAGCATATTGAAAAGGGATTTGATTTCTGGAAACGAGTTTTATTCACTGACGAATCCAAATATAACATATTTGGAAGTGATGGGAGAGATAAAGTTTGGCGAAAAATAAATACAGCGTTGGATCCTAAAAACTTAGTTAGTACAGTTAAACACGGCGGAGGTAGTGTAATGGTTTGGGGGGCTGTGGCTGCTTCTGGAGTAGGAAACCTGGTTTTTATTGAGGGTAATATGAATCGGTATCAATACAAATCTATTCTAGAACAAAATTTTAAACAATTGGTTGATAATTTAAGTCTTGGTGAAAGTTGGATATTACAACAAGACAACGATCCGAAGCATACGGCGTTAATTGTAAAAGATTGGTTGCTGTACCATGCTCCACGACAGTTGTACATGCCACCACAAAGTCCGGACTTGAACGTTATTAAACACGTGTGGGAGATATAATAACGAAAAATCCGAAATTATAATATTACTAGTGCCCCTTTGCTGAGACTGAAGCTTCAAGAAGAATGACAAAATATTTCATCTACAGAGTTAGAAAATTTAGTTAATTCGTGGCCCAACTAAGTATTAATTTTAAAAATTAGTGGTAGTTTTTAATACTTGAAATAAGTTTTTATGTTATCTTGAATATCGTATGTAGACTTTTGTCAACGTATTTTAATTGTTTTTCTTGGATAATTTTTTAAGTTAATGTCGGAAAATTTTTTTTTTTTGCTTACATTAATAAAATTGAATTTGAAACAAAACTGCATTATTGGTTTTTTATTTAACGTTTTTAGACTTCTAAAATGTCAAAAATTGTGGTCGTACGTAGACTTTTGTCGGTCACTGTATATGAATAATTATAATGCGTTATATACGAAGTGACATTTAAATTGGACGTGTCACATTTATCTTCTGAAATTATAATCATATTGACAAAAAGTATATTTGTGAAATCTGATTATCATATCATCTTATACTGTCGCTTTTAAATTTTATTATTTGTATAATTCTTTTCTTGTATTCATTTATTTATTATTTTAATTTATAGTTTTTTAATTTTGTTTCAACATCCGCTAACATTTCTCTCTTTCGTTTTCAGTTGGGCTTATTTTTTATATTGAATTTATACATTTTACCCTTACGTTGTCGCGTGCTACAAATTTTTATACGTAAAGAGAGCAAAGAGATGATTATTATCCAGCAAAATTTTTTTTATTTGATTCGCAATATAATAGGTTCGTTCGAGTACTTTTACTGCACTTTGTAGTAAATGAGTAATTATTTAGTAAATTGAAAATTTTACTCTCAAAAAGAGAATTTGTCCAAAAAAGAACTCAAACAGACATTTGTAAAAATTCTTAGGATTGAAGCAACAGCTGATGGCAAATAAATATGGTGTTGTTTAATGGGAACTATGTACATACATACATTTGTGCAAATATGTATTTAAGTATGTACACCTGCGCCAGATTCAGGCAGTTCCATTCTTTCATCTTTAGACATTGTTAACTAACTTTATTTCACAAACAATTTAAATTTAATAATATTTTGCACTTTTGTTTGGATTTTCCTTTTTCTAATATTTTTTTTCACAAATTGTATACTTTTTGTTTGCTCACTTTTGTTTGTTTACTTCCTGAATCATATGTTTTTTGGTTTTGCTAAATCTTACTGCAGGAAATTTCTGTAGTAAAAATTTGCAAATACTCAGTCAAGAACTGTCACTTTTCGCTCTCTATTTGTGCTTTCATTTACTACAAATTTGTGTAAACGAACGCAATTTCGTAAAATGCAGTAAAAATTTGTACAAATTCGTACAAATTTGTGAGTTCTCGAACGAACCTAATATCTATTTGTTACTATTATTTGATGGTTATTGTACAAAAACAAAATATCTTCGACTCACTGATAACAAATGTTCTTTTTCAATGTCGCACGCAACATCGAAATATACGGGCATGTAAAAAAAAAAAGAAAAGTGTACCTTAAATGGCAATTGCATCGTTTCTTTTACATTTTTCTTGTATTTCTTAAATATTAACCAATATTTCAAAGATGAAATGTCAATGTGCCTCAATATTCAACGAAAATGTTTAAAATTTAACTTTTGCACTTGTTTGACTTTGTATTTGAATATTTTAAAATGAATAAATGAAAGATTGTTTACATTACTTAAATATGATAGATTCGCTATAAAATATGATTAAATAACATAATTTTTTTTAGATTTTGTTTTTTGGCTGCGGTTGACATTTCTGTGGAAATGCCCATATGTTTTTTTTAATTTATATTTTATTACCTTTTCCCAACTGGTGGTTTAATTTTTGTGTACTCTTGCATTTGTTGAGTTAATTTTCAACCTGTGTTTCCTTTTTATAGGTGATATGAAAAAAACAAGTAAGAGTGCTATATTCGGCCATGCCGAATCTTATATACCCTTCACAACGTGTAGTCATGCAGTAACAGTTGCTTGTATCACCAGTCATCCCATTTGAAATACGTACACGTATGTATGTTAAAAAAACGAAAAAAAAAAATTTTAAAAAAAAATTTAAAAAAAATTAAAAAAAAAAATTAAAAAAAAAATTATTATATATATAATATACATATATAAAACAAAAAAAAAAAAAAAAAAACAAAAAAAAAAAAAATTAAAAAAAAAAATAAAAAAAATTAAGAAAAAAATAATAATAAAAATATAAATAAAAATAATATATTAAATAAAAAATAAAAAAAAAATAAAAAAAATTTTTTTTTTGGCTCAGTTGGGATTCGATGCCACGTTTTCTCTAACCAGTATACACGTTTTTGTGAAAAAAAAAATCGAGGTGGTCGTGGGTTTTTGCTCATATCTCAGTTGTTTATGTACCGATGTTTCTGATTTTCAATACCGATCTACTCCCGAATATTTCTAATATTTTAATACCTTACCCGGGTCCAACCTATGTCGGGGGGCTTCAAAAAGTTGATTTCAACATACACACGGACAGACGGACAGACTGACAGATTGACAGGGCTTAATCGACTCCCCTATTCATAAGCTTTCAGAAAATATATACTTTATGGGGTCGGAAATGAAAATTGTAGAAATTTCACACGGAATGACAAACCTATATATACCCTTTTTCACTGTGTGAAGGGTATAATAATTGTTTTAATCTTAATATTTAATTATTATTAGTATTATATGTATATTATTATCATTAGTATTGGATGGTAAACTTTTGTTAAGTTGTCACATTAAATATATAAGTTGTTAAATTTTTGGTATTTCGCGTAAGATTTACTTTACTAATTTGTATTTAACATTGCGTGTTAAATATACGTTAGCTTATGTCTTGTTTTTGTCTTTATTTTTTTATGAACTCGAGGTCATTGTTGGTACTTGCTCTACGTTAGGGTTAGACGTCTGATAAATAAAATAGTGCGTTTTGTTTATAATATTCGGTGACATCAACACATTTCTGGCTATGTTCAGCATTTTTTTAGTTCATTCAAGTAGTTTAATTTGTACCTGCGTTTAATATTTTTCAATAAGTCTTATGTCACACGAGCGATGTCTTACGTCTAAATATAAGCAATAATACCGGCAAAATGACGGCATAAAATTGCCAATGTTTAAACTTATAACTAGCTGATGACAACGTACATACATATGTATGTATCTTAAAACATAAAATTGAAATGAAATTCTGCAAATGAAAATTTTACAAAAAATATAAATAAAAATTTTAAAATTTTATTTAAGTTTAAATTTTAATTAAATATTTTTGCTGAAGACAATTGTTCTGCAATTGAAAATTTTTCAAAAAAATATGTAAATAAATTTCACCAAAGCCACTAAAATAACACTATTATTTTGCCCTTATAGATATGAATATATTTAAAAACTTAAATTTTTTATAATTACCATGTTAATTTTATTATTTTTTTTCCTATTTTTGTACAGCATTCTCATTAGTGTTGTTGTAACATTTTATTTTATTTTTTTGCAACTGTATTTGACAGCTTGTGTTAAACGATTATTGCTCAGCAATGTGTTATAACATTTATTGCTAAATATGTATTCTAATACATATTTATGAGGTCCACACGTTCATATCTGGTGTTGGCAATAGATTTTGACAATTGCTGTGGCAATAATTGCTCGTGTGGTTGGGAGGTTAGAGCCGTATTTTGTTGTTTTTATTTTAAAGAGTTTTAAATACAAATTTTCTAAAAAATAAATTTTTGTTTTTAAATAGAATCTTTCTTCTTTTAAATAATATCACAATCCTTACTAAAGTAAAACTATTTTTTTGCTATTGGTCTTATAAATAAAAAATAAGCAACAAATAACAATATACATATATATTTTTTTAATTTCTACTATTTTGTTTGTAAACATTAAAAATTTTTTTAAGTTTACGTTTTTTTTTTATTTTTGATTCGTTCATTCATTTTTTGTAATTTTTTTACGATACGCTGCGCATTGGCCAAAATGTATAAGTGTTTATACATACATATGCATACAAATGCCTTTGTATATACATATATAAATAATATATGTAAATACATAGTTTGTTCATAAGATTTTTGTTTATTTCTACGCGCTATATTTTGTTATTTATTTGTTTAAAACAAGACCGTAACAAAGACTCATACAAACGTACTATTGGACGTAATTTAGTTGGCGGCATTTGATGACGTTTTTTTTTTTAAATTTTCATTCATTATTGTAAACAATAGTTTCTAAAGATCGCAGAAATATTGAAAATATTTATATCTTTATTGTTTACGAAAATATGCATAAATGTTGAAGGCTTTATTTATAAAAGAAATAATAACGATCTTTAAAGTTTTTTTAATCAAATTTAAATAGAAAATCAGTTTTGTAACACCTTTCTTAAACTTTGTTAATTTATATAAATCGGTGGTTTTAATGGGCAACCGCGTATGTTCATTTTATACGGTTTTTAGTTAATAACTAGCCAATCCCGGCGCGCGTTGCTACGCCCCTTCATGAATTTTAATCGCATTCTAAATTTTAATCGAATATCAAGTGCAAGACTAAAAACTATAACTTTTTCTTTATGAGCGTTGCACTGCTCACTTTTCTAATTACGAAACTGTATAGTCATGACAGCTCAATAAGTGTGCAAAGTTTCAGAAAAATCGGTCCAGTGTAATAACCTCAAAATGATACCTTTTTTATGGGCGTGGCACTGCCCACTTTTCTAAATACGATACTGTATAGTCATGACAACTCAATATGTGTGCAAAGTTTCAGAAAAATCGGTCCAGTGCAAGTACCTCAAAATGATACCTTTTTTTTAATGGGCGTGGCACTGCCCACTTTTCTAATGATGAAAGTGTAAAGTCATGACAGCTCAGTATGTTTGCAAAGTTTCAGAAAATTCGGTCCAGTGCAAGTAGCTAAAACTGATAAATAATTTTTTATGGGCGTGGCCCCGCCCACTTTTTCAATCACGAAATTATAAAGCCATGACAGCTCAATATGTGTGCAAAGTTTCAGAAAAATCGGTCCAGTGCAAGTACCTCAAAATTAAAACTTTTTTAGGGGCGTGGCCCGCCCACTTTTATTATCACGAAATTATTTAGTCATGACAGCTCGATATGTGTGCAAAGTTTCAGAAAAATCGGTCAAGTGCAAGTAGCTAAAACTGATAACTAATTTATTATGGGCGTGGCTCCGCCCACTTTTTTTCACCCATAAACACTCCCTGGTATGTGTACAACAACTTACCAAAGTTTGAGCCCGATCGGTTTTACAGTTTCGGAGTCTATAGCTAACACACACACACACAGTGTTTCACTTTTATATATATAGATGCCATATTGCTTGGTTTTAAACGACCTTTACTTGGTTTTAAAAATTTCGCATAATAACGTAATTTCTATATATATTCAAAAAGCGTTCAGCATTAACACAGTTTTGTAGCTCTCCTGAAAAATTTGATTGTAAGACATACGTGGTTGCCCACAATATCCTGTTATCAACCCAATTGACATACCCTATTTAGTTTCAGAAGTACAGTAGAGTCCTCCGGGCTTACTTCTGGCCATAAAGCGCTTAACACTCGGCAAATCGGTGGTGGCCTTACTATACCCTCTTCATTTGTCTACCCTAGTGACAATTCAACGCGCATAAGTTCATCTGCAATTTCGATGCAAACAACTCCACAATGCCCTGGTACCCAACAATATCTGACATAATTTTGTTAAGAGCTTTCCAACATTTCCTAATTATTCTAGATTTGTTATAATGTCCTCTAAAGGCCTTAAGTGCCGCCTGACTATTCGCTTAAACAGTAACCTTTCCAACTTTCTAAACATATTCTGTTATGAGATCTGTTGCCTATAAATAGACAGAACTTTTGCTTGAAACACTGCAATTATCAGAAAGTTTGTAAAACCTGATGATATACATACATAGACACCTGCCTCTATGCCTATAACCATATTTGATATTTGATAGGTTGATTGACATCAAAATGCTGCATTAATTTTGTTAACAATAAAAATAATAAAAAAAAAAACATCTCAGGCTTTTTACAACAAATTATTATCTTATATTTTAAATAACATAATTATAATGATATTAATGAGACTTTATATCGCTGTTAAATTGGATAGAAAGATGGATGGACGTAGCACAGCAAACTTTTTTAATCATTTAATTGTATCGCTTATGAAACTCAAAAAAAAAAAAAAAAATAGCTAAAAAGTAGTAAAAACAATTATACATTTACTTTGTGTAAGCAATGTATTACTTACTTTTTCAGTTACTAGATTGTGTTGTTATTGTATTTCAAACAATTTGATTTCACTCAGAATACAGAACAGGCACGAATGTCTTACAACAGCAATTACTTTAATAGGTAGTACGAATGTACAGAAATATGGAAAGAGTTTTATTCTCATATTTTCTATTTTTACATACCAAAATAAGTCATTTGAATATGACCCCGGTTTTATATAGTTCTGTCACAATGGGACGGGTACTTACCTAAGCGAACTTATTCCGCTTTTATTATACAAAATATTAATTGTAAAATTATTGCGTTGAATTAAAATTTCTAAAAAAAAAGAATTTTGTGGATATTATTTTAAAAAGAATCTGGTATTTCATATTTTTTTTTCTTTTTATAGATTGAATCCCTACTAAGTTTTTTCCTTCTCTTTTTCTTTCAGATCTTTTTTTAAAGAATTCTTCAGACAGGCTGATAACCGTTAACATAGCAGCATTATTATAACATATAAGAAGTAGAAATGTGTAGCATGATTATTCATATGAATGAGTAAACAATTTAAATTCTTTTTAAGTTATTGAATTCAATAGTAAGTTAGCTACATACGTAAAATAGGCAATTTTTGTGTAAAGTACTCGTTTATAAAAAAAATTAGAAAAGAGGAAGGAAAAAATTATAAAATTCGTCTTCAAAATCAAAAAAACAAATCAACTCTTTTGACAAGAGTAACAAATAAATTTAAACTTACCTTAATTAATTACAAATAAAAAATCTAATTTGTTGTTCTAAATTTTAAAAAGAGCGTAAGACTAATATAAAAAATAAACTACTGACACGTGTGCCACAACATATTGGGACGCTAGAAAACAATAACAAAAATAATAAAAGTAAACCTATTCCCAAAATTACAACAAATAATTTAACTCCAGTGTTTTTCAGCTGCACATCCACAATAAATTGAAACATAAACATAAGAAAACCTTAAGTGTAGGTTTTTTGTTTCATAATTGTATTGTATTCACAAAAGTGAATTCTCTAAAATATCCGTTAAATTAAAAAAAAAAAAAATAAAAAAATGACTACTGATACCCGCCGACGTGTTAAATTGTATGCTTTAAATGCAGAACGTCAATGGGATGATCGTGGCACAGGACATGTGTCATCAAATTATGTGGACAGACTAAAAGGTTGGTTTTTTTTGTTCTCTTTTACATTTTTTCGTTACCTTGTAAATGTAGTTGATAATTGTTTGGAAACTGTTGTAGGCATCTCTTTGCTAGTACGCGCTGAATCAGATGGTAGCTTACTTTTGGAAAGTAAAATACAACCAGACACCGCTTATCAGAAGCAACAGGATACCTTAATAGTTTGGTCTGAAGGCGATAACTTCGACTTGGCCTTAAGTTTTCAAGAAAAGGCTGGATGTGATGAAATATGGGAGAAAATTTGTCAGGTATGTAGAAGAATTTAGAAATTAATACAACAAAATAACGCTAAGGCAGCGATGTGCCAAAAATGATAAAAAAACAAGATTACACATTGCGCATATTTGTTTCAATTAAACAAAATCAGCTGTTTTATGCGTGACGTCACATCAGAAACAAAGTTTTGTATAAATGATTGTTATTACAGGAAAAATGTTAATGAAGGTAAAAAAATGTTAAAAAAAGTTAATACAAATTTAAAAAGTGAATAAAATAGTAAAATAAAAATTAAAAATTGCAAGAATAAAATGCGCTGTAGCCAATTGCATTAGCATCTAAAAGTCCAAAGCGTTCGAAATTATTATTTTTTATTTTCAACACACGGTTCCATTTGTGGTTGAGGAAAAAAAAATAATCGAAAAACTTCTTATGTCTGCATACTGCAGTTTAATGATAATGATGTTAAAAATAGCTTACAGTACGAAATGGATAGGTATATGACATGGACATAAAAATTTGCTTAAAAAAGACTTATAATGTGGTATCGCGCCAGTTAAAAATAAGAAATTTTCAAGATACGTGCATCAAGAATCCAAAAACGTGAAAACAAAAAGATGGTTACAAGAATTCTTCAAGAATATAATTTCAACAAAAAAAAAGCAGCAAGAGGAAAATGATGCCTACGATGTCGATGAACGTGAGAATAATTAACTAAGGTTGTAGTTGCATTATTAAGTTAAATAAAACTCATGCAAATCGTGCAATATAGAAACTCTTTATAAGTCGCAAATTTATTGGCATATTGTACAAATTTATTTAACATTGAAATCTTAATTTATTATTTCGTATTTATAAAATTATCGACTTTTTCGGAAGTCCTTCCATTAAAGATTTTACAGTTGCTTCTTTTACCTTTTTGGAGGAGGTGGTCCATCTACACTTAAAATCGACCATGTTGTGGGACACCTTTCCTGTGTTCTTCAATTCTTTTTTTACAAGAGCCCCGTAGATTTCCACAGGCCTAAGTTTTGGACAGTTGGGTGGATTTGCCTCTCGTGGTACAAAAATGACATTATTCTTTGAATACCACTCAAGTGACATGATGCCAAATCAAGCCAAAAATATGTAGGCACTCAAAAAAGGTAAATGTAGTTTTTGTATGCACTTCGTGTTATAAATTTCTATGTTTATCGTGCCTGATGCCACAAACTCTTGGCTTCGTTTGCCACAACTGCAAATAGCTTGCCACACGTGAAATTTCTAAGGGAATTTTGTTTGATTTTTTTTTGTCCGGAACTCTTACTGAATATTATCTATCTTTCATCAGCAACATAAAAATCTTGGCTGGGAAGTTGAGAAAAGTCTGCCAGTACGTATGTTTCGTTATCCATCACATATATAAAATCTGCATTTAATTTTTTTTTTGTCGACTTCATTTACCTTACCAATATCTCTTGGACCTTTCTTATTTCGGTTTAATGTCATTTGAAACAGTTCAAGTGTCAACTTTCAAATTTTTTGCTATTTCTTTAAAAGTCCATGGATTTTTTTTTAAAGTTTTAATTATATTTTCAAAACTTTTTTTTCGCAGTCCATTTTGATCGTAATAAAAATTTTAAATTAATGAATTTAAAACAATAGTAAAAAAAAAAAATTATTTATTGAACGATTTGAGTTTTATTTAACAACTACAAATTTTTTCGATACACTGATACACTCCTTAATTGTTGAAAAAAGTTATACCGAAGACATTCTGACAAATTAAAATGTAAACGTGGTTGATCTTGAGGTCAAACTTTGAGTAGCGTTTGTATATTTTATTTAAAATGTACAAAAACTGTGTTTTTTTTTTTTATCGAAAGGCATAATCAAAATATTTCTGCCCCTAATAAGTTCGAAGAACAGCCGTACACTCGAAGGGGACTTATCAAAACCAACTGAGGAAATAAAAATATAGATTGTCGCAACAAAGTTAAAAAAACTCTTCTTTCGATCTCGGATGTGTTTTAAAATTGGAAACCTAAATAATGAAATTTCTATGCCAAGAAAACGCAAAAATTAATAAAAAATTACATTAAAAATTTGTACTCTCACATACCTACTCACATATATGAAATGAAAAAAAAAAAAAACAAATGAATTTAGTTTTTGAATAAATATTTCTAATATACTAAGCCGTAATATATTCAATAATATTATTTAATTTTTAACCTATATATTTTTTATTCTCCTTTAATTCATACAAATCTCACTGTTTATATTAAGTGCTAGGATGATGGCGTACATGCGCAGAACGAAAATTTGTTCACAGCCGTAATGCGTAATCTTGTTTTTTTTTTATCATTCTTGGTGATGCGCAGTCTATGCCACAATTGTGTGAAATAAAATCTCGAGCATTCTTGTGCTCTTTTATTAAGGCGTCGATCAGACAGCCACGAAATGCAATTTTTTTATATTTTTGTTTAGGCACACTGAACAAAATCAATATTCAAAACTATATAGTATTGACGAAAAAAAATACCTTTAAATTTTGTTAGCTTTTTTACTTTAACAAATTTTCGAACTAATTACTG
Organism: Phyto melanocephala; assembly: GCA_941918925.1. Classification (NCBI taxonomy): domain Eukaryota; kingdom Metazoa; phylum Arthropoda; class Insecta; order Diptera; family Rhinophoridae; genus Phyto; species Phyto melanocephala. The sequence continues at coordinate 149,082,862 of OW799233.1, forward strand.
TGCCGGACATTAATACAATGGAAAAATTAAATTTTAAATTAAATTAGTTTAAATTAAATTAGTTTAAATTAAATTAGCTTAAATTAAATTAGTTTACATTAAATTAGTTCTTTTAAACTTAAAAGCCGTAGCTAAGCATGGAGCAAACCTTTTAGAAATTCCGAATATATCGCACATAATAGCAACATTTACGCCATCGTACCTTTTAAAAAGAGGTTTTGCAAACCCAACCTCTGTATCAACTTCTATATGCGATGAACCAGGATGTAGGATATAAGTTGTCTCGCGGTTGATTTGATTTTTGGCCAACAATATTTAGCATGAATTCGGGAATCGTATTTTTCTTGTTGTGCGCTGATCAATCATGAACTCTTGTAAATGATGAGGAATCAATCAAATCACAGCATTATGGTGATGTTTTTGTTCATTTGTATTTTCCGTTGTAAAATATATGTGTACCCGAGTCAGAAGAATCAATGGACATTGCTAAGATATTCAATTTTAGAAGAATTTGGGCAACACGTTTTCATTAATCATTGAAACGTTTTTTTTTTCCCAACAAATTGCAATTATTTCCTTAGCAACTTCCAGAGAAAGATTTTCATAAGAGTGTTTTCTATTTTTTATTATCTCACGATCAATAAAAAAATAATATTTTAAAACATCACTACTACATCGCAGGTTTAGTTCACTAAATATTGGAACAAAAAAGCTTGACCCGGCATTCATTAAAAACAGATTCATTCCCGAATCAGAAGAATCAATGGACATGGCTGATGTTTCCATTTAAAAAAAAAAATTTGAACCGTTACTGGACACACGTGTGCTGTTTGAATGCAAACTCAATCAGGAATTCACAATTAATTAAATTACATCATGCTTTTATAAAATATAATTATACCACCCACCTAAGAATTAAGTAGCTTTAGGAAATCTGACTTTTTTGCCCTACAATAATACGTTATAAATAATTTCTTTTTGCATACATGTGCATTGAAATATACAAATCATACATCTTTAAAATCTTTTTTCATTACAAAAACTTTCAGGTGCAAGGCAAAGATCCATCCGTTGAAATCACACAAGATATTGTCGAAGAATCTGAAGATGAACGTTTCGAAGATATGTCAGATACAGCACCGCCTATTGAATTGCCTCCATGTGAATTGGCCCGCCTTGAAGACATATCCGAAGTCATACAGAATTGCCTGACAACACCGTTGCGCAAGGAAAAGCTGTCAATGGCCTTGGAATCAGAAAACTACATAAAGAAATTACTTAATCTGTTCCATGTATGTGAGGATCTCGACAATACTGAAGGTCTACATCATCTCTTCGAAATATTTAAAAACATATTTCTATTAAACAAAAATGCTTTGTTTGAGATAATGTTTGCCGAGGATACGATTTTCGATGTGGTGGGGTGTCTGGAATATGACCCCAGCGTAACGCAACCGAAAAAACATCGTCAGTATTTAAAACAATGGGCTAAATTTCGTGAAGCAGTTCCGATCAAAAATCAGGATTTGCTAGCGAAAATTCATCAAACATTTCGTGTGCAGTATATACAAGATATAATACTACCTACTCCATCTGTATTCGTAGAGGATAATATGTTAAATACTTTATCTAGTTTTATATTCTTTAACAAAGTCGAAATTGTCACACTTATCCAGGAGGATGAGCGTTTTCTGGTTGATATGTTTACCTTACTAACCGATCCAAATACAAGCGATGCCAAGCGTCGTGATATCGTCTTATTTCTAAAGGAATTTTGTAATTATGCTCAAAACCTACAACCGCAGGGTAAGGATTCCTTTTATAAAACCCTCACGTGTCTGGGTATTTTGCAAGCCTTGGAAATTACCCTCATAATGAATGATCAGAAAACAAAGGCGGCTTCCATCGATATCTTAACGGCCATTGTAGAATTTTCACCATTAGTCGTACGCAATTACACACTACAACAAGTTAATCGTACGGAAGGGGTAAGTTTTTTCAATACAGTTTTCTTAATTCCTTTTGTATATTAACTTGTAACTTGGCATTTTTGCAGGATCGTATGCTTTTAAATATTGCCATTGAACAAATGTTAAATGATTCCGAACCAGAATTGGGCGTTGCTGTACAATTGATGGGTATTATTAAAATATTGTTAGAACCAGAAAATATGTTAACAGAAAAGGGTGATTTCTTAAATTTCTTCTACAAGCACAGTATACAAACTTTAATAGGTATGTTATATTTGTTTTGTTTTTTTTTACCACAATTCAAGTATTATTTTTTTATAAATTTATTGTGTTTTTTTGTTGGTTTTATTTCAGCACCTTTGTTGCTCAACACCATCGATGATCGTCCACAAAATGAAGATTATCAAACAGCACAATTATTGGGAATTGTTTTAGATATTTTATCATTTTGCGTTGAGCATCATACTTATCATATTAAGAATTTTATAATACAAAAAGATCTCCTTAAGAGAATTCTAGTACTCATGAAGAGTTCTCATACGTTCCTTGTTTTAGGCGCTTTAAGACTTTTAAGAAAAATTGTTGCCCTCAAAGATGAGTTCTATAATCGGTAGGTGTTTGTTGCCTCAAATAACATTTGGAAAATCTTTAATTATGGCATATTTTCATTTCAATTTCATAGACACATTGTCAAGGGAAATTTGTTTGCTCCTGTTGTGGATGCCTTTATTCGCAATAATGGCCGTTATAATCTACTCGAATCTGCTATATTGGAATTATTTGAGTTTGTTAAACTGGAAGATATCAAAACGTTGTGTGTTTATTTTGTTGAAACATTTAGCAAAATATTTGATGAAATCGAATATGTGCAAACGTTTAAATACTTGAAAAATCGTTACGATCAATATCAAGAGCGAATAAAAGATCGTGACAAGATGAGTTTAGATACGTAAGTTTGTTTCTTTATTTTGGATTTAAAAGTGAGTTTTTTTTATTTTATCTACATTTTTTGTTCTTCTGTTTGTAGTGGCATTCCAATTATACGTGGCAATCGTTTTCGTCGAGATCAAAGGCAAATGGAGGAGGAGGAAGAAATGTGGTTTAATGAGGAAGAAGATTTAGAAGAACTGGAAACCTATAACAGCGTTATGAAGTGTAAGTAATTTAATTGTATTAAAAGTTAATTAAATTTGAATTATTTCTTTTATACAAAATTCCACATAAACAATCAAAAGCTCTTAGTGTTGAATAATTGTATTTTTAGTTTATCCAAGAGAAAATAAAACACTTGTTGTACAGTCAAAAGCTTTATTACGACTGACTTAAAAATCTATATATATAAAAGTGAAACTCTGTGTGTGTGTGTGTGTTAGCTATAGACTCCGACACTGTAAAACCGATCGGACTCGAACTTTGAAAATATGTCGTACACATTCCAGGGAGTGTTTATGGGTGGCAAAAAGTGGGTGGGGCTACGCCCATAAAAAATAGTTATCAGTTTTAGCTACTTGCACTTGACCGATTTTCCTGAAACTTTGCACACATATTGAGCTGTCATGACTATATAATTTCGTGATTAGAAAAGTGGGCGGGGCTACGCCCATAAAAAATAAGTTATCATTTTCAGCTACTTGGACTACACCGATTTTTCTGAAACTTTGCACACATATTAAGCTGTCATGTCTATCTAATTTTGTGATTAGAAAAGTGAGCAGTGCCACGCCCATAAAAAAAGTTATAATATTGAGGTATTTACTCTGAACCGACTTTTCTGAAACTTTGCACACATATTGAGCTGTCATGTCTATCTAATTTTGTGATTAGAAAAGTGGGCTGTGCCAAGCCCATAAAAAAGTTATAATTTTTAGCCTTGCACTTGATATTCAATTAAAATTCAGAATGCATTTTTATTCATTAAGGGGCGTAGCAACGCGCGCCCGGCTTTTCTAGTAAATTGTAAACGTTGATTTTAAACAAACGAACAAGCATAAAAAAGGGTCAAGCAAATATATGTGTATTTCCATACAATATGTGTGTTGCGAAACAGTGTTGCACTCACAACAAAGAATAGAATAAAATATTCCAACACTTAGTTTATACCAACCCAATAGCTGTTAAATATGTAGTTGAATGGTTATCGGTAATTTCTTTTTTTGGGATTGACCGATATTTAGTTTGGGAACATAAACAAACAGGTATGTTCTGACAAACGCATTTCGCATGACATTTGCGATGAGAGTTAAAATCGCATAGTTGGTGTTCTGTAGCTCACAATCGAAAGAGCTTTTGCGACTTTAACTCGCAACTTTTGTTTGAAAAATAGCAAAACGCGGGAACTACAGAACATGCAAAAAAAAGTTTCATAATCATGCAAGTGTCCATAACATGTCTAAATTTTTTTTTTTAAATTTATTTAAACAAAATAATTTAAAATAATTGATTAAAAAATTTATATATTTTTTAGTTCAATAGAAAAATTCTTCAATATTCTTAGAGTGTTTTGCACCAGTTGTGAAAAATTCGTTCTAGAGCTTTTCTTATTTCTCTTTTTTATCTATCATATAATATTTAACATAATTTTCTTTTAATTTTTTTAGCCGTTACCGAAAAAAATGGTTCTCAAGCGTCTCAATTGCAACAAAAATCACCGCCACAAAATGCACAACAACTGCAGCAACACGGCAGTAGTATGTTAGGCAACACATCTGGCAGCAGTAATATAAACACAACAACGACGTCATCTTCGAGTCTTTCGCCAACAGGTGGTGGGTGCGTTGGTGCCATCGATTCCACAAGCGGCTTACAAACACCCTCCACCAGTAGCAGTAGTAGTAATTGCAATAGCAATGAACAAACGTCCGCCGTTCATTTAGGCGCTGCTGCGGCCGCAGCAGCAGCTGCAAATTTAGCCCTGCACCAGCATCAGCAGCAACAGCATCCATTGCACAACTATCAACAGCAACAGCAGCAACTAAATTTAAATAGCACTTTAGTAGCGGCGGCAGCAGCTGCGGCAGCTGCTGGTGTGGCTTCGACCTCGACGGCTGCTCACATGGAAGCACAACAACAGCAGCAACAAAGTGATATTGTTGAATTGCAACAGCAATTGGCAGCTGTGGAGCAACAGCAAGAGTTAGCGTTAAGTGGTGGTGTTGGTGGCGTAGGTGTAGCATCTACATCTAATATCGGAAACGTGACGCAAACAACAGCAGGAACTTCGACAAGTACTTTGACTGAATCAGCTGTTGCTGCAGCTGCCACACAGCTCTTATCATCGATGGCTTCGAGCGAAGCCGTAGCAGCGGTAGCAGCTGCTGCAGTTGCGGCCGTGGCAGCAAGTGTTTCGGGGGTAACAGCTAATTCAGCTGTAGTTGCAGCTGCTGAAGCAGCGAAACTAAATAGCAATGAGAATAATAAAACGAATATTAAAACCACTACTACAATAGTAGATAAAAATAAAGAGACAGAGCCATCACCCGCAGCACAAACTGGGGAAAATATTCTAAAGAAGGTATAAAATATTTTTTTCTGGCATGGGAAATAAACAGCTATATTGTTTTTTTTTTTTGTTAAATTTCAAAACAGTGTGAAATCGTTGCTGTTTTGTATTTTGACTAGATTCAATCTATATAAAATTGTCAAAAACGGAATTCTGCGACGTATTGAAAACAATAAACTGTAGTCTTTACTTTATGTTGCTTAACTTTTTCTAGAAACTTGTTTTTATTACTGGCCTTACCTTAGAAAAAGAGCTAATACAATTTTTTATTTATTTTTTTAATTCTTATATTTAACTAGAAAAGCCCGGCGCGCGTTATATGTATATATGCCCCTTAATGAATAGTTTTTAATTATTCAAGCCTAAGGTCATACAACAGTTTTTATTTTTTTTTATAAAAAGCAACAAAAATTAAACAATGTTTTATTTTCTTTTTCAATATTTCGCTACTCCTTCGTGTAGCATTTTCAGGAAATATCAATTAACAAATTAACAAAAAAAAAAAAAAATTACAATATTTTTGTATATATATATTTTTCGTCAAAGTCCGTAAACCAAAAAAAAAAAAAAAAAAAAAATCGGCAACATTTGTACGAAATCGTTTGTACATTCTACGAAATATTTCCTTATTTCGCACCACGAACATCTTTCGTAAAATATACGTAAAGAACAAAATTGTTGTCTTCATTTTTATTAATAAATTTTTTTGTGTTTAAAACAAATTTATTACATTAAAAAAAATTTGTTTGAAAAGTAACCGAAATATTCAGGTGTGCAATTGAAAACAATTGTTTTCAAGACTATTTCAAAGCGATCTTTTTAAAATAGAGTGATGAATTTCGATAGATTTTGATAATCATTTTTAAATCAATCTCATAATATTGACTTCCAAAAACCAAGCTAATAGATAAAATATAAACATTCTAACAAAACTGTGAAATGAAATGGTTGACAAAACGTCTATAGCAAACATTTCACACTAATTATGAAACGTTTTCATTACTTTCATAAAACTGCTTATTTTTTGTAGCTTGTTTTGGTTTTAATACTTGTTTTTCAATTAAGGTTAAGTTACTATTAAAAATAGTAATGATTCAACAAAGATAATTTTTTTGTTGTTTAAGCTTAAGTTAAGTAAATTTTCGCTAACGTTGATTTTTGAATCAGAATCATTTGTTGCAAAATATGTTCAATGTATGAAATAAATTCTTATTAAAACTTTCTTGTTTTAGAGAATATTTTTTTTCCAAATATTTCACATGGAAATTTGCTTAAAAATTGTTCTTAGTCAGATGTGGACGTAGTTTTTATAGCTGTTTAAAAATGACTTTTGTATAAACCATATTATATTTTATATTTTTAATCTTTGTTTTTATTCAGCTTGTTGATTATGGTAGTGATTCTGGTGATGAGTATGAGTTAGAAGATGAGGATGAAGAAGAGTCGTCACATCAAAAGAAACCACGTTTGGCATAGCAACTTTACCACCACCAGCAGCAACACCCTCCAATTCAAACACAATATCATCTACAACATTCTACTCACCAGCATCAACAATCCCATCAACACCATCATCTGCAGCACCATCACCATCAATATCAGCATCAGCAAACGGTCGCAACAAATGCTGCTGTAGCAGCAGCAGCGGCTGCTGCGGCTGAAACAATTATTAAAACATTCGCAACCATGTCGTCGTCTACAGCGGCGGCAGCGGTAACGGCTTCTTCTACCGCGCCTATGTCGTCGTCATCCGCTTTGTTACCATCACCAACACCGTCATTATTATTATCGTCATCAAATTCGACTGCCGTTGTTATGACGTCTTCATCCATTTACAATAACAATAAAAATAACAAAAATACAACTACTAATCCCAAGAACAAACCTTTTTAACTTTTTAAATAATAATACAAATTAAATTTATTATATATACGTATATATAATGGAAAAATAACTTTGATTTAATGAAAACAAAAACAAAATTACCATATTATATAGTTTAAAGAAAAAAAATCACTTTTTTTTTAGCCACAGGCTACATTCGTAAAAAAAAAACAAATTAAAAAAGGAGAAGATTATAAATGAAAACATTAATTACAACAATTATAGTTATGTAAAATTTCAGTATAAAACAAAGATAAAAAACGAAAAATTAAATTTAATAAAAAATATATAAAATTACAAAAAATTAAAAAAAAAATCTCTTATAAAATGATGACAACTCAATAAAGCAAAAACAAAGAAAAACTTTTTAAAAAAAATAATAATACATTAAGAAAATAATGCAACAAATTTTACTTTATTTAGAACAAAAAATACATATACATATATACAAATGTATGTATGTATATAAAAATTCAAATTTTCCAACGCATAAAAAACAATTTACAGCAATTAATGGTATGTTTGAAAATTTACACGATTATGAAAACAGGTGATTTTATTTTCTAATTTGTATTTTCGATTTTTATGGTTCCATTTATAAAAAATGGATTTAGAAAAGAAATTTAATCGGCAATAAGCCAATAAAATTTTTTGTTTTCTAATTAAAATTTGTATTCAATAGCATTTTCAAAGCTGATGTTACAAAACACGTTTAAACGCAGCAATGCTTTTGATGCTTTGTAAACTTTTCGCGCTTAATAAGTTTTAAGTTATAAACTAAGCTCTCGAGACTTCTTTTCAATCAGCTAAGGACAAATTTTCCTATTTGATCGTTTTTCAAAATGGACAACGAAATAATTTAGCTACAAGGTTTGTTTACTTTTCGGATATTAAATTAATTTTTCTGCAAAATTTTACTTGATGTTAAAATAAATACAACGGCTGAAATAGCTAAAAGTTGCTGAACTGTGTACGCTTTCAAACTTGCCGTATGAAAACACACTACTTCAACTTTTTTTTTTTTTTTTTTTTGCACAAGTCTATATAAGCGTATTATGTAAAACGTGTGTGATGGAAAAACGATTTAGACACAAAACCTATTTGAAAAGGATGAAAAGTGTAATGTGTTTGCTATACGAGTTTTGCCAATTTGTTTTTCTATCGTTTTTGACAAATTTTGTTGCACAGTTTTATTATATTGGGCCGTATTATTGGTTCCTCACACAAAGGAAAATTTAACGAAAAGAAATATTGATCAATTTGCAAATTGCAATTATTCATTTCTGCAGTTTAAGTGTTGGGTTAAATACATTTATTAGACTGATTAATATTAATACATGAACAATAAATCGTTAGTTTAAAAAAAGAGTAGCAGAGATGCAAAAAATGTTATTAGTGCTTAATACAAAGCGCAGGAGAAACCAACAATGTTATCAAGGTTGTCGTTCATTCTCATCAATAATTTTTTCGCAAAGAAAACTTAGAATCAGTTTTTTTTTTTTAATTTTTGCGTCAGCTGTTGGTAAAATTAAACATTTGAAAGACATGCTTACACTTTTGAAGTTAAAAACACTCTTGAACGTAACAACGGAAATATACCGCAGCGAAATTAATAATTTTAAATTTTGCTTTTTCATAGAAAATGCTTTCCGCAATCGCGAACGGAATGAATAATAAGGCACATTGTTTATATTTTATCTTCTTGTATGCTTTTTAAATGTCAATAGTTTGATATTGGTTTAAAAATAATTCTTAAAATTTATCGGAATCGTTTTGAAGTCGTTTTGAAAAGGATCGTTTTCCATCACACACCAGGGGCCAAATTGCGACATTCAATCACTATCGAAATTTTACTCGAACGATTAAGTTCGCTGTATTTTTGGTATAGAGATTCTAATTAGAATTTTCAAAATTCGATCACGTTCGAATGGCGTCATTTGCCCCTGGGGCCGAATTACGATCGATATCGAATGCTGTAATTCGGCCCCTGATTAACTGCTGTCAGTTTCTAGTTGTGTTCGATTCTCTAAAGTCGTCTTAAATAAAATTTTATCATTGCAGAGAACCGTTTCATAACATTTATGTGGACTTACTTGTTGCATGTATAATCGCTTTTCAATTCCAGTAACATTAACGATTAAGAGTGTAACCTAAAAAATGATCACGTTTTTAAACATGTGCTGTTATTTGTGAAATAACCAAAACAAGTGTTTTATGTTCTAAAAACATATGTATTTTTCAAGAAAGTTCAATATAAGAATTGCTTGTAATTCATGGGAGGTGAGTACACTATTTAATCACTGAAATATTACAAACATATTTAAAATAAACTTTCAGTCTAAAAACATTTAAATATTAAAAAAAAGTAAAACCTGATTTCTAGCGATTTCCTAAAAGTTAAATAAATTGTAATTCCTCTTCCACATTTCAAGTAAATTTCGGTCTCTGTAGATGAAAAAAATTATCACTCGAAATAAAATCGGAAAGTAGAGGTTTTCCATTTGTCATATGTATGTATATTTAGACTTGTCACACATTTATGATTATTCTAAAATGAACAAACATATGTCCATATATATTCATATTTTTGTTATTGTTGTGTTTTATTATTTTCCACCACAAAAACTTGTATCTAAAGGCGCCTTTTAAATATTTTTTTATAACTCCAAATTTTTAGAACAAACTGTATCGAATCCCTAAAATGATGTCCATTTTATCAGAGCTGTCATACATTTCTATCGAAATTATGGCATTCAATTGTTGCTTTGTAATGTTGTAATTTCTTACTGTCGACAATAACAGAAAATGCATTAGAAACCCAGCACAACAACAAAAAAAAAAAATTGTAAGTAGTTCAAAGTGAATTACATTTTCGAAACTTCTAATCAAAGTGAGCGAAATAATTTGTCATAAATGATGTGCTTTAAAATGAATGCAACATCATGCAAAATATCTTAAAAAATTCACATAAACAAATAAAATCAACTAATGAAACATCAGTTGCTTTTCACCAAATATGCATGAGTTCTATGCATTTATTATAACAGACTGCAGCTCATCAATATATTCATGTAAACATATGATCTCCATTGACACGATAATATTAAAATCCTTAGAGTTTTAACCTGGGGACAAATTACGGCATTCTAACGTGATCGAAATTTAAAAATTCTTATTAGAATCTGTATGCATAAAGCACAGCAAACTATCGTTCGAGTAAAATTTTGATCGTGATCAAATGCCGTAATTTGACCCCTGTTTTAAATCACTTTATCAGTTGAACATGTGCAAAATCACTTCTTTGCCATATATATATTTTTTTTGCTGGGATGTTGTAAAAGTTTTAGAGATTGCGTTTTGGAAGAAGTTGTAATTAACAAGCTTTAAGGAATGCTCTCTATTTCACATTACTGTCATCATTTTAAATTTGGGACGTATATTTTTCGACAGGCTGTTTAATAATGCAAATTGCCGTCAAGTATCAGTTTTTCAACGATTAGTGTTTAAAAGCAGTGCAGTCATTCCGACCGTTTTTAGTCCCTGTGTACACAAGAACATTTTTTCTTGTATTTTTTTTTTAATTTTGGATTTCTATTTATTTAGTCTATTGAATGCATTTCAATGATTGGTCCCAACCTATGTCCGCAGGTGAAATTGCATTCGTGGCCACACTGCATTATTCTGTTTACGCATTTCATTTTATACAGTTAACTTCAAGGCATGCATACAAAACAAAAGCGCGCGCGTATACATACAATTATGCATCAAGTGTAGAGGCACAGCTAAATTCAAACCAAAAAATTAAAAAAAAAATAAAAAATAAAAAAAGAATTGCAATCATAGATGTACATATGTATGTACATATGTATATTTAACTTTATCATCATTGTGCAATTAACAACAAAAGTTTTATAGTGTGGTTAGGAACTAGGATACTTTTATTTTGCAAAACACATACTCGCATTTCGCATATGTAATTAAAGTTTTTAGAAAACTTAAAACGTATACATTTTAAATTAAAAATTAAATATATTTTCATAAATTTAAAATTTCCTTAAATAATCAAATTCAATTGCAAGTATTTAATTTTCATAACCATGTTTGTAAACATTTTTTCTAATGATTGAATTAGAACTATGAACCTGGGGCCGAATTACGGCATTCGATATCGATCGAAATTTTACTCGAACGATCGAGTTCGCTGTGCTTTAGGTATAGGGATTCTAATCAGAATTTTCAAATTTCGATCACGTTCGAATGCCGTAATTTACCTCCTGATTTTCTTACAATATACGGTTGATAAAAGAACTTAGTTGTAATAGCAACATCGTACACCACTTAAAGTTATTTTTTTTTTGGAAATAATTTTACTGGCAAATGGTTAAACCATTGGCAGAGTTTGACTTGCAAATCTTAATTTTACAAATTATTACACCTGTGGGCTGCCTTATGGTAGGTTAGGTTAGGTTTTACTCTGTAACTCGATTTTAAAAATAATTCATTCGAATTTTTGTTCTTAAAACAGGGATTTATTTATTTATTAAATTCAAAGTAATATAAAAAGCCTTTCCTTAGGCCAATAACAATATATTACAAAAGCAATGTTCTGAATACTAAAATAAAATAAAGAATTAAATATTAACACAATTACATAATAAAAAATGTTTCTTTTAAATCGAATTCTGTAAAAAAAAACCGCGTTTTGTTTTAAGGAATTCAAATATTTTGGTATTTAATAAACCGATTTCACATCATTCTACTTATTTAATTTAAAAGCAAACCTATACTAAAGTAAATCAAATATTGTTTTTTTATTCTAATAAATTCTTGTAAAATTAAAAAATCATTTGTCGGTACTTAAAAGGTTTTTTTAAATTGTAAATTAATTGCATACGTATTTGTTGTATTCGCAAGTCGTCCTTAGTGTCGTAATGTCATAATTTCCCGAAAAATTTAAAATTAATAATATGATTATTGGTTTCTTTGACCTTTTATAATAATATATGTTTAATAGTTTTTTAAGCTTAAGGTTATTTTCAATTTTGTTAATCAAACTATAAATTTATTTTAAAAATAACAAATATCAAGACACAAATCCAACAAAAAACTAATATATAATAAAAAACGTGTAACCTGATGATGATACACAAAGAAGTAGCGAAATATTGATCAAATAATATAAAACAAAACAAAAAGATTTTTTATTATTAAAAGGACCTTAAGCTTAAAAAACTATTAAACATAAATTAATAATATGTATTGTATTGTTTATCGTACATTTTTTTTTCAAATTATGACATGACAATTAAAAACTTAGGACAACTTGTGAATTCTCCATACATGTATGTAGGGAGAAATAAATTTGAAAATGTTTTTTTTTTTTTAATTACAAAATTTGCAAGTAATTATTTATATCGTTGCTGCTAACTAATCGATTATGTGACAGTTTAAAATTTTTTTTTATTGCACTATTTTGAACCTTTATTAGTCATACATTTACACACCAAACCGTGAAAAGCAATCTCGATTAGTTCAAAAATAAACAATAGCCATTATTTGTTAGTTCAATACTATAAAGTAACAAAATAACCTTTTTTTGGCTCTCCTGAGTAAACAACACATAACTCAAATTGTTAGAGCAACGACGATATGTATTTGGGTTATTGGAAAAGTAATTATAATTTTATTGATGCAATTCAACTTGAAACAGTTTTAATTCTGGTAAAACATCAACAAATTTAACACTTAGTTGTAGGGTGATCGACTCGGTTTTACAACCGGTGGAAAAACCGGTTTTTTCCTCTTTCTGCTGACGGTTTTTTCTAAATGTTGATTTTTCGAATATCGAATACAACGGTTTTTTTTTATCCGAAAAAGCCGGTTTTTTATTTTTTTAAGTTTATTTTCATATATCTTTGTACCATAGTATATTTAGTACGAGAAAAGTTTCCAAAAATCAGAAAATAAAAACTATTAAATTGTAAGAAATTTATTTGTTGTTTAAAAAACAAATGTAAAATAAGAAAAATAATTGACCTTAAATATTATTTTTTTTTATAGAATATAAACCTAACGTTAAAAGTTAAAGGTAATTGAAGCATAAACTTAGCTGATCGATCATTTTTAGGTAAAAGGTATAGTCACAATAAAGAAAAACCAATAATATCATCTTCTAGATCATAATTATAATTAATGGCATTGAGTGTCTGTCAACTTAAATTTCAATTAAACCATCGAAAAAATTAGGTTATGCCTATATTTGTATGTCTGTCAGGGGTATAAGAAAGAATTTTCAAAATGAAATTTTAAAGATTTTCTCTCTGACCTTTAAAATGTATTTCAAATTACAGAAATCATTTGAAACAAAATATATTAGTGCATATTAGTTTAAAAGATCTATTTAACATTTGAAAAATGTACAGAAGGAGATACAAAAATTTATAACAGCCTTATAAAAAGTGTTATTTATTTATGTATTTATTTTACTTGTAAAGAGTACCTTTTGTCCTTAAATTCAACTAATTAAAAACAAATTAGTCAACTGCATTCATGTCAGCTATTGCGTTGTTGTGCAGCCAAACGTATATAAACTGTAAAAATTTCATATTTAGATATAATTATTATTATAATCTGTTTTTGCAATATTTTTTAATTTTTCTTTAAATATTGTATTTTATATATTCGAACCGGTTAAGCGGTTTTTTCTCAATTTTCAAAATAGCAACCGGTTTTTTTAAATTCTAAATTTTAAACTATTTAAAAACCGGTTTCTTAAAAAAGTCGAATAATCGATCACCCTACTTAGTTGTCATAGTACGGAGGTGATCCGAAGAGCTGAACAGTATAAGTTTTAATAGAACTCTGTGGTATCTTGTGGAAAGAAGTTTGTTTCTTCTCTAGTGTTTCATTTTTTTTCTGTTCAGATATTCAAAACTTTATTATTTATTTTATTTTTATTATAAAAACTTTTTATTTTTTTATTATAAAAAACTTTTACTTTTACGATATGACTTTTCTACAACCAAGAAACCTTGTTCTAATTAATAAATGACACGAATTGTTATAATTCCCAAATCAGAGTTACACAACAGCATTCGACTAAAATAAATTTAATACAATTTCGGGATATATTAAAAAAGCATTTAGAGAAATAAGTGCAAAAGATTTCATAATCAATATATTATTGCTGGGAGATGAGTTTTTTTTATTCTAAATAAAATAGATTTTTTATAAGAGTGTTACAGTTTTCTACTACAATTAATTTTTTATAAATAAGAAATAGGTCCCCCTTTTGTGTCCAGTGAATATAAATTATTCGTAATTGTAATTATAGTATTGTTGTTCGAAATAATAATGGTATAACATTTACGAACCATTTGATTTCGCTCGAAATACAGAACTTGGGACAAGGATGTTTTTTTTGTGTGTCACTTGCTTAAGTCAGCAATAAAATATTTTTTTTAAATCTAAAATAATCTTCATTTGTTTAATTTAAAATTTTTATTTCAACTTAATATAAAACAATTGTTGTATTATAGGCCATACAAATTTAAGAAGGTAAAATGAAAATACCATTTTTTTTTACTGAACATACAAAAATACAAAATAATTAAATAAACTAAACTCAAACAATAATAAAACCATAATATAAATATCGTCATATTTGTCATGTTAAGAAAATAAATTAATTATAAATAAATACAAATATATTCAAAATAAAATATCTTTAATAATAAGTGGAAAATACAAACAAATATTTTCCGAACAAATCAAGTTATGATTTTTGGTATAAGTTAATTAATATTTATATAAATATTATGATAAAGTCTTTATTTGTTTATATATAAATACATATAAAAATAAATTATATATACATACTGATATAATATCTCTTAAAGAATAACTTTGTGAAAAAGGTTTCCTTGTTTATTTTATTTTATTTTTGCTCTAATACAAATTTTATTTAATTTAAAAATTTGAAACAATTATTTGTATTTTATATTTTTATTTTTTTAATTTATAAATATTATATACTTTTCATTTATGATACACACGCATTAAAATGCAATAGTTTATAAAACTTAAACAAATAGAAATTAAATTTTAATTAAAAACAAAAATAGCAGTTTAGTTTATTCAATCAGGTATGTAATGAAAAACGGTTTCGACATAAAATCAATTTGAAAACGATGAAAGGTGTGATGTGAGTTTGCTATAGTTGTATTATCAATCATTTTCGAAATTGTTTTTCAATCGTTTTTTGATAATTTTTTTTTCACAATTTTATTACATGGTTCATACTTTATAAGTCAACAGTTTGAGATTGGCTTAAAAACGATTTTCAAAATCTATCGGTGTTCATCACATCTTTTCAAAAAGATTGCTTTGAAATCGTTTTGAAAACGATCGTTTTCCATCAAACACCTGAATATTTATTTTTATTTGTGTTTCTTTTTATTTCGTTTAACATTTTACTTTTGTCTTCAAAATTTCAAAATGTTTTAAAGAAGTTTTTATTTAAGCAAATGTCGAAGCATTTAAAAATGAAACGAAACTTTTATTAGTCAGCAAGATTTCATGACCTGTCATTTTGAAAACAGTCCAAATGTATTTGCAATCTGCAAATTTTTTTATACATATGTACATATGTATACATTTTAAAAACGAATAATCAAGAAAAAAAATTTATAAAAAATTGAGTAACTTCTTCTGGCAAAAATTATGTATTCACTCCAATCCTGAATAAGAAGTGAAATATATGTTTCCATTAAATTTTCCCCTTTTACTGAAAATTAGTTTGTTTTATGGATTTCCGGTGGAATTTTTGTTCCTTTCATTGAGCAGCAGTTAAAATAAAGTAAACTTTTAGGGCACATTGAATGTAAAAAAGAAATAGAGGCGAAAACATCTTTGAGGAATTTCTTCACTATTGGTATTTTGGGGAAAAGAAAAAATATTTCAACGCGAAAAATATTCACGATAGGGATGATTAAAAAAATTCTTTGGTGTGTCACTAAAAATGCTGGTTTGTTTCTAATTTTTAGTTCTTACAAACAATATATGGATTCCGCGCTAAAAGAACTGCTCATGTGTTGAGGCCAAAAACAAATTAAGCCAGATACTCTGTTCTAAGGCGTTTTTAGTACAGGTAACCTTGACGCAACTGCTTATCGGGAAGCATAATCTCAAAATTTATTGATTTCATTTATTTATGCAGGGATGGAAAATGAGATTTTCGTCACGGTATTGAACAATTAACTTCAGTGTACTTTTTTATATTATTTATTTATCAAAGGTTTCACAAATATGTAGATAAATAATAAATAATAATAAAATTAATAAAAAAAATAATAAATAATAATAAAATTTTGTTAAATTAAACAAATCATATTAACCTTTCATTCGGGATAGGTATGATATACGAATTCATCTTGTCAGAAAACATATCGTCGCTGCTCTGACGTTATCGGTTATGTGAAAATTTTTGCAATTTTTTTTTATTGCACTATTTAGAACCTTTGTTGGTCATACAACTGTCCACCAAACCGTTTAAGGATATCTTAATTGGTTCAGAAATAAACAATAGTCGATATGTGTAAGTTTAATATGTACTATGAAGCAGCGTTGTCAACTCGGTGATTTTATCACCGTTTTTGGTGATTTTTAACATTTTGGAAGCGAAAAAATTGCGAGTTAGTGCTTGGTGATTTTTTTTAAGTTTTTAGTGCTTTTATTTTTATTTCGGTGACACCAAATACTAAATTTGAAAATAATTTTTTTAAATGAAAACAATTTTTGTATGGGTAAATATCTTTAATTACCCTTACTTATTTTGTATCTTAACAAAGCTAAAAAATATTTACTCATTGTAAAATGATATTATGTTGATAATACTTTCAGCTTATGATACTAAAACTAATAATTAAGAAGATTATAAGGATTGATAGTATACAATGTTTCTGTTATTTGAGTGTTTTGCTTGTTTATTATTAATTGAAACTTATTTCCGATACTGGTTTGTTGATATTCTGTATGGTTTATGAGACATAAACCACCTACTTTTTATAAAATGAAATTGTTACGAGAATTTATTTTGTAAGTAAAGTTTCAAGTTGATCAAACCTTGGTGAAAATAAAAAAAGAGAAATTAATATGCAAATACTTTTCATTTTAAAATTTTTTAGAGCACATATTGACACCCTGATGAGGTTAATATTTGCATTGATAGTACATTTGGATGTTTTGGCCTAATAATATAAAGAACAGAATATCTTCAGACTTGTATTTCGATTATCGATATCAATCAAAACTCCAGTCTTATTGCCATTTGTAAAATAATTTATTTTAGGGGGCAACTGGCATCTAAAAGCTTTAATTTTTTTAAGTAATGATTATATTAGCAAATGTAAAGTTAAATTTGTACACATTTTAAACTCAGTGATTTTTTATGAAAATTACGCGCTTTTTTATGGGTTTAGGTGCTTTTTGAAATTTTAAAGTTGACAACGCTGCTATGAAGTAACAAATTGAAATGCTTTTTCTGCTCTTTTGAAAAATCAGTAAAAAACACATAAGTGAGTTCGTGAGAACAGCGACGATATTCTAAAAAGTGGCTTTGTTGTATCAATTTGCCGTTGCATATACCTCTATAAATATGCCTAGAGCTCTGTTCTGAAGTAAAGGGTTTACCAGAGTGAGAAATAGTAGTCGGATGGGACAAGGTCATAACCATGAGGCGGGTGAGGCAAAGCTTTGCAAACACTTTTTTTAAAATAGTTTTTAACAGGTTAAACAGTTATTGCACCATGTGACACATGTAACATGTTCTTTGTGCGTTTTCGGTCAATGATTAGTTGCGTTCGTTAAAGTTGTTTCGTAGTATCGTATTAGATATATATTTTTTTCTCAAGTATTGAATTAGTGCAAAAATCAGTTTATTTTAAAGGTAGCGTTAAAGCAGTATTTCAGACAAACAAACTCGTCAATCAAGGTCTCTCGTATGTAACCAATTGCTGCTTGAGTGGCTCCCGATGAACTTACAAGCTCTTGTTGAGTTTGACAAAAGTCTTTATGGTGTAATGACTCCAGTTCTTCGTCTTTAAATTTGTTTGGCTTGCTTATCGATCTTAGTTTTCCGTATTAAAATCACCACTTGTGAACCTCATAATCAAGCAAACCATTTGCATTTAACAAAAACTATTGTTTACACTACTATTTCAATAACTAGTTAAAAATAATTGATAGATTTGTATCCTTCAAAATGGCATATTGGATATTAAAAGCTTAAACCGCTTTCAAAAAAAAATCATCTCTTGTGATTCCCGAATTCCTATGGTTCCAATTAGGACCAAAGGACCGCACAATTTTTGTAATCAGAAAATTACAGATCGACCGATTTATAAGTCAGAAACATCCGATTCTGGTATCGGGTGTACCGATTAAAGCCTCTACACGTGCAGATATGCAAGTTATTATTAACCTAAACAAGTAGTAATGTCCACGGTCGGTCGTTGGGGCCTCATTTGTGTTGATAGGCGACACTAAGTCTAGAGGGACAGTGAGTGAGGTTGACATTTGGAAAGGATTGGCTATGA
The DNA here is from genome assembly GCA_941918925.1 of Phyto melanocephala. Classification (NCBI taxonomy): domain Eukaryota; kingdom Metazoa; phylum Arthropoda; class Insecta; order Diptera; family Rhinophoridae; genus Phyto; species Phyto melanocephala. Next base: position 149,101,809 of record OW799233.1, read on the forward strand.
GTATAAATAATAAAATTATATACGTTTCACTTTCCCCTAAGTCCCACAAAACTAAAAAATTTACAATTTATAAAAATTAAAAATTTTTGAATTTTCCCTGAAGAAGCTACTCAATGTAATAGAAAAATATTGAAAGAAATTTTATAAAATAATTTTTTTTTTAACATTTGATCTTAAGTTCGTGATTAAGGACGTTAGGAAAGAAGGTGCTAAGTCAAAAAATTGCAGTTTAAATTTTGAACTGGATTTTATTAATTTTTTTCTATCTTTCGTTTTGTATCAAAAACTTAAGTCTAGAATAGGCCATAATTATGCCTATTAATTATATTCATTAAATAATAATATAGAAACGGCATATTTTATTCGGTATTAAACGAAAACTGCAGTTTATGACTTAACTCCCTTTTGCCTAACTTAATTTTAAAAATATTTTTAACTACTACAGTTGAACATCAATTATCCGGGATGGCCGGGACCGGCAGCGTTCCGGTTAATCGATTTTACCGGTTAATTGAGGTAAAATTTTGTACTCGTACTTTCATAAATATTTGTTTTATTAAATCAATATACACGCTTACAATATACTCATATTAGTTTTATACTAATACATTTTTAATTATTACTTATCAAATTACATATTAAAAAATCATTTAATGTTAAATTTAACTTTCTGCCAAAAGCTTCTCTTTGACACGGTAGATTTAAATTTTATCTTGTTCTGTAATGTTCGAAGATGCAGAATTTTCCAAAAAATTTAGCAGGGTGCTGGATGAGTTTATAGCATCTTGCAGTAATGTTTTTGTAACAATTATATCATCTTCATCAGAATCATGCGAGCTTATTTCGTTATCAGGTTCAACATAGTGATTTGTTAAGCGTATAAGTTTTTCATTAGACAAAATCGGAAATGAGGGTGCATCTTGATGCACAGTTAAGCCAAGTTTCTACATCATCAATGTTAAGTTGTCCGCTATATTTACTATTTTTCAATCCTGGATAATTAAGGTAATCACGGTTAATCGATTGAAATAAAAAATTTTTCTTTCATTTCAAATATTTATAAGACTGAAATTAATTTATTTGTACAAGTAGTACCATGTCAACTTAATGTTTAGAAATGTAAATCAGAAGGCAAATTACGGCATTCGCACGTGATCGAAATTTGAAAATTCTTATTAGAATTTCTATACCTAAAGCACAGCCAACTCGAATGTTCAAGTAAAATTTCGATCGTGTGCCGAATGCCGTAATTTGGCCCCAGGATGTGATTTCACTAGCGGAATTCACTCTTGGTAGCATTTTTGCAATTAGTGCAAATATGCACTAATTTTTTGCTACCAAGCGTGACTGCATTTTTCAAGTGTGTTGCAAACTTATGGCAACGAGCTGATTTTTTAGGTAGAAACAACAAATCTTTTTTTAAATTAATAAGCAAGTTTCTGTGTTTTAATATTTTCCGAAAAGAAAATTAATTAATTTTAAATAAATTACAATGCCTAAATCAACGGAAAAATATAATATCACAATTTTTTTTGATAAAAAATGCCATGTATGAAATTGAATTTGTGGAGATTTTAAATCCTGAGAGTAAAAAAATTGTGTATCTGTTGTGCAAATTTGTGTGACATTACTTTGCACTGATTTTTAGTTGTGCATATTTGCTCAAGTGATGCAAATTGCAATTTAATAGAATTTGTTTTTGTAGTCGTGCACAAGTTAAATTGTTTGCTAGACTTGCACGGTCTGCACGACTTGCAAGGGTAGTTTGCACCAAAGAGTGAGTTCCGCTACTTTGTTTGTTGAAGCTGTATTATAAACCATGACACTCATGATTGTTGATGAAATGTTAAGAGAAGCTTACGGGATAGAAGAGGAATTACCATTCCACTTTTCACTCAAATCTAAATAGAGTTATTTCAAAAATCTTCATATAAGCAGGTTTTAAATTAAACAAAAATTTGTATCACGTTATTTTTTAGTTTTTTTGTTTTGAATTTTTATGATTTTGTAAAAACTATTACTTCTGTTCTATATCCGGAGTGAAATCAAAACAATCACACGGTATAGAGATCAGAGGGAAAAACTCTGTTTTTTTATTTATTTATTTTCAATATTAATAATATATGTACTTACATATGTATGTATGTATGTATGTATGTATGTATGTATGTATGTATGTATGTATGTATGTATGTATGTATGTATGTATGTATGTATGTATGTATGTATGTATGTATGTATGTATGTATGTATGTATGTATGTATGTATGTATCTATGTATGTATGTATGTATGTATGTATGTATGTATGTATGTATGTATGTATGTATGTATGTATGTATGTATGTATGTATGTATGTATGTATGTATGTATGTATGTATGTATGTATGTATGTATGTATGTATGTATGTATGTATGTATGTATGTATGTATGTATGTATGTATGTATGTATGTATGTATGTTCACACTAATAATGCAACTTGTTTATATCGGTACAATTTTGTTGTTGTTGCTTTCTTTCTATCAAAGGTTTTTATAGTTGTAATAATGGATGCAAATCTAAAAGTTAATAATAGTAAATAATAAAAAACAGCAACACAAAACTAATATTTTCGCTATTGATTTTTAAGTTGTGTATTTAGGATTTTAATGTCTTCATAAAAAAAAACAAAACATTTGTATGAGTAATTAATCGAAAACAAAATCAACCAACTCTGAATTATAAAATAAAAACACAAATTATACAAAAACAAAGTAAAAAAAAGAAAAGAAATCATTAAAAAAATAGTTTTTAAACCAAAAAACAATATTGGTGTTTAACTACAAAAAAAAAAAAAGGTAAAGGTAAGCAAGATAGTATCCAATTTTTGTTTTATTTCTGCATCATTTTTTTTTTGGGTGCCCCGGTGGACTAGTCAGTAGTATGCTGGTCTGCTAGTTTGGGGGTTGCGGGTTCGATTCCCGCCAGAGACTCTGGACTAGTCTGCTTCTCTATCTCTTCTATTCTAACTATTTCTATTCTTCTCTCTATTAAGGCGTCACAATGGACCGTAATGGTCTCCGAGTGAGGGTGTGAGGGTAACTTAGCACCAGCCTTAACAACCTACCTACCTATGCATCATTTATTTAAAACTCAGCTTTACCGAAATGTGTACATCAATTCACCTCAGTACATTTTTACCGTTTGTAATTGCATTTGTGAACCAGAGAACAAAATCGTAATAGCCAATAAATATTATGCGAAATGTGATTGTCAGAATATAGACGAATGAGTCTAATTATTAGCCTCGTCTTTTTATTAGCGAACTAGCTACAATTATTGTACATTTAAGGTATTCATGTTACATGTGAAATTGCGTAAAATTACTCTGGTTCGACGTGAGCACTATTTTTCACTGGAATTAATGCAAATTGTTAATAACGCCAACAGGCGATTGATTACCTTAAGTAAAATAATAAAAAAAGAGAGGTTGTACAAAGATAAAAGTGTGAAATTATTTTACACATAATTGTTGTTGTGTTTAACCTTTCGACCCGGTCGATACAATATATCCCAAAATAGTTTAAAAACACCTCTTGGTAATATTTGCCTAAGAATATACATTAAAAAGTATTTTTTTCGTTCCTTATGATCATCAATACATCTATAGTACAACATATTGATGCTAGTTTGGCATTTGACTGATACAATCGCTTGCAATCTGTGAAAAAGTGAGCACGCGTAAAAAACAACATAAGCAGAAAATATAAGAATAACTACGAACAAAGTGGTAAATAATTTGTTTTCTATTATTTATTGTGTGTTTGTAATGTATCTGTTCTATACATTTACAATCCAAATTGCAGATTCTTCTAACTCGTAATAATGCTATGGTTTTCCGTTTTGTGGGATAATATGTCCCAGTAGTATTTTGATTGGGGCTTATATATCCCAGGAGTGTATAAACTGTATATAAGTTCAATAAAGTAATTTTAAAATGTGTACACTCAATAGGTATAATGTCCAGAAAAAGATCTAAATTGACTGACTTCGATATCGAAAATCTACTTTGCGATTCCTCTAGCGAGTCGGGGCCATATAAAGACAGCGGCTCTGAATATCTAGCATCAGATGATTTACATTTACAGCGGGGGAAAAGTGTGTTGATATGGAATGTGATGATCTTAGTGTTTGGTAATGATAGGAATAATGCTTGTGACTTCAGGTGGAGTTACATACCATCCGTTCATGCGTTGTTGCGTTTGATACTTTTTCACCTTTTTATACGTTTCTAAACTCAAGTTACACACAATGCGTTTTATGCATCAACTCTTATGTTTTAATCAGCTGTTGTGTTAGGATTGCCATTCGTACTGTTTTAAACAGTACATGTACTGTTTTTTGTAATGTGTACTGTTATATTCACAATACCTAAAACAGTACGAAAAAGTACTGTTTTTTATATTTGTACTGTTTTTGGATACACATGTATTGAATTTTGTAATTTTTTGAAGAATGAAATAGGAAAAAATTGTATTGTTAAATGTGTACAAAAAAGGGATAAATATTTATAATTTATTTTTGAATTAACTTTTTTTGTAAGCATAAATTATTTTCTTTTATATAACTATACCACCTCTATTTGTGTTGTATAATTATTTATTGAATTTTAAAAATTATCAAATGTATTCATTTTAAAAATTCAATTGACTTTTTTTAGAATTTTTTTAACAATATTTAATTAGTACTTTTGGATTACTATATATAATTTAAAAAATATCAATTTTAAATGACAAATTATCAATTTTAAAGTAGACTTTACTTCATTGTTCATAAAAATTGTTATTTTCTTTAAAATAAACTTCAAAAAAATTATTAAAAGTAATATTATAGTCGACTTTAACAAGAAATGTTTTCTTTTTGTTGAGCCTAAATATTATTTTCTTAAATATTGTTAAATATTGATTTTAAGTTCAATAACAATTTCTATGCGTGATAGATTAAGTGCCATTATTACAGCTTGTCTTTAGTTAAAGGTAGGATTTTGTCTGTTCGATAAATAGCTTTGCATTATTACATCTTCCATTTTTTATTGTTATTATTATTAAATTTAATAATATTTAATGAATAAAAAATAATAAATTAAGGGTTTATAATGCAAAGCCATTTATCTGCCAAACAAAATTCTGCCTTTAGCTAACGGCAAGTTGTAATAATGGCCCTAAGTCTACTTAAGAATTGATAATTTGTCAATTACAAGTGATATTTTTTACGTTATAAATAGTATTCCAAAAGTATTAATGGAATATTATTGTAATTTTAAGAAACAAATTAATTGAATTTGCATATTATAGATAATTTCAAAATTCAACTCGTAGTTTTTGAAATTCAATTACCGATTTCGAAATTCTATTTACTATTTTTTAAATATAATTAATAACTTTTGAAATACATTAGATCATTTTCAAAATAAAGTTTGAAAATATAGTGCATAATTCTGAAATATAGTCGAAAATGTTAAAGCATTGGTATTTCGTTTATTCAAACTAGTATCAATATTAAAATTGAAAAACGACGTTAAATTTGTGTTTTTGACCACGTGTTTACATGTTTTTATGTTTCTTCTTAACTATTTTTAAATAAAAATGTGGTGTATTGAAGTAAAAGTTATGTTATCAAAATCAAAATGTACTGTTTTCCTTTTTTTTTAATTACTGTTTTTCCCCCTCAATGTACTTTTTTTCACTTTTCAAATATGGCAACCCTATGTTGTGTTTATATTTTTATGAACTAAAAACAATTTTGCCAAAATGGAAAGTAAAATTGACAATTTAAGGGCATTTATGGAATTCATTTAGTTTATGTACATGATATTTTGTGCTACAAAAAGTTCAAAAATAACACAAGCATCAAAAAGCATCTCCTCCATTGCACTTGTTTTCTTTTAATAATAAACAAACAGAGATGACACTCAGCACATAATATTTATCGATAAGTAGAATAAAAGTTTTTGTAATGAAAAAACTGTGTTTAAAATTAGTTTTTATGTATGTTTTTCTTAAAAGTAATTGTAAACTTTATTTCGAATGCTTTTTCTTTCATTAAAAACATTTTTTAATACAAAAAAATGGAATAAATAAATCCACCACACAATCAGATTTATCGATAACATTGACAAAAAAATATTATTTGTCATCCATGGCTATCAACAACAGCTGATATTTTTTCACCTTTTCTGCGACGGATACAAAAGTAGAAAGTAAACCTACTTTGCTGCGTTGATACGTTTATGCATTCTTTGCGTTTTGCCGTGTAACTTGTCACATACAATTACACTGATTCTACTTTTTGACAGATGCATAAGACGGAACAACGGATAGAACGCATGGTATGTAACTCCAGCTTTCCTATAATAGACTATCGAAAATGCCTATGTACTGGCGTAAAAGACAGTCTGTTGGAAACGATTTGATAAGGGATATCATATCTCGTGATCGGTACCTATTGCTTTACTCAAAATTGTATTGTCATAGCGTAGAGATGAGGTTAATTCAACGGAAGCAGAAAAGCGGCGAGAAAATTAGCTTGAATTGTCCAAAGTCAATTGTAGACTACAACCAGCACATGGGTGGGGTGGATGTGTCCGATCAAATGACGCAACTATATGATATCAACAGGAAGTCCACAAAGTGGTGTAAAAAAGTATTCTACGAACTTATTCGGATTACCTGTGTCTTCCTTATATAGATTTTATTATTGCATTTGCAGAGGGCTGGAAAAAACTAAGGCACCCAAAAAGAGAAAATCTGGACGCCATTTGAAAAATCGAGGCATGAAATATGGAGTAATTGACGATCTCATGCCTATTGAAGGTACAACACGACGCCGATGTGTAAAGTGCTCAAAAGACAAAAAAGGTGGAAAGCACGACAAGCGTACCTTCTTTACATGCAAGACGTGCGAAGTTCCCTTATGTTTCAAGTGTTTTACGCCATATCATATGTAAAATATTTTTTATAAATCAATAAAACTTCTAAACTTAATAGTAAGTGTTTTAGTTATGAGCACTACTGGGATATTATATCCCAAATTTCATATCAAAATCACCGATTGGGATTTATTATCCTAGCGCTCTCAGCGCCTCTAGTGGCGAAAACTAAAACTCTGGCTCGTTAGAAATTTTTACTTTTTCCTAGTTTTTAAAGTCTACTTAGTCTTAACTTTGCAAATCCAACAGTTTTTTTCGGTTCGAAAGGGTTAAAAAACTTTAAATACATTTTCGTAATTTCGCAAGACTAAAATCGGTGGCTTGACTAACTTTCGCCCATGTTCTGACTCTCACGCGATTGTCAAATCACATGCGATTTGTAAATCGCCAAATTTATGTCTGCATGTTCTGTAGTTCACGCGTTTTCTTTGCGTTTTGTTATTTTTTTTTTTGTTATATATACTGATCCAAAAGCATTTCTGTAATTCTAAAAAAGCCTCTCTGATTATTAATATATTAATTAAATGTTTATGCATACATTAACGAGTTTCCGATTACAAAAAAAGGCGAATAACGCTAATTCATAAGTAAACAATTGAAAAAATATGATGTGCGTAATTAATAGGCTTTTAAAATTGAGTTTTTAATAAAAACTGTTTGCAAAAAATAAAAATAAAACAAAACCCCCATTCATTATATATTTGCATAATTTTATTGACTGTTTAAAACTTAGTTTTGGCAAAATACATCAGTTCACCACATCTTTCTCTTGCGATTTGAAGCCGCAAATCTTCTTGCGATTGTGAACTTCAGAACACCTACTATGCGATTTGAAATCGCATCGCCAATATTATGCGAAATGCGATTGTCAGAACATGCCTGTTTATTAATTAAATTTACAAACGGCACTTGTATTGTACTTTTGATATTATGTTTGTATGTGTTTACCGTATTGTATGCTTGTTGTTGGTAATTTCTATTTTTGGATTCTTGAATTTAATGCAAAGCTACGTAACCAAAAAGCCAGGGTATCTCATGTTGGTCCAGGCTTTGTAAGTCGACATATTCTTCGGTATAGGAAGTCAGAGACAATTGAACAATAAACAAAAATGAGTGATGATACTTCTCGAGTTACAAGACGTTGATTCATGGAACTCGTCTAGTTATTAGAAAAAGAGTTTAATTGGTACTTCTTCAGTTAATGCAATAAAAATAAAAGCTCGAATAGTCTGAAAACTACATCCAAAGCATAGTTACGGGACGTCCTAATTGCTTTAAACGATAATAGCAATGACGCGCAAACACTTGACCCGAATAGAGCTGAATTACGACCGGTAATTTTCATGAAACATTTACTGTATTCACAAGTTGTTCTAACATATTGTCATAATGTTCCAGAATTTCACAATAGTTAAAAAAAAAACTGTTGCTCTTAAAGTAAAAACTGTCCTCAAATAATACTACTGTGCATGGTATGTTTGTTGTGCTGTCATAACTATTCGGATACCTGCGACGATCGGCTAAGAATCGGCTAAGCCGAGCCGTCTGTAATATTAGTAAACCGCTCCTCCGATATCGATTTACATTTAATATATGACACATAGTTTTGAAGGGGTGTTTACAGCAGTCATATTTTTTTAATGTTACTATTTTAGAACATTTGAATTTAGGACACCTTGCTAGACTTCACCCATATATAAATTGATTTTAAAAATCCATATATTCTGTTAGTCAAGCCCTGTCTTTCGATACCCACATTGCTCCTCTCTGTTGTCAGAAGCTGAAGAAACGATTTTTGTTTGAATATTTTAGCAAAAACACCGAAGCATTTGTATTTATTTCAACAATATGATTAATAGCAATAGTTGTGGTTTTATTTAGTTGACCTTATACCCAGCGCACTGTATGTATGAATGTTGCATTCACATACACAAATAGCCTACCTACCACTTTAACCAAGTGTTATCAAAGAAAGTTGCCATGACAACCAAAAGGTCATAACAGGAAAATTTTTCTGTCAAAGAAAGTTTTACACAAAATCTCAAACGTTGAATACTTCGATTTAAATAGATACTAAACCAAATTAACCAAATAAAAAATGTCTACTGATGATTCATGGGTTTTTGATTCCTTGGTATGTTTTCTACATGGACCTGTATGGAATGCACCCTTACAGACATTTATAGAAGAGAAATCATTGAGTAAGTAAAGAAGTTTGTATTGATACATTTGCATGTACATACTTATTTATGATTAACTAAATTATTAACTGGCGTATCTAGTTTTTGATCCAAATTTGCAATTGGATGAAAATAATCCAAATATTATAAGCATTCATGATGACTATAAACATTTGGTGGACTACATGTTGGGTACTTTTATGGAGGAAATGCAAATAACACCAGACCAATTTGAAATGGCTTGTATGGAGGGCAAACAACAGCACAAGGATAATCCATTTCAGTTTCATCAAGGCCTTTTTCAACAGGTTTTTAGAACATGATTGTTCTGTGACTTTACTTGATCAACATTAATAAAATAATGAATTTTAAGATATGGGCTGCTAATGATATTAAAATATTCATACGCATGATGACTCAACGCAATGTTGAACTACAACTGCAGGCTTTAGATTTGATTGAGAAAAATCAGTTGGCTTTACTCCAGGAACATGATAGCTTTGATAGTCCCACAGATAGCGTACATTCACAAAGGTATGCACTTGCTTTTTATTCTAAAAAAAAAAAACAAAAAGGAAATCTTATCCAAAGTGTTGAGTGAAATATATTTTGTAATTATTATTCAGTTCATATGTACTTGTAAAATAAATGATAATTTCTTTGCAGTGATAAATTAACGGATGTCGAAGATTTTATTGCCAAGTCGGTAGTAAAAGAAACTGAAACTCCAGAAGCTTCAGTAACTCCAGATCAAGATGAAAATGAACAAGATGTGACCGATAAATTCGAACGATTAAATCTATTTTTCGAAAAAGATCAGAAGGTGGGTAAAATTTAAAGTTAACTTTACAATAAAAAGTATTTACAACCTTGTAACTTCAGGTTGAAAATAATTGTAGGTAAAAACATGTACGAGTGTTATATTCGGCCATGCCGAATATGATAATACCCTTCACTATGGTAGTGTAGTTCAGATTTCAGATATAATATTCTAAGTCATTTGGCTTTATTATTTCCGATGCCATTTTTGATTTTAAATCCTTTACATAGTTAAATTTTTTCTATTAGTCAAGCGCTTTCATTTTATTTTCATATTGATTGTATTAAGAAAAACATTTGTCCGCCAGTTTGTTTCGGTCGAATTTCCAATTTTTCATAGTTTACTGTATTCTACTGGTCAAGCCCTTTCATTTGATACTCATATTGTTGGGATGGAGCAGCAATTTTGTTTAGGGTGCCATCTTGGATTTTACAGTTTTTCATAGCTTACTGTATTTTACTAGTCAAGAACTTTCATTTGATACCAATATTGTGGGGGTTCAAGGGAACAAAACTGGGGCCGAATTACGGCATTCGAACGTGATCAAAATTTGAAAATTCTTATTAGAATCTCTATACCTTAAGCACAGCAAACTCGATCGTTCGAGTAAAATTTCGTTCGATATCGAATGCCGCAATTCGGTCCCTGTTATTACTATATTTCAGCCATATATATTCGCCATCTTGGATTTTTATTTTTTCATGTTTTACTGCATTTAAGCCCTTTTATTTGATACAAATTTTGAGGGGGTTCAAGGCGTTACATTTTGAAATACTAGATTTGACCCATATATAAATTTATTGTCCGCCATATTGTTGTGGCGGCCAAAATATATTAAAATTTATTATTGTGTATTATTAAGTTCTTAAATTTAATTTAATTTAATTTAATTCCTATATTGACTCTCTTGATTGTCTAGAAGTTGTTTCGATTTTTGTTTGGAAATTTCAGAAATCTATATTCTTTTAAATTTTTTTTTGCCTTTAACTTTATCTATTAGTAACCGATTTCTCCAAAATTGTTCACGAATATCTCTAGGAAATACATATCTAAAAATATTAGCAAACGTGTTTAAAAATTATCCTAGGGCAAAGATGTTGGTTATAATGGTAAAAATATGGGAAAAACGCGGCAGTAGATTTCAACCATCACACAGACAGATGGATAGGTGGACAGACGGATATAGTTCAATCGACTCCTCTATTCATAAGCCTTCAGAAGATATATACTTTGTGGGGTCGAAAATCAATATTGTAGAAATTACAAACGGAGTGACAAAGTTATATACATCTTTGGCACCACATGTGAAGGACACAGCTATTTCATCAGCTACATAAGTTTGTCAGTATTAACAAAAAAAAGTTTCAAAATTTCCAAAAAAAAAAAAAAATATTCCGCCTTATTGTCATTGGCGGTTTCGTGTCGTTTTTGTGTTGAAAACGACAGAAATACGACAAGGTCTCATTCATTTTACATTGTCGTAAATATTACACGGTACCAAAAAATACGACAACGCCAATGACAATAAGGCTGATTGTTTTCTAGGTTTTAAAAGAACTCTGGTTCTCGTACTTATTCTTTTATGTTTTTTTTAACAATGTGTGGCAAAAATAAAAAACAAAAATATTGAAAAAAAAACAAAACATTTTTATACATGTTTTGCTTTATTATGTCTCAGAGTTTGGTCTACGAATGATGTATAGAACAAAAACTTTTAATTTCCCAAAAAAAGAAGAATTTGTAGAAATTCGATTTTCTTCATTTTAACTAAAAAGCCTTAAGAGTAATTTTTAAAGAATGAACAGCAAGTAGCTGCAATAAAACAAATTGAGAAAAAAATTGTAATTGTAAGTTTGAACTGAAATCGAGATTTAGCTGAAAACATATTATCCACGAAAATAAGTCTTTGTATATATAAATTTTCATTGTTTTTGACAAATATATGGCTTGACTTCTTTCTAGTTTTTTTTTCGGCAAGATAGTCTTAAAAACATTCAGTCTGACTGTAAGTATGTATATTGTTGTCGTATTTTGTGTCTCGTATAATATTTTAGATAATGTAAAATGACCAGAGCGTCACTTACAATAAGACTGATTGAACATTTTAAGTTGTTATTCAGTTTTTATAATTAAAATATTGGTTATGATTAAGAGATTTAAAAGAAGACAATTTTTTATTAAATTTAAAAAAAAGCAATTAGAATAGTTGCTTCCAAAAATACTGGGCCAATTCAAAGTAGACTCTCATATTGTACTATGTCATATAATTCATATTAATATGACTAGTGACTTTGAACACCTTTTGTTAACAAATTATGTATTTAATACAAGAAAGAAGACAAAGAGATGACGCTGTTAAAAATTGTATGTATACAGGAAAGAAGAAAATAGAAAATATTCTCTCTGAGAGGTGAAAAGCGAAGAAATTCTCTCTGAGAGACAGTATGGTTAAAAGTATAACATAAACAATTTCTTATACATAGGAAACAATTGTGTAAAGTCATATTATTTTTTTTGTATGGAAATTACTAACAAAAATTTTATGCATGCATAAAATAATATGAAATAGTACAAATATGACTGATATGCAACCACTTTTAATTGGCCCACTATGTCCCAAAAAAACTAAATTTCCATATTGTGAAACTAAGTTCTGTTAAGACTATTAATGATAACAATTCTTATTTATACCATAATATCAGCGCCATCTTGCGTCACTTAAATGAACTCAAAAAGTTTTTAGAATTTTTTAATTTAAAAAATTTTATTGTCTACTTTGGTAATTTTTTTGGAATTTAATAAAAAAATCAAAAGACCATTTTTATTAAAATAAAAAGGAACTAGGACAGTTATTCATAAAAATACTATATACCACTACTATTTATGTTTTTAAAATCCAATTAATCCAAACCCATATTAAATTAACTGAGTTTTAGATTAAAACAAAATTGAAGCTTTAGCCAACACCGAGAAAATATTTGTTGCTACACCAATGGATATCTTGCCAAACTAAGTTTAAGGCTTTTAATAATTGCATTCATATCAGTGCCCTCTTGTGGCACTAAAATGTACTTAAAAAATGTTTAGAATTTTTTTTAATTTAAAAACATTTATTTTGTTTTTATTTTTGCGTATGAAATGAATCACTGTGGGTCGTCGCTATTATTTTTATAAATATATTAAACATTAAAAGCTTGTTATTGTAAAAAAAATTATTGTCTACTTTGCAAACTTTGCTTTACGATATTTCTCCTATATCTAGGTTAATCCCGATGAGATGTTAACACGACAGGAATACTTACGTCAACAACGCGATAAAATTATCGAAATAAAAAAGAAGACCCGAGCCAAACAACTACAAGAAACTGTAGCAAAGACATTAACAGGAGTTTCGGCAACATCAAATGCTCGTCCAACATCTGCACAAGTGGCACAAAAACTATTGGAAAATGCATCATCGAAACCAATAGCTGGTTTAAACAAAGTAGAAGACACTGAAACTAATTCAGCTTTACAGTTGAGAAAAACTTTGGCAAAACGTTTAAAAGCCGAAGTGGTAGAACAAAATTAAAAAGTCACGCAACGTTTTAGTTCCCTCTTTTAAGCAGATTCTTATACAATTTTTATTTTAAAGTGCTTTTTAAATACATAAATATATATATATAATTTTTAACAATTATTCAGATTAAAATCGTTACATATTTTAATGCGTTCAATTATAAAAATTAAATAAAAAATTAGTAACTCTGCGGTAATGAATGACTAGTTGCTAAATAAAATAATATACGTACGTACATACATATTGAAGTATGGTTTAAAATAAATTCTTTTGGTTTTTGCTCGTAAAATAAAAATATCGAAAAATGTTTTAGGGCCATTGTCGAACCGATAAATGGCTTTGCATTATAAAGCCTTCATTAGTTATTTTTTTATCCATTAAATAATATTATTAATAATAATAACCAAGGCATGTTTATTCAACAGGTAATTGCAGTTTTGAAAAAAATGAGAGAAGAGAGAAAATGGTTTTTTATCTATGGACTTTGACATCTGAAATTTAAAATAAGTGAAGAAAAAAACAATCAGCTGATGAATCAAGACTACCTGATGAATAAATATGCCTTGAATAATAACAATAAAAATTTAAGTTGTAAAAATACAAAGCTACTTATCGAGCACAAAAAAATCCTTCCTTTAACCAACGGCAAGTTGTAATAATGACCCTTAATGTTTAAAATTTTTTTTGTATATAATTTTTGTGCTTTATAGGTTTAGTATGTAGTTATGTGTCTGCATGTTGTGTGTTGGTGTAAAGCATGTTTGTTAGTTTTTAAACAGGTATACGATCTCTTAAATAAGACATTATGGCATCGGTTCCTTTTTGTAAAGTTTGATGACGTGGCAATTTAAAAGGATTTCCTATAATTTCCAGAGTGCTATTCAAGGTGTAAAAATATTAAAAAATCATTGCATGTTCGATGTAGGTAAGAAGAAACAAAACTTACGTTATATTTTTCAAATTTCCTAAAATTGGTGGCACTTGTTCAATATCATTGTTGCGCAAATCTAGTGTCGCCAGACGTTTTAATGCTCCCAAACCATTGCTGGTAGCATCAATAACTTTAATACGATTATCACAGGCCAATAAAATTTCCAGACCCTGAAGTTCATACACACATTTCGGCAAGTTTTCAAATCTAGAAGAAAAAAACAAAAACTATTTATTAAAAGAATTTTTTTATAGTAAAAAATCGTTGATGTTTTTAATAACTTTTTCACATTTACAATGTTAATTTATAATATAAAAAATGACGTTAATCACGCCATAACTGAAGAACGGCCAGACCAATTTGGCTTATTTTTTCCTGCAATAATCCATTGGGTAATCATATAAGGTGATTGCACAGAGAGAGTATTTTTTTCTTTCTTTTTTTATATATCGTGCGTGGCACCTTCCATACAATACCAACAGATTATGCGACATATCCAGATAACGGCCACACCGATTTGGCTAATTATACCCTTCACATGACAGTGTAAAAGGGTATATATAGGCTTGACATTCCGTGTGAAATTTCTACAATATTCACCTCAGACTCCACAAAGTATATATTTTCGATTAAGTATTATACGTCTGTCTGTCTAAGTGTATGTTGAAACCAACATAAAGGGTATTATAAGATTCGGCACGGCCGTATTTTTGTTTTTTCTTACAATAATCCTTAACACTCAAGTAAGGTTCTTGCCGACAGTATTTTTTTTTAAATTTAAAGTGGACAAGGCACCTCCCATACAAAACTAACAGTTTTTGCGGCACATCCAGATAACGGCGAGTTCGATTTGGATAAATTTTTCTTTTAATAATCCTTCATGTCCAAGTAAGATTTTTAAGGGCAACTCTTTTTAAAATTTTAAGTGGGCGTTTTAGCTCCCAAAGCATTTAGAAAGTATTTTATTTTCATACTGCATTGCAAAATTGCATTTATGAAAACACCCTTTATTAATCTTATTGTTAATATTGATGATCCAATAGAGTCATATATTTAGTGATTAAATTCCTTTCAATTATGTAAAATTATTTTTTGTCTACTATTTAGGAAAGATTCAAATCTATATATTTAAAAATAAGTTGCATTGTGTTTGCATTTTGTTTCTGTAAAGTTCATATGAAAGGTGACGTCAATACCAAGGTTTTTATGTAAATTAGTTCATGAGTTATAGCCATTTGAGTGAACACTGTATTCATTTCGAATATTTGTTTACCACAGAGCTTTTCAAGAAAAGCAATTTATCACTGATTTAAATTAATTCGAATTGATTTTTTTATTTTCTTTTTTGCACTACGAAGTGTGCAGGGGGTTCGCCAGTTATGCATAAAATTATAGGTCAAAGTTATGTAGCGTGCGTTACGGAAAATAAGGATTTTTTATATTATGAGTAGAAATAATTTTTTTAAGTCGTTTATAATTATAAATTATGTTAATATTATGACTTTGAGCAAATAAAAAATAATAATTCTACAACAAAATATAATATTTGTAACGTTCGACATGATATGAGTTCTTCTAAAAATTGCATTAAAAAGCTCTGCAATTTCTGTTTTGTTTTCTTATATACATGCAATAGCGCTGGTGGTTGTCGTGTTAATCAAAATGGTGCTTTTTTATTTCACAAGCATTTTTGTTAGCAAATTAAAGAAAAACAAATATGGTTTCAAATAATTTTTTTTTTTGTAAAAACGTTTTAAAATTTAGTCTTTTTTGAATAATATAAAGCCTTTTTACATGTTCATGATTTGGAGTTTTTTAATTTGCAATCTAAATAATTGTAAAAAATTTTCTGCCCTTAATAAGCCCGTCAATTAAAAATATATAAAAATCGTCAGACAACGAATTGAAAGTTTTTTTCCAACCTAAATATCTCTCTAACTATAGAACTAACAAACAACTCTGTGGTTTGTCTTAAAATCAATTTTTCAGGAGAGCTACAAAAACGTGTTAGCGCTGAACGATTTTTGAATATATATAGAAGTTACGTTTTTATGCCATTAAAATAATAGGAATGGGCCCATCTTATTTGAAAAATTTTTACAACCAAGTAAAGGCCACTTAAAACCAAGCAATATGGCATTATTAACTCAAAATCGTATAAAATGAACATACGCGGTTTGCCCATAAAAAACACAGAACTATCCTAATGTGCAAATATTTTTGAATTCCGATAAAAAATTAATGTATGGACATTTTTTTTTAAATTGTATACTCAAGATAATTGATTAACTTTGTAGCCACGCTCACTCACTTCCACTTTCACCAGGGGGTGGTGCGACTCTAAAGGAAATCAGATACATCTCAACTCTGTAAAATCTATATTAAATGGTTGGCATGTTAACAAAAAAAAAAAAAAAATTTCAAAACTTAAAATTCATTTAAAAAAACATAATTCATTTATAATGTAAAATACGAATCAGTCCAAGGCAAATCCATAAGGTATATGCAACGGCGAATTGATACAACAAAGCAACTTTTCATGGGATGTTTTATGTCAAGGGCAATTCGTATATTAGGAATGGAAAAGTTGTTTTTACATATTGAATACAATAAAATTTTATTAAAAAAAGGATATACATTTTTTTAAACACATTATTAATTACGCAAAAGCAACAAATAAAATAAATTAAGCACATTTATAATCAAAAAAGTATACTCAAGTTAATTATTTAATACCGAAACCAAAATCACATATCCTATCCCTGCATTAATAAATGAAATTAAGGCGAATTAAACCAATTTTGACAAAAAGTTTCCCCAACAGCTGGGCTGATAGTTGCACCTGTATGAATTCGCCTTGAATCAGTCTTAAAAAATAACAAAAATTAAAAAAAATCGAAATGTTTTCTATATTAAATAAAAACAAAAATAATATAAAAAGCTATACAGAAAACATAAACTTTCTAAAAAAATATCGAAATGATATAAAGAAAACATTGAAACCAAGGAATGAAACATTTTATATAAAAAAGTAAGAGTGTTTTAGTCGGCTATGGCGAATCTTATATAACCTTCCAACAGTTTTAATTGATATATTTTTTTTCAAACATTTTTCATGTCGATATCTTTGCTAAACCACTGAAT
Source organism: Phyto melanocephala (assembly GCA_941918925.1). Taxonomy (NCBI): domain Eukaryota; kingdom Metazoa; phylum Arthropoda; class Insecta; order Diptera; family Rhinophoridae; genus Phyto; species Phyto melanocephala. The sequence continues at coordinate 149,119,412 of OW799233.1, forward strand.
ATTTTCTGTAAATGTTGCCAAAGGTAAATATTTTATACGTAAAAAATGTTTCAAATATTTTTATAGGAGCTGCAAAATTTTACTTTGTTTGGAAAAAAACAAAGGCAATCGTCTTGTTTCGCTTGTAATATACCCATATAACTGATATTCAATAGTAAAGTTCTTGAAAACATATCTGATAAACTGATACCATATAAGAGTCTAAAGTATATGTGGGGCTTCAAAAAGATGATTTCAACATACACACGGACAGACGGACTTAGCTTAATCAATCAGGGTCTAAAATTAATATTGTAGAAATTACAAACGGAATAACCAACTTATAAATACCCTTTTTCACAGACGTGTGAGGGGTATAAAAAAATGAAAAAGAATTTGCTACTTACCGATTATTCGATATATTAAGCTCTCTCAATGTATTCAATACGCCAAATTCCTCTGGTAGAGTAGTGAGATTATTGCACGATAAGTTTACCATACTAAGACGTGTGAATTGGGATATAAATGGAGGCACAGTATTGACCATATTATTGGCGAAAACTAATTCCGAACAGCAGTTCTTCAAAAGCAACAATCTAGGGAAAGAACAGTATTAATGACAATATGAAAAGAAATTTAAGAATTTTAATACAAAATCAGAAATTAAAGATGTTTAATAAAAAAAACTATGATTTTCACATCCTTGTTAAGGCTAAGGGATCAAGTATATTCCAATTCTAAAATTCATTGCTTTTCATTTCGATATACAATTTATATTCGACTGATTTTTTCTATTATTTAAAGCAGTTTCATTATTACTTACCCTTCTGGTAGCGTAGTAAAACGGTTGCGTGAAAAATCTACAATATTAGCATTTTCCTCACAAGCCAATTGAAAAACATCATCTACTGCTTCTGTTAGATTTTGCATAGTTACAGTTAAACAACGAGTTTTGCGTAGTTTGTATCTAAAAATACAATGCAATTTAAAATAATAATTTAATTGAATTAAAAAAAAAACATCAACAAATCTATTGATACCTATCTGGAAACACAGAATTTTCTTCACCCAAACATGGTGATCTTCTGGGGCTATTTAAACCATCGCAACCCATATTGCTGTTATCAGTAGCAGTTGTTACAGCTGCGTCCAAAGCTCCTGCGCGATCTTTTAAAGTTTTTAATATTCTAACTGTACCACACTGTAGTATATCACGACGTATCGATTTGATGGGATTTCCCTCCACCTGTAAACTCACCAGATGTGCCAACGATGACAACGAATAGGGTAAATTGCTTATGGAATTATTTGAAATATCCAAACGTATTAGACTTTGCAAGAGAGCAATTTCATCGGGGAGTTGTGTAATTTTATTATCGCGCAAATCGAATATTTTCAAATGTGGCAACTTTGAGCATAAATTCTTGGGTATTTTCTAAAAAAGCAAAAATTAAATTAATTAAAAATTTTTTTGACATCTACAACAGACTAACCTCTATAAAATTATTGGAAACATGTAGTTCTTGTAAATCACAACCATCAAAATCGGGCAACTTCTTGATGTCGTTGTGTTGGGCATACAAACACTGCAATTTACGTAAACTTCCCATATCTTCAGGCAAAGCGATCAAATCGTTATGCATTAAATCCAATTTTTGTAAAGCTACAAAGTTTAGATCATTTTATTTTGTAATTTTGTTTGTTTTTTGATTTTGTTTCAAATAACTTACATCGCATATTCACTAAATCGTTTGGCAATTCTTTGATATGATTATAGGATAGTAAAAGCGTTGTTAGACGCACCAAAAACCCAATACCACCAGGTAATTCAGTTAATTCATTATTTGATACATCCTTTTGTTTACAGTGGTTTGTAAATATTTTTTTTTAAATTATTGTTTTAGAAATGAAAATAATATTAAGTTTTAAGTAATGAATTTAAAAATGAGCAAATGAAAATAATATATTCTAAAATATATGTAAGTACCTAAGTATGTTACGAAATTAAAGTGATATTAATTTATTTAAACGCTAAAGTCCTAATCAATTTAAATTTAGATCACAAATTTATAGAACAATATTATTTTAAAGATTTGTCTAACTATAATGCACAATGTTAATTGTGAGTCACACCGAGTTTTTTTACCAACTTAATTTCACATTTCTTTGTTTTAGTGTTTGACAAATTCAACGATGGACTGCTACACAATTGTTGAAGCCTTTTACGATAATGACATGTTGGGATACCTTGTGAATACAGTAATTTTATTTTGTTTAAAGCACATTGACATCAGTCAAACCCTTGTGCGATTATGCGTTGAAGATAAAAAATGTGTTGAAGTTTAAAAATAAAACTTTTTATTTTTTTTAACCTCTGACCAAATATTTTTTTAAATATTGGTTTATTTTGCTTACTAGCTCACCCGGTGCGCTTCGCAACCCCACTAGCAATTTTTTTTTATTTAACTATTGCTCGTACAAAGCTTCAATTAAATTTTGTTTAAAATTTCCTATATATGACATAAAATGTATTTTTTTTTGTATGGGGGATACCATGCCGCCTGCTTCGATCCTAACCATTTTTTCTCGAATAAGGAAATTGTTGTAAGTAAGCCGTACAAAATTTGAAGGGAATAGCTGTTAAGGTTCTCAAAATATGTTATTAAATGTATATGGGATTTATCACGCCCAAATTTGTATGGGAGGTATCATGCCCACCTAAAAAAAAAAATAAAACAAAAATATAGCCTATGACCTTTCGGAGGATAGACCTAGAGCATTGGTTAACAAATTTTAAAAATTGAATAAGTATTTTCGAAGAACACTTATAATATACAAACACACATTTCCTATTTATTATATTAATACTAGCCAAACCCGGCGCGCGTTGCTACGCCCCTTAATGAATTGAAATGCATTCTGAATTTTAATTGAATATCAAGTGCAAAAACCTAAATATTATAATTTTTTTTATGGGCGTGGCATTGCCCACTTTTCTAATCACGAAATTGTAAAGTCATAACAGCTCAATATGTGTGCAAAGTTTCAGAAGAATCGGACCAGTGCAAGTACCTCAAAATTATAATTGTTTTTATGGGCGTGGCCCTGCCCACTTTTCTAATCACGAAATTGTAAAGTCATAATAGCTCAATATGTGTGCAAAGTTTCAGAATAATCGGTCCAGTGTAAGTACCTCAAAATGATACCTATTTTTTATGGGCGTGGCACTGCCCACTTTTCTAATCACAAAATTATTTAGTCATGACAGCTCAATATGTGTGCCAAGTTTCAGAATAATCGGTCTAGTGCAAGTACCTCAAAATGATACCTATTTTTTATGGGCGTGGCACTGCCCACTTTTCTAATCACAAAATTATTTAGTCATGACAGCTTGATATGTGTGCACAGTTTAAGAAAAATCGGTCTGGTGCAAGTACCTCAAAATTATAACCTTTTTTTATGGGCGTGGCCCTGCCCACTTTTCTAGTCACAAAATTATATGGTTGTGACAGCTTAGTATGTGTGCAAAGTTTCATAAAAATCGGTCCAGTGCAAGTACCTCAAAATTAAAACTTAGGGGCGTGGCCCCGCCCACTTTTCTTATCACGAAATTATTTAGTCATGACAGCTCGATATGTGTGCAAAGTTTCAGAAAAATCGGTCAAGTGCAAGTAGCTAAAAGTGATAACTAATTTTTATGGGCGTGGCACCGCCCACTTTTTTCCACCCATAAACACTCCCTGGTATGTGTACAACAACTTACCAAAGTTTGAGCCCGATCGGTTTTACAGTTTCGGAGTCTATAGCTAACACACACACACACACACACACACACACACACACACAGAGTTTCACTTTTATATATATAGATAGATAGATAGAAGACAGAGTTCACAAAAGTCTGCGTTTACATTCAACAAATTCTCTTTTACATTTACAAAGAAAAAGTTTTGTTGCAGTAAGATTAACGTCAGATTTAAAATTACGAAAAACAAAACAAAACGAATTTCTAGTACATGCAATTGTAGACCTATTTGTATTCCTTTCTCTTTTCTCGCACACAATTAGAAAGAAAAGGAAAACTTTCTGCAAGAAAACTTGTTCAAGGTAGACTTATACTAAGTTTGCGTTTGATGGCAATATTTTATTTTATAAATTAAAACTGCTTTATTCAAAAATTTTTTAAGGTTTGAAAACGGCTTATAAAACTTATTAAAAAAATCGATTTAAGATTTGGACCAAAAATATGTATATAATTTTGAAAATAAAAAAAAAAAAATTTCCATTTTATTTTTATTCAAAAATGTAATATCACTATTGAACGAATTAACAATTCATTTGGCCCCAGGGTATTTTCGAATGCCACCAGTTTACACAACAAAATTCAAATTTTTTTTAACAATTTATGTTTAAGCAAAACGCTGGGATAAGAAAAAGCCTCGTTTAGCAAACCTTGGGTATATTGCATTGTTCTCTGTAATATTTTAGCAGACCAAAGGAATTATAAAGATAAAGTACATCTTTTGAGAATTGTGGTAGTAGTCAGCAACAAATTTGTTATTTCTTATTTATCTCGTGTTTTGGTCAATTGTTTAACAAACTACGAATTTTAATATTAACGAAATTATAATTATTATTATTAGTAAAAATAATTGAGGGTTAATTAAGAGTATGTAAAACAAATTTCTATAGAAAATCTGTTTAATAAACTATTTATTATACAGTTGGGCTTCGATTATCCGTGATGGTCGGGATCAGAAGCATTACGGATAATAGATTTTCACGGTTAATCGAATAACCATTTTGATGTTTTTTTTTTAATATTTTTAAGTTTTATCTTCAATATTTAAAACGTTTCTTTGTCTTTTTATCACTGGTAATGATGCCATACTAAATATATTTAGATCTAACCACCCGCACTTCCCAAATAACAAAATTAAACTAATCACTTGTAAATGCTTCTGACTCATCGTATGCAAACAAGGGGAATTCCCCGTTTTTATGTTTATTATATTGTATGTATGAATTTAAAGTTAATAAAAAAAATCTGTCATCACGGATAATAGAGGTAATCACGGTTAATCGAAGCAAACCATTTGAAAACATTACAAACAAAAAACAATAGACTGATCTTTGGCAATCACGGTTAATAGGGATTACCGGTTAACCGGATAACGGATAATCGAGGCCCGACTGTATTATTAATCTTAGTTAATTTTAATAAATTTTTATTTATAAACAATTTTTAAGTCGCCCAAAGGTTTATAAAACAAATTTTATGTAAGAATTTTGTTTAATAAATTTAAAAACTACATGAATAAGATCGTTCGATTATAAAGCGGCTTTTATACTATATCTTTATTTTATTATTATTTTTTATTTATTAGTTTAAAAAGCACTTTTGTATAAGAAGTATGGCTAAATAATAAGTGTATATATCAAATGCATTGAAAACTATTTAAGTTAATAATAATTAATATTTAAAACATTAAAAATAAAATTAAAAGAAAATAATATTCTTACTTACCAACACTTCCAACATATGAAAGTCACTAATATCAGGATGAATTTCTTTCAACTTATTGTAAGATAAATTCAAATAACGCAAATCGGGCAAAGTGAAAAATTCCGCAGGCAATTCTTTAATATTATTGCGACTTAAATTTAAACGTGACAGTTTTTCCAGTTTGCCAATTTCTTTGGGTAAAGTGGTTAAGCCATTATCATAAAGCTGAAAAATAAACATAAATATAAGTTAAATTTACGTACTTAAAAAAAGAAAAACAAATGGAAATAGTGCTTCTTGTTTAGAAACGATAAATAATAAAACATAATAAAAATAATAATAATAATCTTATATATTGATAGGACAGTTGATTTCTTGTAGGACAGTTTTCGCTCGCATTATACAACCGTTTTTAGTAAAAGCGGGCGTGTTATATTAGTTTTCCGTTATTACAAAAATATTGACCAAACAGTTACATTTCCGAAATTTCAGCGTCGTTCATCTAATTCTGTCCGTTTTATGACGTTTGAAATTTAAAATAGACTAAGAAAACACCGTGTGGAGTAAATTTGCGTAATCCTTTATTAATACACGAATGTACATTTGACCATGACCTACTCTTGCATTACAATGCATATCTATCTTTGTAATAAACTAATTTCGCCCATTTTCGAAACTAAGCATTTCTGATGCAACAGAAACATTTTTGCATAATTTTTTTCCCATGCTTTTCCTGATTGATCTCTACCGTGCTCTTAACATTCGCACAGACGGACGGACATAGCTAGATCATCTTAAAATTAAGCCAAAATATAAATTTCGACGTGTTACAAACGAATATACAGTCACCACCATTTTTTTGGTGGTGGGTATAAAAAAAGTGTTAAAAAGTCTAAAACTTACCGTTAAAATTGTTAATGAACATAAATTTTCAATTTTTGGTGACAACTGAGTTAGTTGGTTTGAGCTTAAGTCTAAATTATTTAAAGGTACTTTGTTCCACCAAGCATCCTCTTCATTGGCTACCAAAGACTCCAAAGTAACTTCCTTATTATTTTCGCTACTATTGATGTCATAAACTTTCTCAGGAACTAAAAGTATAAAAATTAAAAAAAATGTTAACAATTTTTTTTAAATAAAATTTTTAAGATTTACAATTCTTCTGCGGTGCTAAAGATGTCAATTCATTTTCATCTTTACTACCGGTTTCTTCACTATCAATTTCGCTAGTGGACATTTGAAATTCACGTATATGATAGTAACGTCGCCTAGGATAAGGACCACACATACAAAACGATGTGAGTACTTTGGTTCTACTCTTTGTAGCAGCAATTTTGAAGGATATTTTGTAATAAATTAAAGCTTAAATTTTTGCAAATAAAGTGTTTCGTTTATTTCAAAAGTTATTTAGAAACTGTGACTACTTTTAAAATAATCTCTTATTTACTTAATAAATTGTTATACTTTTTAATAATTAATGATTTTGTTAAATCAACCATGAAATTTAGTTTTTCTTTATATGGCTTCATTGGACGTTGTTAAAATATTACAATCTGTTCTATCTAATTTATGGTTTCCAGTTGTAGAACATGACTTTGTTATTTAAGTTTAGGTTCACTGTCAAGTTAGTACATTAACATGCATATTTATGTTTTTGTACTTTTATTCAAATATGCAACTACAATGCATATTAATTACAACTAGCTGCATTTTGTTTTTTTTTTTGCCTATTGCAATCGTTTTTTTTTTGTCAAAGTTAGTTCAATAAAAATAACTAACTTACTCTAAGTACATTAAAAAAAAAAAAAAAAACGTAAACCATATGGTACGCAGATCTATCTTAGTTTAATATTTCATCGAAGTCGTTACGTTATTTAGGTGAGGCATTAATTGTCCCTTGGGGTGAGTTACCCTTAATGTTAAGGAGTATTTAAGTAAAAATTGATGTTGACCAATTCTCAAACGTTTATATCTGCATTGGCTGGACTGTAAATTGTGTACAATTTGAAGAAAAATACTTAAAACTATATCGATGCAAGTACAAATTTAAAAAAAATTGACGTTAAAGAAGGCGTGGTAAAAAAGTATACTATTAACCATACCAGAGTCTTAGTTATATTATGTGAAAATTTCAAGAAGATCGGTCCAGTAGACTGGCCTACCTGAGAGGCCGTGAAAAAAGGCTTGGCGTTATGCCCAGTTGGCATGTTATGCGCTCCATATGGAAAACGGAATTCCCAAACAAAAATCTTAAACATAATTTCCCATAAATAACGGACTAGTCCAAGAACCCAGTCCCCTCAATGTAACTCGGTATGGATCTCCAGTTCGAGTTCCCCAGGTATTCCAAGTTCGGCATAGTATCCACTGTAAAATTCTCGCGCCTTATATGTCCAAACGCAGGACAATGATAGAAGTAGTGTCTCATCCTCTTCCTCGCATGCTCTACATGTTGTTTCCTCAGATAATTTCATGCGAGCTAGGTGGGTTCTCAACTCCGTATGATCTGTAATTACACTAGTTAGTTTCCTAAGTGTTGGTGTACTTAGTTTTAGAATCTCCTTTGATTTCCCAAGATTTGGGTCACCCCATAGTGTTCTTGTCACCTCACCGACATCAGTATTTCGGCCTATGTCGTATAAGCCCATTCCAGTTTGGTCACCAATCTTTGAACCATCTGTATAAAGATCGATTCCATGGGTATTTCCCATCCTGGTTATTTCATCCCATTCTCCCTCTTCCGGTATTATGGTGATGTAGTTAGTATTCTCATATCTCATCGGGATTTTATCACATGTTACTTTCGTAATATTTCGCATAGGTAAGATATCCGTTATTCTTTGCTATCTGGTCTTATTGCTTTGTATACAAAATGTTTCAATGGAAATTATCAACAACAATCATACAATATGTAAACACATACACTAATAATACCAATAGTACAATACAACTAGGGTTGTGAATTTAATTAATTATTTTATGTTATGATCTCTTATATTAATGTTTTGTTTGTTTCTGTATTATCTCAAGTTGTGTCTCTTACATACAGCAGTTTAAGGTTAATTTTATTATTTAAAAGAACACTACTTTAAATAATTTTTTTTATAATGTAAGTTTGCATAAAAAACATTTTAATAACAACTTTTTTTTTAAAATTTTAATTTTTTACTTTTAAAATCTTGCACAACTTAAGGGAAAACACTTCAAAAGTTAAAAGCTATGTAGGTAATAAGTATTTAAGTTTATACATAGATATGTATGTATGTATATAAATGTTTTTTTAAGAAAATATGTACATATATTAATTTTATTTACTAAAAAGTAAAATAATGTTTGTATGTATTTCTACAAAAAATCGCAGCAAATGATATTTTTCGAGTTTTGTTGAAAATACATATCTTAATAAAAAGACAATATTGTATGCATTAGTACACAAATACAATTTTTGTTTTTTTTTTAACTTAGCTTTAAAAATTCTATTCTATATTGTAAGTCCTATTTAATAATGAGAAAATAATACTTATGTATATTGTTAGATTTTTTTTGCAGAGAAAATAAAAAGTTTTATGAAAATTTTAAATTGTATGTATACACCACATTAACTGTAAGTAATATAAAAAAACCTCTCTTTCAGCATAAAAATTAATATTAAAAAAATTATTTTTTTCTGAGCAATAAATAGGTAAGAAAATCTCAATTATTTTTAATATTTTTTTCGTTAAGGTGCATAGGTATACTTATTTATGTATATTTATGCATATGGATATACATATATGCATATGTATGTATACATTTTCATGTTGTTGTAACAATTCATGTTTGTAAATAACTCAAAATGAATGAAATTTTAAAGTAGTTGCAATGTGTTTGACAAAATAAAAAGTTTAGTTTTTTCTTTCCTTTTATGACTTAAAAAAAGCAACTACATAAATACATACTTATTTACAAATAAAAATATTTAATCACTATCGATTTTAAATTAGCGTGTTTATAAATTCTAGATGAAGCTGTTTATTAAAATAAAGATATTTTGAAATACTTTCTCTTACCGGTGGCTAGCCCCTTTCCAGATAAATTTAAGGTTCCTGTTTTCCGAGCCAATTTTAGTAGTTTATCTGACACTTCATTATCATCCTCGGATTTATCGCGTTTATGAAAAACGGGATTTAAATTGCGTAAAGTGGGCCTTTGCGAATGACGTGCTGGAGGTCGTACTACACGTGATGCCATTGTTAAATAATTTTTATTTATATTTTCTTCTGCACTTCTAGCAGTCGGCAAACGGGATTTACGTTGCATTGTTTAAAGAATGTTATTCTTGGGTTATTATTGCTGTTTTTCTATTATTCTAATTATAAGCTCTAGTTGTAAATAGCACAGAGTATTGAAGGAGAAAACAAATAATTGTTATTGATTTCTTTGGAGGTAATATAGTATTATAGGTACATATGCATCCTTGTAGGTATAAGTATTTTTTATGTATTTAAAGTCTTTGTTCTTACAGAAACGTTGTCCAATTACTGCATATGTTGTCACTTTCGATTATGATGTTATATTCTTAATTACATAGGAACAGCGAATTAATCAATTTGCAACAAAAGTGTCTGCAAAACATAAACAAACTTATTAAGTAATACATTTTATATTAAAAAAAAAATAAAATTGATTAACAATACTATTTTTTAGACTAAATACCTACATATTAATACAAGTAGTACGTAGATACTATGTACATATGTATGTATGTACAATGATGTATATTTATAATGAATTGAATAGTAAAATATGTGTGTTTATTTACAATTTAGCTAAAATTACTATCACCTCCCTCATTAAACACGTTTTAGTAAAATCACATTCGATACCACCAAACCAACAAACAACTATTACAAATGTTTTTAATTTTTAAATTGCTTAATAATTTTTTTATTATTTTGTTTATTATTATTGTTGTTATTCTGTTAGATTCTACGTTTTCCTTGGTTTATTTACAATTATTTGTTTTTATTGTAATCTTTTTGTCCGTATTTTTACTTTGTTATGGTCTCTCTTTTTATTTTGACTTTAGTACTCTACTATTTAATGAAAACATTTATCTCTCTACTAGTAGTACAGTTTTTAATGGTTTGTTGTTTTTATGTTAGCTAAGTAGCAGGGATGCCACTATTGACATAATTTTCCGAAATTTAAATAAATAAATAAATAAAACGTCCTAGTTCTTATAATTTTTTTCGTTAAATAGAATATTTTTAGTCCCAATAATTCAACGCGATTTTCCTTTATTTTTTGAATACAGAATTTTTAACTATCTAAATTATTTTAATGTATGCATATACATGTGGCTTGGAGCTAAAAGAGCCAATGTCACTTTTTTGCTCTTTTAAGTTAATCATTGCATTAGATTTGTTTTCTTGCTCTATTTCATTATGGTAAAACAGCTAAAGTCATACTTAACCCAGAACAGCTTTATAAATAAAATGCTGGACAATGTCACTATGAAAGCATCTATAAAAGTTAAAGTTCAATTCCAATTTTCTCAAAAGTAAATATTTTGACATTGGCCCTTTTAGCTCCAAGCCACAGATATTATACTCTTCTCACCTGTGGTGATCTTATTAGAGTTTTGCTTCATGGCAGCACTTAGTAGCGATGGTCGCTTTTAGCTTAGATAAAGGTATTGCTTGGCAACACTTCAACATAATAAATATGTTTACTATTAATTTGTAATACAAAAAATTATATTCTACCAAATACCTAAAATATTAAATAGAAACGGGGTACCATCTTTGTAATTTTAAAAGTCTACCAAAGTGGCATCTCTGTGGCGAAATATTTTAAAATACAGCTCTGCTCAACGATGGGTGGTTGACTATGCTAATTGGTATGAAAACAAAATGCAAAATTTTAAATACAATTTTAACGTTTGTTCAAATAATACTGTGTCAGATATTAAAACATAAACATCATTTGTCAACACACAAGAAAAAATATCGTTTCGTTGATTAGTTTAAAATCGAAAATGGCGTTGTAACAAATTTCATGAATAAAATAAATGGGGGAAAAAGATCATATGTACCTAAAACACTTAAATTCTTAAAATAAAGAGTTTTTATGCCCGCTACCGAAAAAATGGTGTGGGTATATTCATTTTGTCATTCCGTTTGTAATACATCGAAATATCCATTTTGGACCCCATAAAATATATATTTTCTGAGCCAAGGTTTAATTCTTTGACGATCTAGCTATGTTCGTACGTCTTTTCGTTTGTTGAAAGCACGATAGAGCTCGAACCGAAAAAGTGAGGGGGCTCAAATTTTGCCAGAATATTTCTTATACACAAGGTTTGTTTGGTTCGGTAAAGCGGAATATTAGAAGAGAGTTATAGCTCGTAATGCAAGAGTAGTTCAAGAAAACTATGTTCTTTCAACATCGAATAAAATGCTATTGTGTCTAAACGCATTAACGTAGATCCATGGTGTAATTACATAAGGTGATAGCGCAAAGGAGAGCGATTTTTGGCTCTCTTTTTTTATGTATAAAGTTTGACAATTTCCGGAGTTGAAATAATTTTTTTAATATGTAGTTTGACATACTCCATAACACAAAAAAATTGTTAGCTGGGCTGGCACCGCCACCTTGTATAAGTGTACCCTGCGTAGAGCCATGAAACTTTGAAAATTTATACCGCAACTCGTTTTTTTCACAACAACAACATACAATACATACATACAAGCGTGGTATACTGGTCAGAGTGAACATGGCATCGAATTCTAGCTGAGCCAAAATTTTTTTTTATTACATATAGTTTTCTTCTCTTTTTAACTCAATTTTTTTTAAACATACATAGACCCCTTTTTGTGTTTATAGATAAAAGGGGTAAGGTCGGTCGGGTTAAGAGGAAGAAACTTGCTTATATTTGAGTACACACATGGTGTAATAACATAAGGTGATAGCGTAAAGGAGAGCAATTTTTCTCTCCCTTTTTTTATGTATGGAGTTTGACAATTTCCGGAGTTGAAATCATTTTTTATATATGTAGTTTGACATACTCCAGAGCAGTGTTGCCACGACCAAAAAAAAATTACAACCAAAATTACTTCAAAAAGTAACCAAATAAAAAAAAGTAACCAAAATTAAAATATATGATTTATTTTAAATTTGTTTTACATTTTAATATAAAAAATATTTGTACTTTACGAATGAATTATGAACTAAAAATAAACCAAAAATTCAAGTCTTACGTATCAAGTAACATAAAAAAACGTAAAGGTGATTTTATTACAAATAACGATAAATAAATTAAAAGCTTTTATTTAAAATAAAATTTTTATTTATTTTAAATTTTAAAACAATATAAAAATATTTGTACTTGTACTTGTTTTTTAAGACAGTCATGTATTTTTCGTACTCCAGAGTTGATAATTTGCTAAAAGAAATAGGGTTTCAAGTGCTAACAATGTTGTCTAAACATTATCACTTAAATGAGAACATTGCAATGTTAAACGTACATATAAGAACATGATTTATAAATAAAACATATTAAATACTACTGAATTTTGGGCTTTAAAAAAGTAACCAAAAAAGAAAAAAAATACACATCTACACATTGGAAAAAAAAATAACCAATTTTGGTTATAAATAACCAAAAACGGCAACGCTTCTCCAGAGCACAAAAAAATAATCAGCTGGGCTGGCAACGCCACCTTGTATAATTACACCATGAGTACACACTTGCCTGTACTCGGCAAGTATGAGCAAGTTTTTATTAAGAAACCAAAAACAAAAAAGAAATGTCAAAAAATTAGAAACAAAAAAGAGTACTATATTCGGCCGTGTCGAATCTTATATACACTTCACAACGTGTAGTCATGCAACAACAATTGTTTATATCACCATTTATCTCATATGAAATACGTACATACATATGTATATAAAAACATCCCATTGTAATATTATAAATTTAGTTTACTTATGTGTTTAAAAAAAAAATAAATTTAAAAAAAATTAAAAATAAAACAATAAAAATATAAATAATATAAAATAAAAAAAATTTTTTGGCTCACTCTAACCAGTATACTACGTTTGTATGTATGTGTTGTATGTTGTTGTTGTGAAAAAAACGAGGTGGTCGTGGTTTTTTGCTCAAATTTTAGTTATTTATGTGTGATCTATTCCCGAATATTTCTAATATTTTAAAACCGGGTCCAGGCTATGTCATGGGGCTTTAGAAAGTTGATTTCAACAAAATTATAATTGTAGAAATTTCAAACGGAATGACAAGCCTATATATACCCTTTTTCACTGTGTGAAGAGTATAATAAGTAAAAGAGAACGAAACTTGGGCAAGTTAATTGCTGAGTCTGAACGTGAAAGCAAGTTCAAAGGAAAAAAAAACTAACTTGCGCAAGAGACTTGCCTAGTCAGAAAGGGGTCATACATTTTAATTTATAATTTTACAATAGGATGTTTCTAAGCGGATAGTCATTATAAAGATAATGAAACATATATGTATGTATGTACGTATTTCATATTAATAATTGTTATTGCATGACTACAAGTGGTGAAGGGTATATAAGATTCGGCACGGCCGAATATAGCACTTTAACTTGTTTTATTATTTATTTTGTTTTAAATAAGAAATTTCATAGGTCTGTTACACCCAATTTACATGATGAATTTTATGACGTCCAATTTTGAACGTCATTTTTGGTTTGCCAGCAAGCGGTGTAGTGAAGAAAGGGGGGGTCGAAAAAATCTGTTTTCATGTTTTTTTTGACACTTCGCTTTACACTTTTTTCTGTTCTTTCTGTTACGGTTTAATTTTATATTCTCATCAACTGGATTGTGAAAATGAAAAAAATTAGACGTCAAAAAAAAACCATCGTATGAATTTGAGTAGTTTTTGGTAGCAACTTCAAAAGGGAATTAAGTGTTATACATGTTTGTATCTCCTGTAAATTTATGTTAGATATGCCAGTTTTAAATAAAGGTTACCTAACCTACCGTTGCCACATGCAAGTGCAAGTGAAAAAAAACCAATACACTAACACTTTTTTACTAACACAACTACACTTTGGCAACCTGCGACTCAGCTTGCGAAGAAATTTTTGAGCAAGTAAAATTTTTACAGTTACGGCAAGTAAAGTGACAAGCTGAAAAACAGTGTTGTCTAATACTGAGTGTTTTGTTAACTCACTAATATATCATACAGTTGTGGTAAATAATTCATCTAGTTTTTTTAATAAATATGTATATATTTATATGAAGAATATTAAGAAAAAATATAAATATTCATTTAAAATGTAAGTTTTAATATAAATATCAATTTTTAATAAAAAAAATTATATTAAAAAGTTATATGTCTAAAGGTAACATTTAATAGTGGCTATTGACAACACTTAATTACCAATTGAAGCAGCGCCATTTGTTTTAAATTTGTTTGAAGTTTATTTGTTGACGACATTTTAAAAATGAACTTGCACTATGCTGTGTAGCCACTCAAAAAATTTTTGTGTTTTTTTTTGGAATTTCTCCTGATTTTCGTTAGTAATATGTATACACTACTTGCAAGTAAATACTTGCTTGTGGCAACGTAGGGTAAGTAAGATGAGTAGTTTTAAATTTATGTTTACAAAACACTGTAGATAATTTTCAGATAAAATGAATCAAAGCTTTTTGTTGTTTTATGAAAAAATTTTGGGGGTTTGAATATTTTGAATAGTTTTAGAAATGAACGACCGGGTTATTCGACATTCGAAAAATTAACGTTTGGACAAAATGGACAGTTGAAGAGTAAAAATCCCGGTGTTAAATTAAATCGATCACACTAATTTAATTCGAAATTACGTGGTAATCTATAAAATATATTTATAGATTACATTTAGGCAATCGATATAATCGAAAACGTGTATATAGGAATTTCAAAATTTCACTCGAAAGTTTGTTACAAATTCAATAAATACTGACTTCTATAGCAAAATAGAAATATTTTAATTTAGGGACACAATAGTGCAAGCAAGCTTTGTCTTATATGCGTACTATATTTAATACTATTTATCACAACAAATTATAATTTTCACGTGTTGTTTTAAATTGTAATATTAATAAATAAAAAAAAAAATAAAATTGAAAATGAAAAATTCAAATTGTAGACAGACAGATCTTAATTAGACCACAACAAAGATTGATTTGTTTGCAAGATCAACTTGATTTATTTCTATCAATGTGAATTTAAATTACATATGTATGTATATGTCAAATAATACAGATAATCACCTTCAATTGACTGATGGTAATTTTTTAAAGCGAAAATATACATGCATAAATACATATAGAAATTGTACTTAAAAATTGCGACATTATGTTTTGGGTACATTTTTGCGAATGAAGTGATCATGAACTTAATAGGGAATTAGTCTTAACAATGTGATTGAAATTGGAAAAAAGTGGGCCATAACAATTTGCATTGTTTTACCTACATACATATGCATGTACATACATATGTATGTACATATGTATATAATAATTATAAAAAATGGAAAAGTTTAAATGAACTCATACGTTGACTAGCAATTCTTGACCAACAACTATTAGAAATCTTTAGAATGGAAATAGGCTTAATTTTTGTTTACTTTAAATTGTCATGGCGCCTGACATTACAAAGTAAATTCTTATTAGAGTAAGGTTAATTGGTTGCTTTAGGTAATTTTTTTTGGCAACAACATTTTACATGGCGTTTTACATGCGTTATTGTTTACAACTCCTTTTGTACTCTGTATTGTCTAGTGAAACACAGTTTTGGTTTATCTACCTGTAAACAAAATTTCTGTTCTATCGGTTGTATTTTTAAACGTCAATTGATTTGAAACGTTAGGCAAATAAAAAATCAGAAATGGAAAGTTGATAAAAATCTTACTTCTGCAGAGTTACAAAAAATATTTTAAAACAATTTTTAGTAAAAATGTGAAGCGAAGATTAAAAAATCAATAAGAAATTTGATTTAAAAAAAAATTATATCTATATATGTATATAAAATTCACGTGTCACAGTGTTTGTCACCAAACTCCTTCGAAACGGCTGAACCGATTTCAATGAAACTTTGCATAACCATTCTATCTATCTTCTTCTATCTATATATATAAAAGTGAAAATCTGTCTCTGTGTTAGCTATAGACTCCGAAACTGTAAAACGAATCGGACTGAAACTTTGGCAAGTTGTTGTACACATTCCAGGGAGTGTTTATGGGCGGAAAAAAGTAGGCGGGGCCACACCCATAAAAAATAGTTATCATTTTTAGCTACTTGCATTTGACCGATTTTTCTGAAATTTTGCACACATAGTGAGCTGTTATGACTACAATTTCGTGAGTAGAAAAGTGGGAAATGCCACGCCCATAAAAAAAAGTTATTATTTTCAGCTACTTAAACTTCATCGATTTTTCTGGAACTTTGCACACACATATTGAGCTCTCATGATTATACAATTTCGTGACTAGAAAAGTGGGCAGTGCCATGCCCATAAGAAATAAGTTATAATTTTTAGCTACTTGCACTAGATCTATTTTTCTGAAACTTTGCATACACATATCGAGCTATCATGACTATATAATTTTGTGACTAGAAAAGTGGGCAGGACAACGCCCATAAAAAATGTTATAATTTTGAGGTACTTGCTCTGTACCGATTTTTGTGACACTTTCCACACATATTGAGTTGTCATGACTATAATATTTCTTGATTAGAAAAGTGGGCAGTATCACGCCCATACAAAAATTATAATTTTCAGCTACTTGAACTTCACAGATTATTCTGAAACTTTGCACACATATTGAGTTGTCATGACTATACAATTTCTTGATTAAAAAATGGGCAGTGCCACGCCCATTAAAAAAAGTTATAATTTTTAGCTTTTTGCACTTGATATTCAATATAAATTTAGAATGCATTTATTCATTAAGGGGCGTAGCAACGCGCGCCGGGCTTTTCTAGTATATTTATATTATTTTGGGGGCGAAAGAAAACTAAAAAAATTATTTTTTGATACTGCAAAAAAAATTAATTCATTATAACACTTTTAAATCATATGAAGTGAAATTGTATTGTTATACAAAATGTTTCAATGAAAACTATCAACAACAAGCATACAATACTGTTAACACATACAAATATGCAAAAATAGTACCAATAGTATAATACGACTGGAGTTGTGAATTGAATTTAAGTGTTAAGGTTGTTGTCAAAAAAGAACTAAAGTAACGAGTCGGGCACAAGTGTAATTCTTATCGTTGCTGATTCAGTCAACGTCTACATAAGTAGAATTGCTACTTTAAAATTTCGCTTAGGCAAATTGTTGTGGTTGGTTTATTTGGCGCTATTTCACATGAAACAAAAATATGGACTATTACGTATCTACAGAACTAAAACTGCTAAAATATTTAAACATTGTTTCCTTTCGAATGTCACAAATCTTTTTCCCAGAGGCACATTTCTTAATTTTATTCCTGGGTGTGGAGGTAGTACTTGTACTTTAAGCAGTACGGGGCCTAAATTGGGCAAATAAGTTTTACGACTGACTAGAGCCCAATCTGATACCAGGGAAACTCGAGCTTTCAAGCAAGGTGCTTGTGAATATACAGTGATTGCTATGTACAAAAATTTTTCTCCTGTGTATTGCAGTACCGCAATGTACATAACCAAAGTAAAACTTAAGTTGGCTTCAATTAAAAGTTCTAGGCAAGTCCTGAATCTTTGAAGAAAAAAGACACATGTTTAAAAAAAGCTTAAGGTTAAATAAGTAGAAGTAAAATGTTTTTAGCGCCCAAAAAATGGCTTTTTTTAACAGATAATTTTATTGCATTAATGTCTGAGAATAATTTCCAGCATACGAAAAAGGTTAGAAAGATTAAAGATTAAAGTTCACAATTTTTTCGTAGTATATCAAGTTGTAAAGGGTGTTCTAACAAGAACGCCGGATTTAAATTTGGCACCATTACCGGTTCGATGAATTATTTTCTCATTGTAAAAATTTAAGTTGAAAATGTGCTTCATCTAAAAAAACCATTTTCTAAAAAACTGTATTTATTTGACTATGTTTTCCAACCAACAATTAGTAAATTTCCGATGCTGCGCATGGTCCCTTGGCTCTATACCTTGCAAATGCAGATCTTTTAGCGAAATTTGTAGCATAGTGCTTCTGGAAATGTTAAGTGCCCAATGGTATATTTTAAATTATCGTCCACGCTTTCTCTTACTTTGGCTATACTATCTAGTTATCGACAAGGACGAGGATGAACAGTGGTGTTCTAATCTTGTCATAAAAAAAAAATATAAGATATGAATTCCAATTACAATATTAATATTATTAATTTAAGTTTATTTGATTTTAATTTTTTTTTTTGTTTTTGTCAAATGTTTTTTTTTAGAAAAAATCATTCTATCGCGGGCTGAGTGAGATATGATACCGTCTAGCTGAAATTACATGCGTGCAATGTTATTGCCATTAAATAGAATTAAAGTACAAAAAAGTAAGTAATATTTTAATCATTATCATTTTTTATTATTTTGGTACGCTTATTCATTATGAACTGCCAAAACAAACGTACTTCAAAACAACTGAAAACACTCAAAGCACCTGGTACAGAAAACGGTTCTCCAATTGCAATTTGTCCGCTTCCAACAAACAACCTTTTCATTTGATGTTTGGCGGTCTTTTTGTTATATCTACTTATTATTAATTCTTTTGCAATAATACGCAAATACTTATTTACTTCTTTTAGAAAAACACCTTCGTTGTTATTATATGTTCAACTAAACTTCTCATGTGTGTAAATATTGCAAATACTTTTAAGGTTTCTTCAAATATTTATATTTTTTTTGTGGCATAAAATAGGAAATTTTCATTAAACAGAAAAAAATAAGGAAATTTAATACAAATCCATTTTTGTTGGTATTTATTGTATTTAGTGGACAGATGTATATTACATAAAAAAGTCACTAAGACTTCTTTGGTAAGGAAAATATATGTACACGACCTTGACATCGTTACTTAAGACTTAAGAATTTTACAGTAGATACTTTGCACATTTGTTTTTAAACACTTCACCTCTGGTTCACAAGGGTATATACATATATGTAGCTTTGTCATTCCGTTTGTAATTTCTACAATTTTCATTTCCGATCCCATAAAGTATATATTTTCTGAAAGCGTATGAATAGAGAAGTCGATTAAGCCCTGGCCGTCTGTCCGTGTGTTGGTTGAAATCATCTTTTAGAAGCAACCATATGTTCCTCAGATCTGCGTATGGTATCAATCTTTTGGAAATATCCGGAAATGAATCGCTATTGAAATTCAGCACAATCTCCCCATAACTTTCTGAGATATGAGCAAATAAACACGACTGCCTCTGTTTTTTTTCCATATTTTTACCACCAAAATTAAAATTTTTTAGCCATAGAAAAATTTATAGGTACCTTTGCTACTATTTATAGATATAATATGCCTCTAGAGATATTCGTGAATTTTGGATAAAGCGTGTTATAGGCAAAAATTTTTGTTGAAAAATATATATTCCAAAAATTTACAAACTAAAATCATTTTTTTCAGCTTCTAGACAACCAAGTCAATATTGGTAGCATCTGAAAGGACTTGACTAGCGCAATATAAGCATTAAAAAAAATTTATATTCATGTTGGCCACCACTACAAAATGGCAGACAATAAATTTATATATGGACCAAATCTGGTATTTTAAAATGTTACTTCTTGAACCCCCTCAATATTGGTATCAAATGAAAGGGCTTGACTAATAGAATACAGATAAATACGTAAAAATTCAAAATCGACGATGGCGTCGGAAATAATAAAGAAAAATGGCGTATAACATGAAATATAAGATAAGCTACGAAGTCCATGTCCATGATGGTGAAGTGTGTTATCAGATTCGACACGGCCGAATATAGCACTCTTACTTGTTTTATATATAAAGACAACAAAATAATGACCACAATTAATAAATACAAAACGCATACATACATACATACATACAATGTATAAACAATCTTTGCATATCAATAAAAATCAAATGTCGTTTGATGGTAATCGCATAACTTAATAACGGCTGCATCGATTTCTCTAATTTCTTTTTTAGTGTTTGTCATAATCTAACTTCGGTTTTTACAGAAAGAAAAATTGGTCACACCCACTTTTACGCCCTTTTCATAAATTTATCTAAGTTCGGAATACGGCTGGACCAATTTATGTAATTTTTGTTAAATATTCGTAGTAATCAGGGCGTGGGTAACTGACAGGACCGATATGGCGTGGAGCGACAGAAGAGACTGCAGGGTGTCAAGGGCTTTATGGCCCAGGTTAAACTCAGCGGACTCTACGGTTCTTCTGGGCCTGGATAGGGTATGTCTGAGGGCCACTATTGGGGTTTTAACAGCGCACTGTCCTGTGAGGGCTAGGATTAGCAAATGGGATCGCGACACTCCGTATTATTGTAGGATGTGTGAAGATGAGGAGGAGTTGGAAACTGTGGAACACATTGTCTGTCACTGCCCAAGGCTACATAATCACAGGCTAAAGTGGTTAGGTAAACGATTCCACGATGAGTTGGGTGATGTTTCAAAGTGCAAGCTGGGGAATATTATCGGATTCATCATGGGGATTGGGTGGCTAGTGAACATGCAATGGGGCTCGTAGAGAATATGTTTTTCTTTCTTTCTTCTATTTTATTTCCTACTAACTTATTTTTATTATTTTCTCTTGTACTATATATCTTTGGAAACTTTCTCTCTCTTTTCTATCTTTGATATATGAAAGGGTATGGACCTTATTGGTCTCCGAGTGTGGGTGTAGGAGGCAGATACTGCTTTCTGCATCCCCCTTTCTTACCTACCTTCGTAGTAATCCAATTTAAGTTTTTATAGAAACATAATTATACCCTTTACAGAGAACGTTAGGGTATACATATATAGGTTTGTCATTCCGTGTGAAATTTCTACAACTTTTTGAAGCTCCCGACATCGCTAAGACCCGTGCGTGATAATAAAGTAAATTCTGGAACTGAAAATCAGAAAAATCGGTTCATAAACAATTGAGATATGATAAAAAAAATTATACCACTTTGTCTTTTCACAACACATTAATAAAAACTGGATGACCGTAGGTCCGAATCCCAGTTGAGACTAATAAAAAATTGTTTTTTTTTTAAATTTTTTTAATACTTACATACATGCATACATGCATACATACATACATATATACGTACATACATACATAACCTTAATTTATAATTTTACAATGGAATGTTTTTAAGCGGATTATTAATCATTATAAAATTGCATAAATCCATAAGTTATATATATGTATGTATGCTTTTATTATATTATGATGTCTAGACGTTCGAAATTCGCATGTGAGCTTATTTCACTTTTGTATTTCAGGTCATTCCGAGATTAAACTTTTTCGTTTGTTAGGTTCTTGATAACTGATTGGCTTTCCGTAAAGATACAAATCGGAGCTTCATTCTTGTCTCCTTCAACTTTAATACAAACATAAATTCACAATTTGTTATTCAGGGTATCGCACAATTTAATGATTATTTTAGGAAGCTGCATTCCAGCAGTTGAATTCAATTTATTATATTAACAGAAACTTTAAACAAATTGTGATTTTGTGAATATGTCATAAATTAAAATTTTATATTCCATCTCTGACACAAACAAGTAAAGAAAATCAAGGTTAATTTAACAAATTTTGTCGTATACTTTACTGAAGTTTAAATATCAAGTTGTAAAATGTATTGTGTTATTGTATGGATGCATATTGTTTTATTTTTACAAGTTTTTGTTCACAACAGAAAACATTACTAACAGGTTGTGAACTGCGTAATTATAGTTTTAAGCATTTTATAAAATGTACAATATTTGACTTCTTTTTTCGCATTGATTGCGAAATTTATTAAAAAAGAATATAAAAGTTTTGCAATGGGTTTTTATTTATTTACATTTACGAAAATTACTTTTACTTTCTGCTAGTGGTTTGGCTAAGTCAAAAAAGAAAAAAAAAATAAACTTGTGGTTAATACAAAAACATTTACTAAATACAAACCCAATAAGAAAATGATGGAAAAGAACATCGTCATTTAAAGCTTTTTTTTATTAAAAATTAGAAAAAGAAATGGTGGTTAGGGTTAAAAGTTCATTCCAATATTTTAAAATATTACAAACATACATACAAACATACATACATACATACATACATACATATGTATGAATATAAATATATTTTCTTTATGACGAATTTGTTTAAATGTTAAATTAATTTTTTTTTTTGATTTTTTTTTAAATAGAAGCTAAAAAACACAGTTGCGTTCAAGACTTAATTATTAAAGTCAGTGTTTATATTGAACAAATTTTCTTTCAGAAAGTTTTCTTTTTCTTCTTTTAACTTCTTTGTGTTTACATAGAACAATTTTTTATTGCAGAAGGATTCAAAATTCGAAAGATTCGAAAGGCAGAAGAAAACAAAACTTTAATGCACTTGAAGTATGAACCACTTTTATTCCTTTCTCTTTCTTTCGCACACAATTTATTAGAATGAAAACGAAAACTTTTTGCAAGAAAACTTGTTAACTGTAAACGCGGTCTAAGAATATTTATTTTGAAAAATTTCTTATTAGTACAGTGAAACCAATAAAGAAAATGTAAGGTATAATTTTAAACCAAAAAAAAAATATATGTATGAGTAAGAGCGAGCAATTTTCAGGTTTTCATTACCGATCTGCACGCGGGTCTTGAAAATGTCTGGGGGCTTCAAAAAGTTGATTTTAACATACACACGGACAGACGGACAGACTTATACCTATATATACCCTTACACTCACTGTGTAGGGTATAAAGATCGATAATTTATTTAAATATGCTTTTGCAAAATACACGCTAAATTCTAACTAAAAAGTAGGGAAGACTCTTATACCGGCTAAGCCGGAGCATAATACATATATCATACATAAAGGTTTTTAAAAAACCCGATTTCGGTTTTTTTTTCATAAATTGAATTTTTCCAAATCCCTGCTTCACACTAAAAAACTGGATTGCCGGTTTGGTATAATTTGTTAACGAAATAAATGTATTACATATTAAGTTTACAATATTTAAGAAAAGCAAAGAGCTGTAAATTTTAATACGATTAAAAAGATTTATATTTTAACATTTCAAAAAAGTTAATATAATTTTATTTTATACAGACTACTTGAAATCAAGTCTATAATTAAAAATATATTAATTTTTTTTTTTTAAATTTATTTGTTTTTAATTTAATTATGTCGTAAATGGTAAAGTATTTTATATACATATGTGAGTGAATATGGACTGTATAAGAAAAATTCGTCCATCACATAACTCAAAAATTCTAATAAATTTAAAAAACAAAAACTTTTTTATAACCTTGTTTTTGTTAAAATTATTTTGAAAATTATAGCAAATTTTTATTATTATTTTTTTTTAATTTTTAAATTTTTCTTGCACTCCTTTCAAAAGTGCTTTTATTGTACTAAAACAATTTGTGCTAAACACCAATTTCCGTGGAAATTCGGTACAATTTTATTGCTCTAAGTTTAAAAATAAAAACATTAAAATTAAAAAAAAGTAATAATAAAATAAAAATAATTCGCTATTGAATTCTCGCGTCGCACTACCGATTTTCATGAAATTTTGAGTGCATATCGGGTAGGTCTGAGAATCGGTCAAAATATATTTTTCATACCCCTTAACGCAACGCCTTTTTACACGCCCCCACAGGTAGGCCAGATTACTGGACCGATTTTCTTAAAATTTTCACATAATATAACTAAGACTCTGAAATGATTAATAGGATATTTTTACCACGCCTACTTTAACGCCCACTTTTTAATTATGTTCTTACATCGATATAGTTTTTAGTATTTTTTCAAATTTTACACAATTTATAGTCGAGCCAATGCAGAAATAAACGTCTGAAAACGGTCAACATCTATTTTTCATACTACTAAATATTTAGGGTACCAAGGTGGATTCGCATACCGTAGAATACATATGGTTTACGTTTTTTTAATGTAAAAAATATTTCCTAGAAATAATTTATATGGCAAAACAAGGTTCGCTGGGTCAGCTAGTTTTATTATAAGATAACTTTCGAACTGCTAAACACCAGTTTTCGTGGAAACTCGATACAATTTTATTGTTCTGAGTTCTAAAAATTAACCGATTTAAAAAAATAAAAAAAAAAAATTGGTTTTCGGTTTTGAATGCTCTAATCCTTCACTAAACATATAATATATACAATTGTTAAATAGCGATAAAAATATTATTTTTAATAAACGTATTATAAAGATAAATCCAATGGCTTGGAGTGAATCTTTTATGCGATCTAAAACCAGCTATGAAGCTATCACCACAAAATATGCTGCAGAGAAATTTGTGTTTACATAAATCTATTAGTTGAAAATTATATCTAAATTCCAAATTCAAATAGAAATTTCTGAAATACAAATAGAAATTTCTGAAATACATTTGAAATTTCTGAAATACATTTGGAAACTTCTGAAATACAAATATAAATTTTTGAAATGCAAATAAAAATTTATGAAATATATTTAGAATTTTCTGAAATATAAATGGAAATTTCTTAAATACAATTAGAAATTTCTGAAATGCAATTGGAAACTTCTGAAATACAATTGGAAATGGTGTAGATGTTGGATTTTTATAGGAGCCAGGGCAAATTTTACCCCGCCTTTTAAATAATTCGGTAGGAAGTTCTTCATTTCCATGAAGTATTTCAATACTAATTTATTTAGGGTTTATAAGCGTTAAGCTGGTATTCGGCATATAATTTTAAATTAAAGCTAGGACATTTAATGCACCGTCTATTACAAATATTTAAAATCATATTTATGTGAGTTCAAATTCGTTTCTGTTTATTTTTTTTTTCAATAAAATTTTTCACACATTTACAAATGCTAAAGTTTAATTCTGGGGGATGTTTGCATGGGACGGATTACAATCAAAATCAATATGTGACGAAAAAATTAATATTTTATAATAAGTATTCAACACTTTCAATGCACATTAACTTCCTTTTCCTTTCCGCTTTTCATAATTAATTTATATTTGGTTTTTATTCATTTATTTATCTTTAAGAATTTTTCTAATTCACTTTTGATGTAATCAAAAATAATTATATTCGTCAGTTGGTATATACATATAGTGTTAGCGGGTAACACTTACTATCATTAATGCTTGTCAGTGCTTTATGTGTCATGCTACTTTCATAGTCTAAAGAACCCTTTACGTATTGGTTAGTCTGCAACAATTTAGATTAAACTACTGGGCTTTAGTCAAAAGAGTGCTGAAGGATACAAAACAAGTTGCTAATACTACTAAAATTTTTTCCCAGAAATGGTCTTATTCCAGCAATAAAGTTACTAAGGATACCATCAAAACCCTCATGGTCCGGAAAAGGTGAAACAGTTCATCAAAAAAAGCTGAATTTTTACAAAAAGCATTAATATTTTAATTTACTGTTATTTTATTGTTAAACCACGCTATTTTCATTAAAATGGATTAATTCGTTTCAAAGTTATTGCGTTTTATTCGTGTTAGGGTTTTATCGATCTCATTCTTTAAAATAAAATACAAGTGCACAAGGACATATTTAATATAAATTTTTCAACTATAGAGGTTGGTCAGTATTTCTATGACTATAAGCACAAAGTTAAATAGAAGGAAAAACAAAAATATTTATTTTAAATAGAAAAGCAAAGCCGCATTGTAAGATTGTCAATCACAAAAGAAAAAAAACTTGTATTATTCCACAGAAGCTAAACACAGTTTGTAAAAGTTTTAATTCATATAACTACTTATTGTTTTTTTACAATCCACCAAAAATTTTTGGAATTTTGTAAGCTGTACAGATTTCATTCCCTTACCGTATTGCATCCATGGAAATGCTTAACGAAGTATATCTTCTCAGCTGCTTATTACCTCAGAAGTGAGAAGAAGGAATTTATTTCAATAACATTTCTTTATATTTCTAATTTACTTGCTGCTACCTATTTCAGCTGTGCGTTTGAGGAAGGCAATTTAAGATGGGATGAAATAAGCACTTACTTATTGATAAAATAGATACCTACGTAGTGAGACATTGCATATAAAAATTATGCCTTCACAAGCGCTCATTTCTTTTTTAATAGTACTTTGTGATTAGCATTACTTTATCTACTCCATTTTATTTGTGTACATACTTTTTTTTTCTATTTAGAATCAAATATTTTTAACACCTGCTTTAATTGTTTGTTAATGACCACAATTCGCACAAAAATGCTCCGTTTTTTTTTAAGTTTTGACTCTTATTATATTTATTAAAAATATTATATTTTGTTATTATAGTTACCCTATAAGCAATAGAATAGTTGACTACGAAAATAACTAACTATAAGCTAACTACAAAGTAATGAAGAAGTTACCCAAATATAAAGCATATATCTATGGCTAAGAGGGCCAATGACACTTTTCTGCTCTTTTGAGTTAATCATTGCATTAGATTTGTTTTCTTGCTCTATTTCATTATGGTAAAACAGCTAAAGTCATATTTAACCCAGAACAGCTTTATAAATAAAATGCTGGACAATGTCACTATGAAAGCATCTATAAAAGTTAAAGTTCAATTCCAATTTTCTCAAAAGTAAATATTTGACATTGGCCCTTTTAGCTCCAAGCCACAGATATAAGAGTGTTGGGTTTTTACAGTTTTTTATTTACTATGAGAAAGAAAGAGACTTCAAACGGTATTTTTGCTTGTTTGTTTTCATTATTTTGCTTTTTGCAGATTTTTGTAACATGTTTATCATTAGTGCTGGAAGTTAGTAAGGTCAATTAAATCAAGTAAATTATTTAATAAATTATATTATTTGTCTACATATTTCAAAATCAAATTGTAAAAAAATTTATTTCCGTGCAGAACCAATAATACGACCCACTTTTTTATACCCTTCACACAGTGAAAAAGAGTATATATAGGTTTGTCATTCCGTGTGAAATTTCTACAATTTTCATTTCCGACCCCATAAAGTATATATTTTCTGAAAGCTTATGAATAGGGGAGTCGATTAAGCTCTGTCAGTCTGTCCGTCTGTCCGTGTGTATGTTGAAATCAACTTTTTGAAGCCCCCCGACATAGGTTGGACCCGGGTAAGGCATAAAATATCAGAAATATTCGGGAGTAGATCGGTATTGAAAATCAGAAACATCGGTACATAAACAACTGAGATATGAGCAAAAACCCACGACCACCTCGATTTTTTTTTCACAAAAACAACATTACAACAACAACATACATACATACAAACGTGTATACTCGTTAGAGAAAACGTGGCATCGAATTCCAGCTAAGCCAAAAAAAAATTTTTTTTAATTTTTTTACAATTTTTTTTAAAATTTTTTTTTTATTTTTTTTTATTTTTTATTTAATATATTATTTATATTTTTATTATTATTTTTTTAAATTTTTTTTATTTTTTTTTATTTTTTTGTTTTATATATATTATATATATAATAATTTTTTTTTTAATTTTTTTTTTAATTTTTTTATAAATTTTTTTTTAATTTTTTTTAAAATTTTTTTTTTCGTTTTTTTAACATACATACGTGAATTTATAATTTTACAATGGGATGTTTTTATATATGTATGTTTTTATATGTATGTACGCATTTCATATGGGATGAATGGCGATACAAACTACTGTTATTGCATGACTACACGTTGTGAAGGGTATATAAGATTCGGCACGGCCGAATATAGCGGTCTTACTTGTTTTAATAATTATTGCGTCAGTTGTTGGTAAAAATAAACTTTTGAAACAGATGTTAACACTTTTGAAAGTAAAAACACTCTTTTACGCAACAAGGGAACAATACCGCAGCGGAGTAAATAATTTTAAATTTTCCTTCTACATAGAAAATGCTTTCCGCAATCGCGGAACAGAATGAATAATATAGCCCAATATGATCGTCGTTATTATTCATAAAACATTCAGACAACCGGTAATCATTTGATTACATTTAAAACAAAAACATGTATTGTTTTATGTTGTTGTTGTCATACTAATACTTACCCACCAATTACCACATACAGTCGTGTCTGGATATAGTGAACACCCGATATAGTGAACACCTCCATATAGTGAACACCAAAATTTTTACATGAAGTACTCTAAATAGTAAAAAACTCTAATAGTGAACAAAATTTTGAAAACAACTTCAACAAAAATTCTTTTATTAAACTTAAATACATATGTACATATACTTCCTTTTTTGTACAAATTGTTTCTAGTCAGCTATTGCATTTACATGTATGTATTTTTAGCAAATAAAACGAGTTTTTGGACAAAAATTTCAGCCTTGATATAGAGAACAACCTGGATAATATGAACAAGCCTTGCAAAAATTAGTTCACTATATCCAGACACGACTGTATTACCAAAAAGCGCTTTTTGAACATTGCTTTTAGCAATGTACCATTTCATACGTCTCTATATGGCAATTATCGCTTATTTCATTCCTACCGGTAGCAGCTTAATAATGTCTTTCTCATACGCACTGCTGAAAAAGGAAGCAACAAGTCAGGGAGAAATATATATAAAACAAGTAAGAGCACTATATTAGGCCGTGCCGAATTTTTTATACCTACCAGCAATTTAATGTAGTTTTATGGTACAAAATTTATTATTTTGTTATTAAGAGTATACGTTAAAGTAGGCATGTCACCTTCATTTTCTGGCATAACAATGACATTGAGTAGAAAGCTATATGTATTATATTTCATCATCATACCTATAATTTTGTCTGTTTTATGGGCTTTTAAATAAGATTAACAGTAGATTACGGGAAAAGTGGGAGTTATGGAAGGCATGTCGAAGTAGTTTCTGCTAATAAATGCAACTTATGTATTTCATTTATTCTTCCAAAATCTTTATTCATAGAGAAATTATATGAATTTAAGATAAACCGTTTTATGGGAGGTGGGCGTAAAAGTAGGCGTATCTTATTTATTTTCAGTTAGTACGAAGCTTTTGACCAAAAAGCAATGTTTGCAACATTTCAGAACCATGCGTCTAATTTTGTCAGTTTTATTACGTTTTTAATTTTAAATATACCGAAAAATACGCTGTGCGGTATAAATTTTCGTACATTTTGATTTATAACTCCTTTCCTAATGCATAGATTTAATAAATTTTCAGGGAGAGAATTTTTTATTCTGAAAATATATGTACATTCGAAATTTTATGGTTCTGCGTTTGAAGACAATTGCATTTTATTTGATGTTGGAAGGACATGTTTTTTTACCTACTCTTGCACTACGAGCTATAATTCCTCTCCTAATATTCTGATTCAGCCCATACCAAACAAACCTTATTTATAAGAAATATTCTGGTAAAATTTGAGCACGCTCACTTTTTTGTCTCGAGTTCTATCGTGATTTCAACAGACGGACAAACGGGCGGACATCAAATCATAAAATAAAACTAGGACTCAGAAAATATATACTTTATGGGGTCTAAAATGGATAATTCGATGTGTTTCAAACCATTTTTTGGTGGCGGGTATAAAAATAAAATAAAAAATAAAATGTTCTCCTTACCTCGACTGCTGAAATAATAAACAGCGCAATGGTATACAAACAATTTAACCATTTCCATGTATGCAATACGGTAAGCAAATGTAGTCTATACTGCTTACAAAAATTAAAAAAAATAACTTTTAGTGGGTATTCTGTTCAATGATTTTATATGCGATAGAAGGAAACAGCAATATTGATTCCTATTATTATTCTTGTATGTAAATAAGTATATTGAAATATGTACAAATAATCGAATGTTTTTCAGCATTATATGTATGTGTGTACATATATGTGCATGTGTTTGTTTGCCTATTGTAAAAAGTAACTACATAAACAAAATAATTAATGTTTGTTTATAGCCGCATTGTTCACTGTTGAATCCATTTTAGTTGTCAGTTGATATTTACACTTCAAATGGATAACAACAAATAACGGTTTAATATTATTAAGAAAATAATAGTGTTGACGAAACTTTTGGTGTTTTTAAACAATTAATACAAAAAATCAAGAATAAAAGTTGCAAGAAATAATTTATTTATATTAAATTTTTTATTATTATTTTATTAAAAAAAAAACATAATGGCGGATGGAATTTTAAAAAGTTTTATACGTGAAATATTTGCGGTTAGTTACAATTTTACTTAAAATTAAGTTAAATATTTTATAAAAAAGTTGTGATTTATAAAAACGTTTTCATCGCCCTGAATACGAGAGAACTTGAAACGTTTCCAAAAAGTTATTTATTGTGTGTATATTTTTTTAAAAATTCCTCTTTTAAATTAAATAATTAAAAAAACTTTGATTTCAAACAGTTTAAAGTAGTGAAAAGTTTCTACAAATCTATGGATTTTGACAAAACAACAAACAAAGTCGAGAACATTATTAGCTTTCTTAATTAAAAAAGCAAATCTTTAAGACGCTTTGCTAACACTATTAGGGGTCATTTTATATAAAGAAATATTACGAACTAAAAATAGTTAAATATATTAATTATGTTTTTTTTTTACTCGTTGTTGTTTTAATGCTTTCCTGAGATTTTTATTAAAAGTCTCTTGTCGTAAGTCGACAGTACAAAAACTACTTATTAGTTATCATTAGTCCGCGTCTTGCTGCGAGTTTAATCTAATTCTCCTCTGATTTCTTTGTTTGCTCTTTTTTTTAATATTTAGGAATACAAAAAAAGTTATTTTGTCAAAATGACCATAGAAATAATGTTTATAAGGATGTTTCAGTAAGAATGTACTTTCTCATTTTAAAGTAAAAACATGCCTTTTTGAGATAGTTCCGATTTTTCATTGGTTTGGAAAGAAGGCATGTTACCATTGGGTATGAAATAAAATATTTGTCAAATGGCCCCACCGGCTCTGATGACAGGCAATTATTCTTTTCATTAAACTATCGATGAATTTTTACAAAGATGTGTCTGCATTTTACCGATAATGAGTTGGATTCCAGATTTGAGCTCATAATTTGTTTCTGCTTTAATTGTATAAAACCGCAAGATCTTGGTGAAAAGTTGACATTCGAATTTTTTTTAGATAATTTGTTCTTGAAATCTTCACAATTTTATGTATTCACGAAGCCGTTCAGATGAAAATGCGCTTCATCGCAGAAGATGACTTTTTTGGATAAATTGACATTGACTTCACCTTCTTTCATTATTAATTGAAAAAATTACCGGCGTTTTCCATGGTCTGCTGGTTTGATCTTCAGAGAAAGCTGAATGCTTAAAGATGGAAGCTTTTTATCAAAATTTTTGAAGTTTTGCTCAGAGTGTTAAAATAATATTGTTGCGGGAAACATTAGAACGTATTTAAAATAATGGATAAATATATTATTTGTAA
Source organism: Phyto melanocephala (assembly GCA_941918925.1). Lineage (NCBI taxonomy): Eukaryota > Metazoa > Arthropoda > Insecta > Diptera > Rhinophoridae > Phyto > Phyto melanocephala. The sequence goes on from OW799233.1 coordinate 149,151,401, forward strand.
TATCTTTTTAAAGTTTCACCTCCACATGATGTTGCAAGTACGTTCATAATATGAGTAATAAGTCTTAGTGTTTTTATCTCTAGAATAAAGCGCCAAAGAATGTAGTTGCAATGAACAATAGCTTCAATTATCAAGAGGTAAATTTTGTTATTTAAATGACGTGGCATCCTTAGTAATTACAGACGCTGATGTCTTAAGCTACATCACTATAACACCCATATTCTAAATTACGGTTACTAAAATCGTAACAAATTTGATTTAATTCTCGATTTCTATATAAAAATTTGTAATTTTCAGTTTTATTATCTTTTTGTTACAGTTTTGATTTTATTACAAAATTCAGAATAAGGGTATTAATAGTTAAATAATTTTTTAAAATTTGTTTTAGTTTGAATAAATTATACCAAAATACTTAAATTAGACGCTCTTTACTTGGTTGTAAAAATTCCTTAATAATATAGACCAACCTCAATAATTTTTCAGCGAAATAGCAACGAAACTTTTATAATTATTCAAAATACGTTTAGCACAAACAAAAAAATCCTTTAATGATTTTTTGTGAATAACTTAAACCTTCCCGGATCGTTGTATTATCAAACATTTTTTTTTTATTAAAATCATTTTAGTTTACATAAGTTATTTTATGTGCACAAAATTTTAGTTTTTGTATTTATTTGTTTAGTTTGATCTTTGCTAGGATCTAATTTTTTTAAGAATATTTTTCTAAAATTTTTATCAATTTTTTTTTTACCTCTATTCACATGACTGTCAAAGAAAAAGTTCAAAAAAGTTCGATATCTAGCCCATAGTTTAATCAAGAATGGTATTGTATATTGTATGACCACCACAGATATGTGCAGTAGAGTGTTTCAACCATCGTAGGTTGTTTGTATTTGACAAAAATATTACAAATATAATTACATGGCTACATAATTTTATTTATCTTTTACCCAATTTATTTACCCAATTCACAAATTGGCATGGTAATTATACGTTGTATGATATTCACTTCAACATATTAGCAAAAAAATTAGGATTGCATTAATTTTTCCATCTCTGATGTACTTATACTACGTGGTATAAACATGACTCAAATTGTTGTATGTATTGTAAAAAATATAAGTAGTTAGATTACCAGCAAAACATGTACAACTGTTTTTAAATCCGACAACGAACAACTCTTAAGATTGGTTGTAAATTGAGCAAATATTTTTATATCAGTGAAATAATTAAAATGAAAATAATGGTGACGAATGATTAATAATTATATGGTTAATTATGTACATATCACTCATACGTCACTGTGGAATTAATGAAACTAATTTTGCAATAATTTAAGAAATGAGTACATTACAACATACAAAATAACAATCTTAAACATAGTTATTTCAGTAGTTCTATGTATAATTTAAAAATTAAAATTTAGAATTATTTTTCTCAGGGCCATTATTACAACTTGGCGTTAGTTAAAGGTGGGATTTTTGTAGGAGAAATAAGCAGTTTACCATTATTACAACTGTTATTTAACATACCAGGTTGAATGAACTTATCTTTTACCGCTTACTTTAGATTGAAGTTAAAATTTAATAATGAACAACTGTTTTTTCGACTAAAAAAATCCTGCCTTTAACCGATCCCAAGTTGTAATAATGGTCCTTAGTAATTTGTTTAATATATTTTAAATCAGTTGTAGTAAAAATAATGATAAAATTTATTTTATAATGTGTGAATAGGATATTTATAGTGATGGAAAATTTATTCATATTAATAATGAAGAAAATGTACACAGTTTTTTATAAAATTCCTAAATTTATTTGTATTTTCTACAATTGCACGCAAATATATAAAATTTCAGCATATTTGTTCTTCTATTTTTTAAAAATGAGTTATAAGATTTGCTTTTTACTTTATATGTGTTTTTCTCAGGTCAGGTACCGTAAAGCTTTAAAATATATTAAAATAACTTAAAAAATGGTTGGTAATGTAGGAGGTATTTCACTATTCCTTTTGATAAAATTTTATAACCTGACTGTTAAAATTAATCCTACTAATATAATAAATGTGAATGTTTGTATGTTTGGATGTTTGTTACTCAATCATGCAAAAACAGCTGAACGGAACTGAATGAAATTCGGCACATAGATATATAACAACCTAGATTAACACAGGCGAAGTCATTTTAAAACTCATCATAACACATCCTAAACGGGTTGTTTGTGTTGTAAATATTTTTATTTTTGTTGTTAACACTAAGTCTACCTCTTATCCCGATAACTACGCAGACGAAGCTAGTATTAAATAAAATTCAGTTGAATTTTGACCACTAGGCAATTACTAGTACAGTAAATCGAAAAATTTGTTTACACTAAACTTCACTCTAAACTTCCAAAAATTATATCTTTTCTATACAGTCTTGGAAAAAATAATAGAAACATGTTTCTTTAAATGTGTTTAAATAATGTATATTCATATCGATGGTCACAGGTAGAAAGGCCCTAAGTCGTATATTTTACAAAATTGAGTTTTTCAGTGATTCCAATACATTTTACACAAATACCCCTCAACAGAAAAATTTAATGCAATAGTATAAAAAAACAGCTTTACAAGCAATTTTATAAAAGAAGTTACATTATGATAATACTGTTTTTGTTAAGTTTTCAATTATTCAATTCAATTATTCTACTTGTAACTAATATAAAAATATTTTTTATACCCTTCACCTGTGGTGCACAAGGGTATATATAGCTTTGTCATTCCGTTTGTAATTTCTACAATTTTCATTTCCGACCCCATAAAGTATACATTTTCTGAATGCTTATGAATAGAGGAGTCGATTTGGCCCTGACCGTCTGTCCATGTGTTGGTTGAAATTAACTTTTAGAAGCAACTATATGTTCCTCAGATCTAAGTATGGTATCAATCTTTTGGAAATATCCGGGAATGAATCGCTATTGAAATTCAGCACAATCGCCCCATAACTTTCTGAGATATGAGCAAAAAACCACGAACACCTCGTTTTTTTTCACAATTACAACAACAAAATACATACATATATACTGGTTAAGGCTATAATACACGGCATGTTTTTTACATCTGACTTGACAAATTCCACACTGATAAATACGAACATGTCGTGTATTACCTTTAAAACATTACTTCTGTTAAAAGCATGTGTTGAGACATTTGACAAAAATTTCAATTAGAGCGCGCTCTATTTTCTTCTGCCAAAACATCTGACAACAGCCGTTGGCAGAAATCTGTGCTGCTGGAAAGCAGTCAGCGGCGGTTGCCTGTAAAAGTACAATTTTGACAGACATGTAGATTTACATGTGTCTCACAAATTTTAAAGTCAGATGTAAAAAATATGCCGTGTATTATAGCCTTTAGAATAAACGTGGCATCGAATCCTAGCTGAGCCAAAAACAAATTTTTTTTTAATTGTATATATTATTTATATTTTTATTTTTTTTTTATATATATTTTTTAATATTATTAAAAAAATTTTTTTTAAATTTTTTTTGTTTTTAATACATTTTTTTATTTTTTGGAAACATACGTAAACTCAATTTATAATTTTGCAATAAGATGTTTTGTATGTATGTACGTATTTCATATGAGATGAATGGTGATACAAACAATTGTTATTGCATGACTACACGTTGTGAAGGGTATATAAGATTCGGCACGGTCGAATATAGCACTTTCACTTGTGGCAAAAAAATAATTTTCAGTGATAAACATCATTGTCCATGTCTATTAAACATGGATCAGGTGCTTCATGCTACTTTGACCGATAAAAGTTTGTTTCTTTAATAAGAAGCAGAACGGTATACAATCAAAATAGTTGCTTAAGCGATGGATTATTTAAAAAACAAAGTGTTTTTGAATAATTCGAAAGACCGGCATTATATATTTTTTTTTCGGTTTTTTTAACAAAATTTTTAAATTTCCCGGTTTTTGAATTATTCGATAAACCGGTTTTAATGTCTTGAATTTTTCGACAATGTTGCATAGTTTAATTTTCTTATATACATTTCTATGTCCTTGTCCATATAAACAACTTTTGTATTCAAATTTTTTGAAATTCTCTTTAGAAATTACTATCATCTCCGACAAAATCGGGAATTACGCCATTTTTTCTTTGTAGTGTGCGCAGAGTGTTTTTTAATACCCAATAAAGTATACATTTTCGGAAAGTTTGTAAATAAAGGAATTCAATAAACAATGTCAGTTTATTTGCCTGTTGATTTAAATCAACTTTTAGAAGCTTTTACATGTTGTACAGACCAGCGTGTGGTATTAATCTTAGGAAAATATTCGGGAATGAATCACTGTTTAATCTAGCACAATTGCTCCATAACTTTCGTTTCAACAAACACGTGTTGGGTTTTAATAGCGATTTAATCTAAGATATTTGCAAAAGATTGACAGCACATACAGATCTGAGTAATATGTGGGGGCTTCTTAAAGTTGATTTCAACCAACCCATGGACAGACGGATATACGGGCAGACAGATATACGGACAGACGAATATACGGACAGACGAAAATACGGACAGTCGGAAATGCGGACAGACGGATATACGAACATAGCTCAATCGACTCCCATAGTCATAAGCTTTCAGAAAATATATATTTTATGGGGTCGGAAATGAAAAATGTAGAAATTATTAACGGAATGACAAGCAACAAATACCCTTGGCACCACAGGTGACGGTCATAAAAATCTAACAAATCATTTAAAAACTGAGATAGAAGCACCAAAATACAAACACTTCGATGTTTTTTCTATAATTTTTAAAGAAAAGTCGATTTGTTTCAGTTTCTGGAAAAGAAAGGTCATGGTTTGCAAAATACAATACACTTTATAAAAGTTGTAAATTCTTGATGGCGTAGAATTCATTTATTTATGAGACAAGTCTAGTAGTTAAAAACGTTCCCACTTCATCTCCCACAAAATTGGTATCAAACGAAAGGCCCTGACTGTAAACTATGAAAAATTTAAAATTCAAGATGACGAAATAAAATGGCGGATATATGGGTCAAACATAGTAAACTTTGTTTCCTTTTATCATAAGACAGGGCTTGACAAGTACAGTAAATTATGGAAAGGTATTAAATCCAAAATGCCAAACGAATAAAACTGGCGCATAACGCCTTAAATATGGGTACCAAATGAAAAAGATTGACTGGTATACACAGCGTACTATTTAAATATGTAAATGGTGTCGGAAATAGTAAATCAAAATGGCGTATAACGTTAAAGCTGTAACTTAGTGTATGCTACCACAAGGTCATTTTACCTATGTATGTACAAGAACATAGTGCTCTTACTTGTTGATATTTAAGTTAAACTTTTAATGTATTGAAAATTTTTTATTTTTTATTGATTGACTTAGATTTTAAAAACAGATTTTTTTAAATTTTTCTCAATTTTGAATTAATTGAATTAATGAAGACATAATAAAATACCGGTTATTTAAATCGAAAAAAATAAAATAAAACCGGTTATTTGAATCGAAAAAAAAAATTAAAACCGGATTTTTTAAATTATTTGAATATCGGTATTTTATTCGGTTTCAAATAATTTGATTATTCTCATACCACATCTTGGCCTGCCAAAGGTTTTTTGATTTTTTTTTCCAGCAGGATGGCGCTAGGTGACGTACGGCGACCGCAGGCATTATTTTATTGAAACTAAAATTTGGCATTAACTTAATTTCGAGAAATAGCCCTGTCAATTGACCGGCATTATTTTATTGAAATTAAAATTTAGCATTAACTTGATTTCGAGAAATAGTCCTGTCAATTGATTTTCAAATCATGTGATTTAAGACTTCACTATTGAGTTCTTGCTGTGGGGCTGGTTTGCCCTGATAAACCAGCAACATTTGATGCCTTGACAGCTAACATAACGGCTAGCAATGATCGAAAAACTGCCACAAAACTAAACATCCAGCTTCGTCAAACACGCACAGCCACGGTTACCATACGTCCAAAATAATTTTTAAATGTTAGTGTTGTGTATTGATCTTTTGAACAATAAATTTTTCTGATTAAAATTTACTTTAAAATTTTTATAAGTTGTTTTGTTTGCAAACGCACATCGAATAATTAGGCAATTTTTGCAAGTATTTAAGAAAATGTTTTTTTTTAAACGATGGCTGTGCCTATACTTTTGCGTTTCTCTGTACGTGTTTGTGCGAAGAATATGTGATTTGTTTAACCTTGACATTGAATTGGGCAGACGACTTAAAAAAAATTGAGCCAAACAATATTTGTACCTACATATGTTGCCTTCTATATACGTAATTAGTTATGTTTTGTTATTTTTTTTGGAATATTAGGCTAACGCAAAAATTAAGAAATATGTAATTCTACTTATAGTTATCAAATTAAAATAATAAAGTTTTACTTTTTAATAAAAATTTATTTGTCAGAAAAAAAAACTTATGAATCTAATTGATAACAAAGGAGTGTAGAAAAAGATTATCGTATTATATTTTATTTTTAATTTTTTGAGTGCAGACAAATCGCATTATGAAAAAGTTGTTAAAATATAAGTATGTGGAACTTTTAAAAATTATATAAGAAAAATAGGGAATTAATCAGATTAAAAAATTAAAAAATCGTTAAGCCTAGCGTACCTACACGCAAAGAAAAATCATGGTTACGACGGTCATATTATTTTTTCTAAAGCAATATTTGGTTGTCGAAAACAAGTAATAGTTATTTTTGTTTCATTTCATCATATATTTTGTCACTAAAATCAAGCATTTGTTTGAATTGTATCATTTAATGATTACTTTTCGTAAAAATTTCAAAATGGTTATCATTTAAAAATAGTATGATATAAGAAAATAAATGCGACAAAAATAACATTATATTCAAAAGCATTAAAAAATAAAAATAATCATTGAATAATAAGTGAGACAACAGTATGATTACAAAATAATCAAGCTATGATTTTTTTTAATAATAATTTGATTTCAATTGTTCTTCTTCTTGCTGAATAAATTTTTATTATTTTAAAAGTTTGAAATGTCAAACAAAGGAACAAAAATTTTGAAAAATTGAAGAAAATTTAAAAATAAACGAGAAAGTGTAAAAAAATATTGGTAAAAAAAATTGCAATTAAATTGGTAAGTACAATCATTATGTGTATGTCACAGCAAAAGACAATAATTTGCCGTAAAAAAGCAAAGATTGTTGATTACAATTGTAGTCATATATATGATTATTGAATGATATTTTAATTAAACATAATAATGATAACTGGTAACCATTATTATTTTAAACATAATCATACAATTCAATCATAGTATGTTGCACTTCGATTATGGTTACCACAACCATATTTTTTCTTTGCGTGTAGAGTAAATATGGCTTAGGTTGACTATTCCTTTAGTTTTATCAGATACGTATGTAGTAGTAGTATCACATACGGTTAATATTAGAATTGTATTTATCTATTAAGTTTTAAAAAGTAATGTCAGTGCCTTACTTATTAATATTGTGAGAAACAACGAGTGCTAAATTGAAAAACTTTTATTAAATCTAGGTAAAAAAAATACATATAAAGACAATAAATTATACGTACATACATATACTTTATGAATACATACACATTAATTTATTGATTTAATAGTCGTCGCCCAGTGGTCAATGTTTGATCGTAATCCAAAAAGTTTTTGGTATGGCTGAGTAAAATTATTGTTTTCTTTGATTTTATTTTTGAGGTTAATAGTGTACCAACACAATTGTCCAGTTCACAATATATCGTAGAAGTAATATTATTTTAAGAACTTCAATATATAAGATATTAAGAAAAAATTGTGTTTTCGACTTTAGTGTTCACACATCTTATAAATTAATAATGTAGTCGATTTTTTGTTGCGCAGTTTACGCTCACATTATAAAGGGTGGCCCAACCATAAAGCATGATGTTAACTGTGAGTTTCAGCTTAATGTCAAGATTTTTATTAAGCAAAATTTATTATTTCTTTGATTTACTGTTTGACAAGTTCAACGGTGACAGGTACACTATTGTTGAAGCCTTTTACGACAATGGGCGTTCAAATTAAAATGCGTTTTATTTATTTTTTTTTGGTTAGGATAATGGATAGGATGTGCCTAAATCGGCAGAATTGCGCGCAAATTTCAGCAAACTTGGTCTGTAGGAAATGTGCTCACAACAATACACAAACATCACTGATGTGAATTTTGAATAAAGATTTAAATTTACACACTAACAAGGTTCAATGGAATCAAGAGATTAAGTCTACTGACCATTTTAAGCGTCGCCAATCGCCGCATGGTTGGATGAACAGACAGAAGTTAATGGTGACTTTACAAAGAAAATCATCTTCAGCGCTTAGGCCCACTTTCACCTCAGATCTGCTTACAAGCAAAATAGCAGCATTTGGGCATTGAGTGATTGTTGGAAAGCATAAGCATCTGGAAAAAGTGATTACTTGGTGAGATTTATGGGCTGGGGGCGTCATCGGTCCTTCTACTACTTCTTTGAAAATGAGGTCGCCCAAGCACTTAGGGTGAATGGTGTTCGATATCACGAGCTCATAACAGACTTTCTCTCACAGTCTTTTTTTGTTCAATTTAAATAGGAAAAATTTAAAAATTCCCCTAATAAGCCCTTCAATTAAATTTTTTCTCTTAAGAACTTTGGCTCTGTGAAATATATTATATTATGTGAATAAAAATATATGTATTTACATATATTTTTAAACCTTTTGCCCATAGTGCATTCATTACACTGTGGAGAGAATTTTTTGAAAAAATTTATATAAAGTTTGACAATTGGAAATTATGAGAGCGAAAAGAAAATTGTATGAAATTATGATACTTGAGAACGAACAGCCGATGATCACCTTATCAATTAAAACTAGCTTAATATTGACAATTATTATAAATTGCCGTTAGTTAAAGGCTGGATTTATTGGGCCCAATAAATAGCTTTGCACTATAACAACTTTAAAATTTTATTGTTATTATTATTAATAATAATATTTAATGGGTAAAAAAAGAATAAATGAAGGCTGTATAATGCAGAGCCATTTATCGGTCCGACAAAATCCTGTCTTAAACTAATCCTGTCTGTTCCTATACAAAAAAAAATTATATCGTATCCCAGCAAAAAAAGACATGCACCCTTCACCTGTGGTTCACAAGGGTATATACATATAGCTTTGTTATTCCGTTTGTAATTTCTACAATTTTCATTTCCGACCCCATAAAGTATATATTTTCTGAATGCTTATGAATAGAGGAGTCAATTAAGCCCTGACCGTCTGTCCGTCTGTCCGTCTGTCCGTGTGTTGGTTGAAATCAACTTTTAGAAGCAACTATATTTTCTTTTCTGAGATATGAGCAAAAAACCACGGCCACCTCATTTTTTTTCACAATTACAACAACAACATACATATATACTGGTTAGAGTAAACGTGGCATCGAATCCCAGCTGAGCCAAAAAAATTTTTTTTTATTTTATATATTATTTATATTTTTTTTATATATTTATTTTTAATTTTTTTAAAAAATTTAAAACAAATTTTTTTTTTCAATTTTTTTTTTGTAATTTTTTTTTAGAAACATACATACTTAAATTCAATTTATAATTTTACAATGGTATGTTTTTATATACCACGTGTGTTTTTTACATGTATGTACGTATTTTATATGAGATGAATGGTGATACAAACAATTGTTATTGCATGACTACACGTTGTGAAGGGTATATAAGATTCGGCACGGCCGAATATAGCACTGTTACTTGTTTATATTAACGTGTCATTGGAGTGCATGAGTTGATATGAATATAAAGGGTGGTTTAATTTTAAGGTGAATATGAACCACAACTAAACGTCAAGTTTTTTTCTGCATTTCATTTGACATTTCTTAATTTCAGACTAACTCAATTTGCACCATGGAAAGATACACAATCAAGCAATGCATTAAAGTTATTCGGGCTTATTATGAAAATGGGCAAATCAAAATGCATTTCGTGCACTTCTTGATTGTTCTGGTCAACATTTAAATTTCATTAAAACAGGTCTTTATAAAATGTGAAAACATCTGTGAATGCCTTCTTAGTTCGTTGAACGGAATACATTGACGCCGAGATCGCGGCCATACCAATACCAATACTGTCATAACAAAAAGAAATTACAATAATATCCTAAATAATTTGTGTTTTATTCATCGGCCCTTTAAATTTAACAATATTCACTTCATTCCAATAAGTGCATACAATGCATACATAGTAGATGAAAAGAAAGATGAAATGAAATAATAATTGTTGTTTACATGAATCGTTTAAGATATCCTGCATGCATTTACATCAATAATAGGTAATTATTTTGTGCTTGAAGGAATGCCTTTTCCTCATGCCTCCTCTTGCTCTTACGAATTAGAAGTTATGAAAAATATAGCGGAACTCACTCTTTGATGCAAACTACCCTTGCAAGTCGTGCAGACCGTGCAAGTCTAACAAACAATTTTACTTGTGCACGACTACAAAAACGAATTCTATTAAATTGCAATTTGCATCACTTGAGCAAATATGCACAGCGAAAAACCAGTGCAAAGTAATGTCATACAAATTTGCACAACAGATAAAAAATTTTTTAACTCTCAGGATTTAAAATCTTCACAAATTCAATTTCATACATGGCATTTTTTACCAAAAAAATTGTGATATTATATTTTTCCGTTGATTTAGGTATTGTAATTTATTTAAAATTAATTAATTTTCTTTTCGGAAAATATTAAAACACAGAATCTTACTTATTGATTTAAAAAACAATTTGTCGTTTCTTAAATGCCTAAAAAATCAGCTCGTTGCCATAAGTTTGCAACACACATGAAAAATGCACTCACGCTTGCTAGCAAAAAACTAGTGCATATTTGCACTAATTGCAAAAATGCTACCAAGAGTGAATTCCGCTATTATTCATATTGAACTAGTGCAAATTTTTTTTTGCTGGGAACGTCTAAAAATTTTTTATTTATAAAAATTAAATATTAAGCACCCCATACACGTTTCAATTCAATTGTCAATTGAGTCTTTAAATTGAATTGATGCTTAGTCACACACTTTATAAACTGAATAGAAAGAATTGACAACTAGAAACAAACTTTGACAGCTGATCAAGATACTTAAACACATACAGAACAATCGAATTGAAAGCCTTACTAGCCAACTTAAAAAAATCAAAATTTTTTGATTTTTCTTCAACCAACTCGACAACTGCCAAACTAATCAATTGACAGAGCCATACACTCCTTGATTTGGATAACAACCGACTCAGTTACTAATTGGATTGAAAAGTGTATGGGGTGCTTTAGTTTGAGAGAAAAAGTTTGATAAAAAATACTAAAAATTTTGTTTTGTCTAATTTTTTTTGTGCATTACAATTTTTTTTTTATAACGTTAAATATAATTTAATAAAATTTAAATTAATGTTATTTCTTGCTATCTTTAAATTTAAATTGTTAAACAAGATTTCATTGTCTGTATGGAATATTATTATTTAGACTTAATTAAATTATTAAGTACATGTATTATTTTATTACTATTGTTTTAATTTAAATAAAAAGCTAATAATCAAATATATGGAAAATTTTTTTAAGCACTCTTTGACCCTTAAAAGTAGTGAATTTGGCCCAAAAAAAGAAAAAAAAAACTTAAAAATTCATCACTGATAATTACCGTAGAAAAAGTCTAGTTTCACGTTAACAAGTTTTTATTTTTGATTATTATACCCTTCACACAGTGAAAAAGGGTATATATATTTAGGTTTGTCATTCCGTGTGAAATTTCTACAATTTTCATTTCCGACCCCATAAAGTATATATTTTCTGAAAGCTTATGAATAGGGCAGTCGATTAAGCCCAGTCAGTCTGTCCGTCTGTGCGTGTGTATGTTGAAATCAACTTTTTAAAGCCCCCCGACATAGGTTGGACCCGGGTAAGGTACTAAAATATCAGAAATATTCGGGAGTAGATCGGTATTGAAAATCAGAAACATCGGTACATAAACAACTGAGATTTGAGCAAAAACCCACGACCACCTCGATTTTTTTTTCACAAAAACAACATTACAACAACAACATACATACATACATACAAACGTGTATACTGGTTAGAGAAAACGTGGCATCGAATCCCAGCTGAGCCAAAAAAAATTTTTTTTTAATTTTTTAAAAAATTTTTTTTTATTTTTTTTTTATTTTTTATTTAATATATTATTTATATTTTTATTATTATTATTTTTTTTTTTAATTTTTTTTTTATTTTTTCTGTTTTATATATAATAATTTTTTTTTAAAATTTTTTTTAAAATTTTTTTTTTAATTTTTTTTAAAATATTTTTTTTTAATTTTTTTTTTTCGTTTTTTTAACATACATACGTGAATTTATAATTTTACAATGGGATGTTTTTATATATGTATGTACATATTTCATATGGGATGAATGGTGACACAAACTACTGTTATTTCATGACTACACGTTGTGAAGGGTATATAAGATTCGGCACGGCCGAATATAGCGCTCTTACTTGTTTTTTAATATTTTATTTTTTTTTGGACGTGAATCCTCCCTTATAAATTTACATGTTGCAATTGTATATTTTGATGAATTCAGCAATTCAATTCTGCCATAGGTAGCAAAATCTTAAATTATATTGTCACTGTATAAAAATAATTAATTATTTTTGGAATAGTAAATTTAGCAGTTTTCTTTTTGTAACATCAAGGGTTAATTAAATGTTACTATGGATTATAAGGTTTTATCATACATAGTTTGTATGTTTTATTTTGTTTCTCTTTTTTTTTTTGCAAAAGTATTTCTAATCCAAGAAAATATTTCAATGTCAATAAGCAAATGCACATACAAACAAACATAAAAGGTAAAAATAATCACAGGCAGTTACATGCACCTCCACACCTCAAACTATTAAAACAAGTGCAGAATCTGAAAATACCCTTCACCATAATGTATAAGTACATAAGTAAAGTGACCACATTCAGTAATTCTCTTAATTTTTACTTTTTACATATTCTACTAGTCAAGTCGCGTAATTTTTTTTAGACTCCATCTTGGATTTTGCACTTTTTGCTAGTTTTCTGTTATTTTATTGGTCCAGCCCTTTTAATTTAATACCCATAATAAGATTATGGAAAGGGTTTAATTTTTTAACAACAGATTTCACTCATATAAAAAATTTTTTTGTACGCCATTTTAAAGTGTCGGCCATTATTGACTTTGAATTGTTTATATTTTATTGTTTTCTGCTAGTCAAACCTTTTTATGTGATGTTGATTTATCTGTTGTTTGGAAGCTGGAAAAATTTGATTTTCGTTTGTACATTTTAAGAAAAACACCGAAGCAATTATATTTTGTGGCTTGTATCTCAGTTGGTATCAAACCAATTTGTGAATTTTTCTCAGAAATAATTCACAAGACTAAAAAATGTAATTCAGTGTTACTAGCGTGTACAAAACTTATTTAGGAACTTGAGAAACTTACTAAAAAAATATACAGCTTTCAAAAAAACTTTTGCCTATAACTTTTCAGATTAGTCCAAACTTTTTTACGAATATCCCTAGAGGCATATCATATCTACAAGTGGTAGCGAATGAAATTTTGATTTTTATGGTAAAACATGGGAAAAGACAAAGGTAGTCGTGTTTATGTGCCTATATTTTATGGGGCAATATTAATAGCGATTCATTACGAAATATGTCCAAAAGACTAATAATACCTTATATAGGTCTGTGCATCATGTGGGGCTTCTAAAAGATAATTTTAATTAGCACATGTGTTTCTACATTCATAAGCTTTCAGAAAACATAAACTTTATGGGATTGGAAATAAAATTGAAATGTAGAAATTACAAACAGATTGCCAAAGCTTGGCACCACAGATGAAGGGTATAAAAACAAAAGAAAAATGTCGCGGCACCAAAAGATGTAACAACAGCATGTGCGTTTGTGTGTAAACATGCCAGTATGAAATTGTCTGTCAAGAACAGCGCTTTTATTGAGAGCCGAGTTTTTGTAAAAGTGTAGATAAAAAAATTTGAAATTATGGATTTTTCCATAAGTCTTTTTGCAATTTGTATTGGCATAATTGTCATTAAATCAAAAACGTTCTTCACATGGTTCTATTTAAGTTTGAAACTACATACCATTAACAATTTAAAGTTTATTTCCGTTTGTTTTATTTTCTTGTGTAAATAAAAAGTATTAAAAATTTTTTTAACAATTATTCTAGGTAAAGTACAATCCTAAAAATCATGATCCCGAATCAAAACGCATTGATGGCTCCGGTCGCTGTTATCCAAAATGTGACTCAACGGTGTGGTTAAGGTCTTGTAGCAAAGAAATCGTTGAACCCATAGAAGGTCATGTCATTGGTAAAATTCCCACTTGGATTAATGGGTCGTTGTTGCGTAATGGTCCCGGTAATTGGCACGTAGGTGACATGACGTTCCAACACTTATTTGATTGTTCGGCTCTGTTGCATCGTTTTGCCATTCACAATGGTCGTGTTACATACCAAAATCGTTTTGTCCAAACCGAAACCTTAAAGAGAAATAACGCCTCGCAAAGGATTGTGGTAACAGAGTTTGGCACAGCATCGGTACCAGATCCATGTCATTCGATATTCGATAAGTATATGCAAAGTCTGTTGTGGAGGTTTTATGGAGATTTAATAATTGTTGTCAATTATTTCTTTTTTTAAGGGTCTCGGCTATATTTCGGCCCGATAGTGGTTCGGATAATTGTATGATCTCAATTTATCCTTTTGGTGATGAATTTTATACATTCACAGAATCTCCCGTTATACACAGGTAAGTCTTGTAGAAATCTAAATCAATGATATTGCTTGTTTTAAAAAAAGATTACAATTTCTGGCATTATTTCTGTTTACTAAAAGATATGTTTTTAATCTTAATCATATCCTTACATCAAGTCCCAACATTTTCAATTCCACGCCAACAGTTTTCCAAAAATGTAGACCCTACGCAGTTTCTATCAAAGTTAACAATAATAATAAAATACATACATAAATATTTGGGGATTGGTGGCAGTGGACACTTTTCTAGAAGTGACCACTATTATTAGCAACTCTGAATGCTATGACACGGACGAGTATTGACTTAGTTGTAACCATGGTACAAGAAAACCGGGTAAACTTGTCCCTACAATATAAACAAAAATGAAAAAACAGGCAATTTATTTTTGTATAAAACACCAAACTGTCATCACATGTTTACATTTTTCTTTAAAGTATGTCAGGAATGAAAGTTTAAAGTTTTTTGTGGTATCACAATTTTTTATGGATATTTAATTAAAAGTGGTGAAAAAAAGTTTTTTGAACACATTTAAAAAAATCTATATTTATGAGTAAGATTCTGAGTACTACGTTATAATCTATATATCGAATAATATTCATTAAAATTCACTTGACTTAACTTTTCCATCCCTGTATTATTTATTTATATATATAAAAATGAATCCCTTTTTCCCTTGGTCACGGCATCACGAGTGAATGGCTGGACCGATTTCACTAATTCTTTTTTTTGTTGTATTTATTATTTTTAGGAGAAGGTTCTTATGCCAGTTTCGTGATTATAAAAGTTTAGCTACTTGCATTAGATCGATTTTTCTGAAACTTTGCACACATATTAAGCTGTCATGACTATATAATTTCGTGATTAGAAAAGTGGGCAGTGCCACGCCCGTAAAAAATAAGTTATCATTTTGAGCTACTTTCACTAGATCGATTTTTCTGAAACTTTGCACACATATTGAGCTGTCATGACTACATAACTTCGTGGTTATAAAAGTGGGCAGTGCCACGCCCATAAGAAATAAGTTATAATTTTTAGCTACTTGCATTAGATCGATTTTTCTGAAACTTTGCACACATATTAAGCTGTCATGACTATATAATTTCGTGATTAGAAAAGTGGGCAGTGCCACGCCCGTAAAAAATAAGTTATCATTTTGAGCTACTTTCACTAGATCGATTTTTCTGAAACTTTGCACACATATTGAGCTGTCATGACTACATAACTTCGTGGTTATAAAAGTGGGCAGTGCCACGCCCATAAAAAATGAGTTACCATTTTTAGCTTCTTGCGCTGGATTGATTTTCTTGCACTGGACCGATTTTTCTGAAACTTTGCACACATATTAAGCTGTCATGACTATATAATTTCGTGATTAGAAAAGTGGGCGGTGCCTTGCCATAAAAACAAGTTATAATTTGTAGCTTCTTGCACTTGATATTCAATTAAAATTCAGAATGCTTTTTTATTCATTAAGGGGCGTAGCAACGCGCGCCGGGCTTGGTTAGTTTTTATAATTTCTACTTTTTTCTAGCATTTCATATTTCAATAATTTTTGTCTAATTTAGCACAATAATTTTATTTTTGTTATTAAAAAAATACTTTATCCCTTCTTGTTTTTTAACGCTTTTCTACAATGTTTTTAATTTTATATCAAATGGCGTCTGCCCAAAAGTAAACAAACAATAAACACAAGTTCTTAAAACTTGAACCAAACAGCTGACGATCAGCTGTGCTAACGAGTCTACCTGGTTTTCTTGTAGCATGATTATAACCTACGGTCTACACCAGCCATCGATTTGTTCAAACAATGAACAATTTTTTGTGCGCACATGAATTTGCCTGGTGTGGACCGCTGTTGTCGATGTTTTGTTCTTGTTCAAACAGCGTTGTCAGAACATTTGTTCGAACAACGATGTCTGATATTAAAAGGCATTTTGAATATGAAAGAAAGAGACGACACATAAAAATAACAACAAAATACACTTTATACGTTTTCTCCATATCAGAGAACATGTAAAATTTTTTGACAGTTGCTCTGCCAACGTTTTGTTCTAGTCTAAACAAATCGATGTCTCGTCAGGAAGTAAAGTAACGAACAAAATGACTTTGAACCAATTGTGACGGTGCGAATATTTTTTAAATGAGTGACAGAATGGGTTTGAACGACAAAGCACAAAGACATAACCTTAACTTTATAATACAATAAAGTTTTATTTATCAAAATTAAACAAAAAGTCTAATTCATTTCATAAATCTACAAATTTGTATAGGTATACAAAAACAATCTCCATTTTCAAAATTCTAATTATTGTTAAAATAAGTACCATTTTTGAGTTAGTACTGTATTAGTTTATAATAAAATTTTCATTTAAATTAATTATCTTAGTCATTATATTATATCGACATATAAAAAGAACTAATTATTAGAATCGTGAATATATACGTATGTATAAAAAACCTTTTAAATACATATGTACATACATTCACTTACTGCTTGCAACTGTTTTATTTAGAATAAACCCTCGTACTTTAGCTACAGAGGGACGTTTGGTAATCACCGATTTTGTTGGTGTTGTAAACCACACTTCTCATCCACACATTTTACAGAATGGTACTACGTACAACTTAGGCATGGCCACTACAAAATCTGGTCCTGCTTACAGTATTATATGCTTTCCACAAGGTGAAAACATGTTCGAGAATGCCTATGTTAAGGCACATGTGCCGTGTCGTTGGAAATTACATCCTGGCTATATGCATACATTCGGGATAACCGAAAATTATTTCGTTATAGTCGAACAACCACTGTCAATATCGTTGACGGAATTTGTTAAAGCCCACATATGCAATCAAAATTTATCAGCCTGCCTCAAATGGTTCGAAGATAAGCCCACTCTATTTCATTTAGTAGATCGTAAAACGGGCCAAGTGACACATACATTCGAATCAGAAGCCTTTTTCTATTTGCACATTATCAATCAGTACGAAGAAGATAATCATGTTGTAGTCGATATTTGTTGCTACAAAGATCCGGAAATGATTAATTGTATGTATTTGGAATCGATTATGAATATGCAATCAAATCCTGATTATGCTTCACTATTCCGTGGACGTCCTTTAAGATTTGTTTTACCTTTGGCACATACTGGCAATAATATGGCTAAAAATCAACAAAAATCTGGTCAAAAACGTCGTCTTTTAAAGTCGTTCACTTTGTCGAGTATAAGTTCTCGCTTACAACAGCCCAAAATGAAAAATTCCCAGTCCCAAAATGAAGATATAACATTTATGACCACAAATTTGCGAACATCAATGAATGATTTGCACAATAATAACGACGGTTCTATGGAGACCAACGACGGTATAAAATATGAAGCATTAGTGAATTTGATCAATTTGCCGAATAGCCAGGCCGAGGCTTATGAAATGCCAGATCGACAGATTTTCGTAAGACCTGAGTTGTTGTGTGATTGGGGATGTGAGACACCACGCATTAATTATGACAATTACTTGGGTAAGTTGTGTTACGATTTATGATTTTGAATTCGTTTAAAAAATTTTATAGTTAATTAATATTTCTTTAATATTTTGCAGCTAAAAAATATCAATACTTTTATGGAATAAGTTCAGATGTGGATGCTGATAATCCAGGAACGGTAAATATTAATTTAAGTCAATAACAGATTTTTAGTTTTGTGAAGTGATAGGCTTATTGTTCAGTTCATTTGTTATGTACATATATGGACAAATCCCAGAAACACCAACAAGCCGAAAATTATTTAAATTAATCCCAGTCAATACTTAAGAGAAGGATCTAACTATCCAAGTGGATTTTACCCATTTTAAAGACCTTATTTTATAAAGTGGATACAAAGTTATGTTGAGATCAACGAATTTTTTTTTTAAGGAACGACCAAACAAATTCATTTTCAAAATTTAATTTGTAGAACATGCCATGTTCATGTAACGCAAACACTTTTTTCAATCTCTTGTGGATTATCTGTTTTTACTGTATTAATGTTTTATGCACCACAGCCATCGCTATATAAGACTTTAGCCAAATAAAAATTTACCAAAGTAACTGACTTTGAGGGTCTGACGCCGGGCCGATTAGAGCATATTGGTAAGGTGACCAACTATACTCATTTACTGAGTTTTGTACTCTTTATTCGCAAACCGTACTCTGAAAGTACTCATTTATCATTTGTATAATTTTATACTCATTTATATTTCTAAAACATTTTTTTAAGAATATTTTACTTCAATTTTATTAATTAAATATTGTTATTTTGACAGTGATTTGAATTTCACGTGCGGATGTTGCTTGCCGGTACCGCCGCACCGCCGTATTATGTACCGGGATAGATAGATATATACTACAGACCTCTTTTTCTAACAACGTCTAAATTCTATATGTGAAAAGTGATGGATATTGAAAAAGTTGGCAGCCTTGTTAATCGTAAAACAGTTATGGTTGGATTAAAGGCTCTCGAATCACTGTCTTCTATAGTTTTGCATCTCATTCCCATTTTGGCAAAAGATGCCAGAGTCAAATAACTTGGAAATTATCACCAAAGCACTGGCACTTTTTTTTTTTATTGATATGCTGCTTTAAATGTGTGTTAATTTCTTTTTTTTTTACCAATTAAATGCTTGCAAAGTGTAATCTTTTTGAACAAAAAATAGTTGGTCACCTTAATATTGGCCTTTCTAGATTTTTTTTATCTCAAAAACAAACAAAAAAAAAAAAAAAAAAAACAAACAAAAAATGGTGGGTGAGATTTAAGCATTTCAACCATAGTACGCAAATCAATCGAATAGATATTAATCATGAATGATATTAATTTGAATGAATTAAATTTTCACAATTGTGACGAATAATTTGTTTTGTTTTCCGAATTTTAAAAATAAAAGTTGCGAGACAAATGATATTTTAAAAAAATTGAAAATAAATTTCTCACCACAATTTAAATATAAAATTCCTTACATGAATCATTCATTCAAAGAACATAATCGAAAAATTAAAAAAAAATCGATTCACAAATAGAATTTTTATTTTCCTTGAAGAAAAGTTAGCAGCGTTGCCATTGTAGTTTATCATTTTCGTTGTGTTAATGGGAAAAATTTTACCATTTTAGGAATTAAAGAATATATTAAAAAAATTATAATTTTTAGTTAATATATTTTATGCATGCATGTATGTACGTATGAATCTATGCATGTAAAATATTAAGTGATCAACTAAAAATACAAATAAGGCTTAGGTATAATAAAACAAAAACTATGAATCTGATTTATCTGATTTTTTCTATTATATTTGTGGAATTTTTACTTGAATCGTAAATTAGTTTTATAAATAAATGTACATACAATTTTCGTTCTTTTTTATCCCTAAAAGTTTTTGTTATAAAAACATGTATATTCAAAATTATATAGGCGCCACCGCCAAATGTAGGCGTGCAGCTATGATGGCGTCAAACATCGTATGTATTTCAATTTGGACAGATTTAAGTTGCCAGCCTGCTGTTATTTAATGCTTCAAGCAACTTCCCAGCCTGCAAAATTGTCCGACATCTGTCAGATGTCTGTAAGAAATGTCGACAAACAAGTAAGAATTCTATACGAATTCTGTCAGACTTCTGACCGCCAAACATATGAAGTGGTTGACACGAATTCTGACAGACATGTCGTGGGAAATTCTGAGTTTTTTACCGACGTGTCTGATAGAAATCTAACAGAAATCTGAAAGAAAAAGCAGGGAAATTCTGATTTATTATACGACATTCGTATGGATTTCTGACAGATATCTGAAAGTTTGTCGGATGTTTGTCTGAAATATTTAATAAAATAAAACTCAGTTTTATGTTATATTTTTTTATTCATTTAATTTATTACTTAATTACATATACAATGTATATAAATTGTTTATATGCCACATATAATAGTTAAAACAATTATTTTAAATATTTTAAGCTAACTTGAAAAACCAAATACGCATCTATTTGAACATTTTTCCGAAAAGACTGACGTGACACTCTTTTTATATATGTTGTTTATTAATCACAAAACAATCACTTTCTATATTACTTTTAAACTTTTTTAACACACCAACAAATTAAATTTTTTAATATTACCTATTTTGTTGCACTTTATGACTTAAATAAACAATTTGTAAAACAAACAAAATCAAGATTACAAAATTGGTAAAGGCAAAGAAAGAAAAGAAAGTAAAGTAAAGAAAAAAACAAAAATCCTAAACAAAAGGAATGAAAACAACTTAGACATTTCTGTACGAAATCAGTCAGATATCTATCAGACATGTCGGTAAACAAAAAAGAATAAAATCCCTTCGACATATCGGTACGAAATCAGTCAGAAATCTATCAGACGTGTCGTACATTAAATTTCCCAGACATGTCTTACAGAAATCTGTACGAAATGTCCGTAAAAAAAGTCAGATATTTGTAAGACTTGTCTGATTCAGACATTGTCGTACTTTTGTGCAGGCTGGGTTAGAAAGCATTGTGATAGGCTTTGTAAAAAATGTGATTGTATGTGTTACACCGATAATGATTGATATAAAAAGAGACACACAACAATGCGACGGTATAATACATACAAACACATTTTTACAAATACTACGAAAGGCTTGACAAGTAGTTTGATCGTACCTTCACAATATATCAGCCATGAAAAATTATTTCAGTTTATTGTCCCGGCAACACAAGTTTCCGTCGAAAGAGCTTTTAGTGCTCTCTCAATAATATTAACAAAAATGAGATCAAAGCTATCAAAAGATACTATAAACAATTTGCTTTTAGTAAAACTTAATAAGAATTTAATTGAATATGTAACAATAAAAAACGAAACCACGGAACAATTACATATGATATAATATTTATTTTTATATATTTTGTTTTTATTTAGACTCATATTGTATATATCTTTTTTGAATTACTGTCCGATGAATAAATAAAAATTAAACTAATACAAATCAATAAATTTGTTAAAATTTTATTATGAGAATTTTTGTAAAGAATCTTAGGTTAATACTTGTGGCAACTTGTTTTTTAATTTTTTGGGACATGAATTCATACACAATTTTATTAACAATGTTAGGCGCCGGAAGAACAATGTTTCATAGGTATGTTTTTGTTTTTGTATTTCTTGAATTCATAAAAGCAATACTTCTTAATTGTGAGTTGGTTTTTTAAACTGCTAAGCGGTACACAAACATCATACTTACAAACATTACACGTATACAGTTGGATTCGGGTAAGGGAAATTGATAATTAAAAGATTTATTTTTTTGGCTTATGCAAGATTTTCATTAATAAAAAACTTTGGACAAATTGAAACCATTTTGGTTAAATAGATTTTCTACTTTTTATATTGTTTTAAACAAAATAAGAGAAAATGTTGCACTACAGTGCAACAAATTAGCTGTAGCATTGTATTTCGCCGTATATTAATAAGAAATTTTTTCTACTAAGCAATGTTTCCTTTATTGAAGTTTGTAGCTTTAAAAACATAAAAGCTGTAAAACTGATTTTCCCTTAAACGAACTCATTTTCTTTAAAATATAGTAAATATATTTAATTGTAGTTAAGTGATTTCTTCAATTAAACGGCGGCAGCTTAACCGAATCCGACTGTATTACATTTTTTTCTATACACACATTTTTTTTATGTGGCGCCAAAAAAAATGTATGTGTTGTATTCCTTGCAAGGGATGATTTTCACATATACCTTTTTATTGATGTCGTTTGTTTTTTAGGTATTGTTGTTGTTAAAAGAGGCATTGGGTACAGTGTGACACACAACTTTTTACCTATAGGCGCTTGACATATGCTTATATATAAAGTAGCTTTTATACCGAGTTTCAATTTAAGACAAACAAGGATTTTTACTTTACTGAGTAAAAAAAATTAGGAATATAATGAATTTTCTGTTTACATTTTCAGGTATATATGTTTATATATGTGTTTTGCTAAGACTTTACCTTTTTATATAAATGCCTAATTATTTTATTAGACCTATAAAGTTGTTTTCTTGCCCGCATCTTTAAATCAATTATAATTAAATTTATGAGGATAAAAATATTATATATGTATGTATGGATATATAAAATATAATATTTATACACGATACAGCTATTTATATACATATAAGCAAAATCTAATCTGTTAAGAACGCATTGTGTTGTTTAAATTATTATGATTGCTACTGTACATTATTTAATGTTAAGATTTTTTTCATACCACAAACAACAACAAATAAAAAGAGGAAATTTGTAAAACAAATTATTCGTTTTTGATTCATTTTGCTTAGAATGAAATATATTAAATTTGTGAGAGGAATGAAACACGACGAATTTTAAAAATAAAAATTGTATTGCAAACGAAATCAATAAAAAAAAATATTTTTATATTATTTGCGAAAAGAATGAAAAGAAATAAAAATACTAAATAGAATTTGACTCACAACTTTTATCTTTTTCAATTCAGAGCATAATCCAAAAAACAAGCGAAAAAAATGAAATTGTATTCACAAACATAATTTTTTGCGTACTATGATTTCAACACTTAAAATAAAAAGCATTCTGTTTTACATGCAAAAGTCATTTTGTATGGTTTTCACAAAGGCTTACATTTTGTTAATACAAAGTTGTCGAGATGAGAATGCAATCGGGTAGAAAATGTTTTTTCTACCTTAAAAATCGAAAATGTAAATTTCGAAAACGGCACAGAAACGCCACAAAATCTGTTATTGATCAGGTAACTTTATCAGAATTTCATCTACAAGAAATAACTGTATGATATAGTTATAATGCCAGTGGTGTCATTATGGCGTTTTTTTTCGTTGGTGAAAATAACTGTAATGTTACAAACAATAAAGAGCGCTGTACAGACATGTTGCTTATTATATCCTTCACACAGTGAAAAAGGGTATATATAGATTTGTCATTCCGTGTGAAATTTCTACAATTTTCATTTCCGACCCCATAAAGTATATATTTTCTGAAAGCTTATGAATAGGGGAGTCGATTAAGCTCTGTCAGTCTGTCCGTCTGTCCGTGTGTATGTTAAAATCAACTTTTTGAAGCCCCCCGACATAGGTTGGACCCGGGTAAGGTATTAAAATATCAGAAATATTCGGGAGTAGATCGGTATTGAAAATCAGAAACATCGGTACATAAACAACTGAGATATGAGCAAAAACCCACGACCACCTCGATTTTTTTTCACAAAAACAACATTACAGCAACAACATACATACATACAAACGTGTATATTGGTTAGAGAAAACGTGGCATCAAATCCCAGCTGAGCAAAAAAAAAATATTTTTTTAATTTTTTTAAATTTTTTTTAAAATTTTTTTTTAAAATTTTTTATTTTTTTTTATTTTTTATTTAATATATTATTTATATTTTTATTATTATTTTTTTTTTTAAATTTTTTTTTAATATTTTTTTTTTATTTTTGTTTGTTTTATATATCGTTAGCTAAACGTGCAAAGGTCGTAAGTCCATTTTTTTAAATTTTACAGGACAGACAAAAAACTTTTCAGTTTTTTTCCTTTAAAGATTATTGAAATCTTTAAGTACAGTTACGTGTTTATTGTTCTTGCTCTTTAATTGAAGCAGAAAATATATGGAAAAAATAATTTCTCGAGCAACTGCAGCAATTTTTGTGGACTTACAACTTTTTCTGTTTTCAATTGTGAACTTTTTTGTGGACTTACGACTTTTTCTGTGTGTGTGTTTTTTTTTATATTGTTTTAATAAAAAATATAAATACAAATAATACAATTTTTCATTGTTTTTAAAATAGTAAACAAATAATAACTAACATAAACATTAATAACACAGTCTTATTTCATTGCTGTTTAACAAATTACAAAGTACAAAAAAGAAAAATTCTACAAATTCAAGATCAGAACACTTATTAAGGTAAATAGGAAGATATAAAATTATTCATGAGGTTAATCGTCAAAAAATTTATGGTGACTCTTTTTTAAAGTTGACTTTAAAAATTGCTAATCTTCATATTTTCTGTTTGTTATTTTTCTTCTATTCTGGTGAAGTTGTTGCAAGTTGTACCAATCCATTGCCAATATTTTTTTATTTAGTTTTTGAGGTAGATTTTGCCACTTGTTTGGAAATCTTATTTTATAATTTATTTGACCATTTGGGATATATTGGATGCCATGAATATCTGTCACTTTATAATCGCCTGTACCTTGGCCAGGGCGAATATTTTTGTAATATTGAACATCAGAAAATTTTTTAAAAAATGAGTGTTCCAAATACATAACGTCGTATGGTTCAGGATTTTTTCGTGCTCTCTTTACTATTTTAATGTATTCACTGGGGAAATCTATATTTATTTTTTTTTATGGCACGTTCAATTGTGGAATGAACACTGTTTGCTTCCATTTGTGTGTGGCCAACTTGTAGAATCTTTTGCTCAATGACAATTTTACGCTTAACAGCTACATTTAGTAAGGCATTACTCATGACAGTGTTCCGAATTTAATAATTACAACCATCACTATAAAAAATTATTTTAACAGGGTTTTTATTTTCATTAAGATTTTTTTTTTTTCAATAAAGTAAACCCATATACTAGCGAATTCTTCGGCATTTACACTACCTTCAGCTTCATTCCATATAAAACAATAAGCTTTTTGGGTTTTAAGATTAAAAAATACCAAATTATGAACTTGCAACTTTGCGCGGTAGTATAAACTGCTAATGTCAGACGGACATCGCTAAGTCCTTTAATTTGATGAGACTTAAAAAGAATAGTAGTAATAGTGTGTCTGACTATTTGATCTCAATATCATTCAATAAAATTGATACTTTGACTGACATTTTCGATATGTAATTTTTTAATGGACTTACGACCTTTTCTTTTGTTACATTTGGACTTTTGCACATCACTGCAAAACAACAACTAAAAATGACATATCTAAAATTTTTCTTTTTGTAAATAATGTACTTCAACCTGTTAAACATTTCTGCATCAAAATCTCAATTTCGAAAAAATATGGACTTACGACCTTTGCACGTTTAGCTAACGATATATTATATACATAATAATTTTTTTTAAAATTTTTTTTTAAATTTTTTTTAAATTTTTTTAAAATTTTTTTTTAAAATTTTTTTTATTATTTTTTTTTTGTTTTTTTAACATACATACGTGAATTTATAATTTTACAATGGGACGTTTTTATATATGTATGTTTTTATATGTATGTGCGTATTTCATATGGGATGAATGGTGACACAAACCACTGTTATTGCATGACTACACGTTGTGAAGGGTATATAAGATTCGGCACGGCCGAATATAGCGCTCTTACTTGTATTTTTGTTTATTTGTTCAATAGTAATAACGAGGAAAATTCCATATAATGCTGATGCCAACACAAAATCGCGATCTCAATTTGATTGAAAATTTGTGGTGAATTGTTAGGAGACAGTTGCGACAATACCGATGACTTCAATCAGGGAGAAAGAGCATGCTAAAATGGGATTTAATGATTCTGGATTGAAATTATAAATTATTTAATTAATTTACAACCTGTCGGAGGATGAGGTTGCATGAATTTCATTTCTACATATTGAGGAGAGAGCGCGATAGTACTTACGTTTTCAGCTATAATGTATGTGCACGGCATTCTAAAAACATAACGAAAATTTTTGTAAGTGTTGTATACTTAGATAATTTGTGGAAAAATTATCAACAAAATGTGTACAACTGCTATGACGTAAGACCTCTAAAATAGTTTGTGAATTTGGCAATTTTATTAAATACTAAACGTAGAACAAACGACAAAAAATTGTTTAGATTTACTTTATTATAATTCTTCAATAACAGGTGCACAAAGTACAAATATGTGCTCATTTTCAGCTCTCCATTGTAAATAAATTAATTTAAATCGTAACAAGGCATATTTATTCATCAGGTAGTCTTGTTTCGTTTAATTTCAAGGCATACTTATTCATCAGGTACTCTTGATTCGTCAGCTGATTATTTTTTTTAATACTTATTTTTAATTTCAGCTGCCATAATACATAAATAAAAAACAATTTTCTCTCTTTTCTAATTAATTTCAAATGTCAAACTTCATACATAAAAAATATAAACAAAAAAAAAAAATATTTTTAAACTGTGATTACCTGATATTCCTTGAAGATAAAATATATTTAAAAAATTTTTTTGAACAAATCAGATGTATTCACAGCTATAAAATATCATGCAACTGTTAAACGCATTATTTGAAATTTTCAGTCTTAATTTGATAAGAAATTTTTTTCTTGATAATATTTTTTTAGGTTTAGGTTTTTTAGGTTTTCCAAGAGAAAACGTTAAATAGGCATTAAAAAAACTTCAAATTCAATTATACTTTGTTTTATTAGACGACACACAGTTAAATATTTCATTTCTGTTCAAATTTTAGATTATCAAAGTTGATGTCGTAAATAAGACCTGTAGGAAATGGTGTGAAGACAATTGTTATCCCAGTGAACCTATATTTGTAGCTGCCCCCAATGCTCGGGACGAAGATGATGGTGTAATTTTAGCCTCAATGGTATGGGGAGGTTTTAATGAAAACAAAGTGGGTCTATTGGTATTGTGCGCAAAGACTTGGAATGAAATCGGAAGATGCGAATTTCATACATCAGGGCCGGTACCTAAATGTCTGCATGGCTGGTATGCTAAAGATATTGTCTAATTAAAATAAAATAATTTTTTTTACTTAAATGTTAAAGACATTTTTTCTATAATTTGTAAAAGAGACATTTTATTTAATTAAAATTTCATATTGATTATATTGTAAATAAATTCCTCCCATTTCTTTTGGAAAATACGATTAACTTTGCGTCGCTCTTCGGAAGTGAGTATGGAATATCTGCGAAAAAATTACAAATATCTAAAATAGTTTTAAGGTTAAGAAAACAAATTTGACAAACTTTAAAGAGTTTAAGGCTAATTGTTTTAGAAATTTCAAATCAGCCTCTGCCGGTGCCAAAGCCATAAAAGCATAATAGAAATCATAACTTAAACCTTTGGCATTCCATAAGCCAGGATCATCGGCCGATATGACAATGGGGAAATTTTCTGCTATTAAAAATGAAGCTGGATGATTTCTCAGGTCCCATACGTAACCCAAAACTTGATTTGATAAAGGATTCACTTCGATCGCTATGTTACGTTTCTTAATAGTAGACCATAACTGAGGATGTTTGGGTAGAGCAAATGCATGGCCAATACGTTTGGTATTCAAAAGTAACGCATCCATCATATTCCAATCGGTGCGACCATACCAATCTTCCAATTCGAAATGAAACTTATAATTTATTTATTTTTTAAACTCTTTCAAAAACTTACTCGTTTCGCCTGCATGAAAGAAAAAGTTTGCTGTTGGAGGTAAATCTGATAATTCATTGGCAAACTTGTGTAGAGGATCTCCAGAGTCTTCATGGCCAATCAAGTCAAAGCCTATTATAAAGTTAGGCTTCGCATTGCTTTAAAAATATTTTAGGTTAAAAGAAACTTTTTTTATTTAGAATTGTCTTTATAAACAACAACAGCGCAACAACTCGAACACACAACAATTAGATTGTTATATAAGTGTGTACATAAATACAAAGGGTGTTTTTTATAGAGGAAAATAGTATATCGGCATTAAATCGCACGATTTTGGTAGTCAATTCACGGGTCCGAAACGTAAAACTATTTGGTTACCTTCAATAAATCAATTATGGCACGAGCTGTGTGACATGTTGCGTAGCCTTTTTGAAATCATATCTCCTGCATATAATGGTTGTTTAATTAATAAACGAAGTCAGCAATCATGACTCTATAGCGTTCTGACTAGCATCGTTTTTAAAGAAGTATGGACCAATGATTTCACCAGCCTACAAAGCAAACCAATCAGTTAGTTTTTCTGGATGTAGTGGTGTCTTGAGGATTTTCATCACTCAGGAACTCTCTTTTTCTAATCAATTCTCTTGCTTTCTGCATCTCCCTTCCTACCTACCTGCCTACATTATCATCACTCCAAATATGGCAGTTTTGTTTATTGACGTAACCATTAAAACAAAATTGATGGAATATTATGTCGACCGTAAAATGGACGTAGTGTGATTTTCAAAATAAATTTTCATTTTGGTTTGGAAGAAAACCAAACTTAACATAAATCACTTGACAGTTGACTCATTGGCCGTCAGTTAAAAAAGTGTTGCCAACTTAAAATTTGTATACCTCTATAAAAAACACCCATTATATATGTACATATGAATATGTATTTTTTAATAGTTCAAAACTTACTGCAGTTGCTTAAAAGTGGTAAGACGTTGAGTCATTTCATCTACTGTGGCCTTATTTTTTTTGGCATAAATTATTTTCATGCCCAAAAAATCTGGATGTTTAACTTTAAAACTTTCAACAATTTTCTCCAACTCGTTGGCCACTTCTAGCGAGCTGTAGGTTACATTATTATCGCCATACAACTGTAAACAAAATGTTTAATAAAATTTCAACATTTATCCACATTTAAAATGTTTTCTACATATTTTTTCAAGAAGAGTTTCTGAAAGTGTGATTAGATTTATTTATGATTTATTTTTACAGGTTTTTAAGAAAATCTCTTTTTGTCAAATATATTCGATAAGTTATTTCATGGTGTAAATATGTAAGGTGTTAGCAATTCGGAGAGGTTTTTTGATAGAATGTTTTTTAATGAAGTTTGACTATTGTAAATTATAGGAGAAGAGAGAGTGTATGAAATTGTGACATATGGAAAGCAGCAGCTGATGATTAGCTGATGAATTAAGGCTACCTAGTTTAATGTACCTAGAATTATTTCTTATATTTTAATAATAAAAAACTGTAATACTTTCTTATAGAAAACTTTCGTTAAATTTACTCTACTATGTATATAATTTTGTATTTGAACACATTTCGTAATTGAAGCAAAATTAGCAGACCCAAACAATTTTTTTATATTGCATTCAAGATAGATTCTAATATAGTCCTTTTTAAAAATTAATAATATATTGTCGCAATTTACTTTATATTCCTCTTTATTAAAATAAAAAAAAATTATTTTTAAAAAAATTCAAAAGTTTTTTTTTTTTAATGAGAAGTACAAGCGATACAATTAAGTTCTAAGTAAAACGTCATTCAAATGTCCTCCACGACTTCTTCTGCAGAAACGAATTCGATAAACCCAATTTTCGAGCACATTTTCCACTGCATCAAGTCGTATGTCATGAACGGAACGAAGAAGAGAGTTTAATTCGAAAGATCAATGATCATTTACCATTACATTCACCTAAATTGACAGTTTGGTGTGCTTGTTAGTCTGGTGGAATCATCGGTCGAAATGAAGCTGGTAACACCGTTTCTGTCAATGGAGAGCGTTATAGACCGATGATTTTAACATTATATTGCCGAAATTAAAAGAAGTTGATCTTGACAACATTTTGTTCCAATGACACACAGCAAATGCAACAATTTAAATATTGCGAGAAAAGTTTGGAGATTCAATTATTTTAAGAAATTGTGATATTGAAGGGCCTCCAAGATGTTGTGATTTAACTCCAGTAGACCATTTCTTGTAGGGTTATTTGTCATTGGTTTTTAAAATAAACCTTTTCAAGCTTTACAAGTGAATATTCGTTCCTGCGGAAGAAGGGTTAATTAATGTCCGTCTGTCCGTGTGATACTTAAATAAATTTTTATAGGGACCCAAAATCTGTATGTGGCAACAGTCTTTAAAAAATCAAAAAAATCGGGAATCAATCGCTATTAAAATCGCTCAAAATCGCCCCATAACTTTGTGAGATATGTGCAAAAAAACACGACTGCCTATTTTGTCCCCATATTTTTACAATCAAAATTAAAATTTTTCGGCCTTATAGATATGACAAGGCTCTTTGGCTATTCGTAAAAAATGTTGGACAAATTTACTGATCGGTAAAGTTATATCAAAAATAATAGATATGACAAGCCTCTTTGGCTATTCGTAAAAAATGTTGGACAAGTTTACTAATCGGTAAAGTTATATCAAAAATAATTTTTAGTTCAATTTAATTACGTTCGCAGACCACCTAATCAAAGATATCTTCCTAAATTTCATCTACCAACAATCAAACATGGCGGTGGATCAATTATGGTGTGGGGTAAGAAGCGAGATATTTAAAATTAATCATTTAAAACCATTGATAGTAGGAAAGGGATTATGAACGCAAATAAATACTGCGCTATACTTGCTCAGCACATGCTCCTCCACCTACATACGTGAAAAAATGGCGCCTGATAGCATATTTCAACATAATAACGATCCCAAGCACTCAAGTCGTTTAGCTCGAAAATTTCTAAGCGATAATGATGTGCATGTTTTGGTCTAGCCGTCACAATCTCCCGATCTAAGCCCCATAGAAAATCTATGGGAGCTTGCAGATCGAGAAGTTATAAAAAGAAAAATCCGTCCAGTGTAAAAGAATTGGAAGCAATTTTGAAAGAAGAGTGGAATACAATACCCCTCAATAGTATAATATCGCTAGTCGATTCTATGCCTTTCAGATTGAAGGAAGTAATAAAAAATAATAACTACGCCACCAAAAATTAAATTTAAGTTTTCCAAGAAAAAGTATTTTAATTTAAATAAGCACGTTAAATTATAAGAAGTTGAATTTTTTTTGCTCGCACTTATTAAGACATTGTAACTCCAGCTAGCGTACCATTAATGTAGAGAACAAAAAAACTGCAAAACAATGTGAATTGGATAATGATGTTTTCAAGGAATCACACTTAAAGACCATGGTAATAAGTGTTGCATTTTTATGCTCGCAACCGTATAAACACAAAAATACAAGTGCAAGTTCCTAAAATTTACAAACAAAAATAGTTTTTTTTTAGCTGCTTGAGAACAGAGAGCAGTGATATGGATATCAACAGAAGGGACTTGACTAGAAAAATAGAATACACTTAAAAAAATTAAAATCCTTGATGGCCGACTATACAAAATAGCAATAAATTTATATTCAGGTTAAATGTAGTACTAAACATGTAATTAGTTTAACGCACTTAATATTGATATCGAACGAAAGGACTTGATACATTAGATCGTGAAAAATTTTAAATTCAAGATCGCAACCCTAATAAAATGGCGGTTATATGGATCAAATATAGTGATTACGGCTTTGCTTCTTTAACCTCCACAATATTGATATCAAATGAAAGGGCTTGAAAAGTAGAATACAGAAAATTATCAAAAAGTTGAAATCAAAGATGGTGAATTTAACAAAATGCTAGGGTTTTTTTCTCTTTAAAAAAAATTAAATAAAATAATCAACAAATTAAATAAAGGAATATAGCGAACAATGTAAAAATTTAAAATCAAAAATGACATCGGAAATAATAAAACAAAATGGCGTATATCATTATATATGATGGCGAAGGGTACTTTCAGATTCAACATGGTCTAATAAAGCATTTTTACTTGTTTTGGGTAGTTTGGGGTGTGGGAGTGCATGTAACTGCCTGTGTTTGTGTTTTATGTTTGCTTGTGTGTTTGCTTATTGACATTGAAATATTTTCTCGGATTAGAAATACTTTTGCAAAATATAAAAGAGACAAAATAAAACATTCAAACTATGTATGATAAAACCTTATAATCCATAGTAACATTTAATTAACCCTTGATGTTACCAACAAGCTTATAAATTAACCCCGCCAAAAGTAATTAATTAAAATAAAAAAATAAAATATTTTTAGGTATAAAACTTCGGTAGGTCTTATTTAGGCCACCCAGTAGTATC
The DNA here is from genome assembly GCA_941918925.1 of Phyto melanocephala. Taxonomy (NCBI): domain Eukaryota; kingdom Metazoa; phylum Arthropoda; class Insecta; order Diptera; family Rhinophoridae; genus Phyto; species Phyto melanocephala. The sequence goes on from OW799233.1 coordinate 149,184,121, forward strand.
ACTTTTAATACCATTTTGTATGTTTTAACACTGCAAAAAAATTGTATTAAAAATCTTCCAGTTTGTAAGTCAGGAAGCTAGCAAGACAAAGAAAAATTCTAAAAAGCTGATGCTTGTATTCTAGATCATCCAAATTTGCAGTTTAAGTTTTTACAAGGGTGAGTGTAAAAGGGTAGTAGAGTGCTATAAAAAATATATATTTTTCTTTTTGTGTGAGCATATTTTTGGCCGAATGTAATTATAGTAATAAAAAAATAAAAAATATTTATGTTATTATAAATAATTTACTAAATTTTTTGGGATATGCTCCCATAATTTTTCAATTATATTTATTTGGTTGTTGGGTTTAAGCTGGTTTATATGCATTTCACTGGTGCTTATATAAAAAATATAACTTATAAAAATTTTAAACTTTTTCAAGAATTTGGGTAAAGGTTTACTGATGATCTGGCATAAGCACCAGTGAAATGCATATAAACCAGCTTAAACCCAACAACCAAATAAATATAATTGAAAAATTATGGGAGCATATCCCAAAAAATTTAGTAAATTAACTTATAAAAGATTTTATTTTTCGGTTGCCCTTATAAGCATTTCGTGTTAACCAACGGTTAGCCAAATGTTAAAGGGATTAGAAAAATAAAATAAATTCAAAATTAAAAAAATTGTTGGTTGGGTTTTTGAAAAAGTTTTTTATGTTTTTTTGTTTTATTTTTGAATTCTCATTTTGTTTATGAGAATTTAAAAATATAACTTATAAAAATTTTAAACTTTTTCAAGAATTTGGGTAAAGGTTTACTGATGATCTGGCATAAGCACCAGTGAAATGCATATAAACCAGCTTAAACCCAACAACCAAATAAATATAGTTATTATAAATATTTTAAGAAAATAATTACTTTTGCTAAGTGCAGTTATGTTTATGTTATAAGTAAGATCATTACAACAAATCGTCATATGTTTTCAAAAAAGCCAAAAACAAATCAAAATCGACTTGAAAATCGTCTTCTTTTAACTAAAGACCTAGGGCCGTATTCATAAAAAATATTTTAGGTTTATTACTTATTTGACAAATTTCTCTACAACATCTGTCAAATAAGCCTTTAATAAACCTAAAATATTTTTTATGAATATGGCCCCTAATCTATATCTATCTATATATATAAAAATCAATGTGTGTTTGTATGTTTGTTTGTGCTTTATTGACGGTTAAACGGCTGAACCGATTTCCTTGAAATTTTCACAGAATCTTTCTGTATGTCTGGAAGGAACTATAGGCTATACTTTGGTTTGAAATTGTAAGTGGGCGTGGAGCAACGCCCTATTAAAGAATAAGTATTAAATATTATATATCACGAAAGTTAATGCATCTAGAGTCTTCAAATTAAGTACGGTAAACTTTGACATCCACATGAACATTTGGGTAAAAAATGGGCGGACTTTCAGTAGTAGTAGTAGTATATTTGGAAAACGATATCGATTAGAGTACTAAAATTTTGCAAAAGCAACTTTGACACACAAATAAACATTTCTGGAAAAAATGGGTAAATTAGAATATTAAGTGGGGGTGGCAGCTCTCATAGCAATTGAATACTAAAATTCGTATATTCGGGAAGCCATAACAGTTAGAGTACCCAAATTTTGCACGAGAAGCTTTGACGTCCATATGATTATTTGAATAAGAAATGGTTGATTTAGTAATAGTAGGCGTGGCACTTGCAAAATAAATATATTTTTGAAATATAAAATTTTTATTTCATTACGATGGGGGTGGCAAAGCACACCAGCTATTAGCTAGTACAACAATATAAAACCCAATACAAACAAGTAAGAGCACTATATTCGGCTGTGACGAATCCTTTATAGCCTTCACACAGTTTGTATCACCATGTAATGACCATAACTGACAATTTTATGGTGCAACTGCGACCATAAACTATTTAGGGTGTATATAATTCTAAGTTTCAATTAACATTTGGTTCTCGCCGATATCGGTAATTGACCCATTGCACCAAAATTTTCTGTAAATGTTGCTTAAGATAAATATTTTTTCACATACTTAACAAACGCTGCAAGGAGTTCCATAGGCACTGCAAAATTTAACTTTGTTTGGATTAAAGACTGAGGAAGTCGTGTTCTTTCGCTCATGTAACAGCTCGTTATATACCCACATAACTGATTTTCAATAGCAAAGACCTTGAAAGTATGATACCATATAAGAGTAAAGTTGAAGGTTGAATCTCGAAATGTCCTGCAAGAATGAGATAAACTCGCATACGATTTGTGAACGTCTAGAGATAAAATAATCGAAAATGGGATAATTTTTAAATGATATAACCTTGAAAAATTCTAAACCCTTTCAGCAGTTAAAAAATGTACTTAAAGTTTGGGCAATGGAGGAACACGTCAGGAAATGGCAGAATGCAAATGTTGGTAAAGTGATAAACATACTAAAGGGTTACTCAAATCTTGAGAAGTCAAAGGAAATTCTGAAACTGAGTAGACCGAAACTTAGGAGATTAACTGGTGTGATAACGGATCACACGGAAATGAGAACTCATCTAGCTCGCATGGGACTGTCGAATGAAACGACACGTTGGGCATGCGAGGAGGGGAGAAGATTTTGGAACATTTTCTTTGCCAATACCCTGCATTTGGGCGTATTAAGCGCGAACACTTTGGATACTCTGCTGAACTTGGAATGCCTGAGGAATTTAAATTGGAGATCCATAAAGGATTACATTGAGGAAACTAGGTTTTTGACCTAGTCGGTAAATTACGTTGACGAGATCAGGTTTATGGTTTCATTAGGGAAATATTTCGTTCCTATAAAGCGCACAACATGCCAATGGGGCATACGTGTATACCTGTTATGGGTTTGGGCTTTAAGTGCCCCTTTTTTTCAACCTAACCAAAGAGTGAATTATACGTGGGGTCTTAAAAAAGTTGATTTCAACATACACAGGGACAGATGGACTAAGCTTAAGTATTTTTTTTTATTTGGAAGGATTCATAAAATACTTGTATATTTTATAGGGCCTGAAATTATTTAAATAAAAAACGGAATGACAAACGTATATAACGTCGCTGCTCTGACGAAAACGGTTATGTGGCAGTTTTAAAAAAAGTTTTTATTGCTCTATTTTGAACCATTTTTGGTCGTACATCTATCCACGTAATCGTTTAAGGATATTTGGTTCAAGAATAAACAAAAGTCAGTATGCTAAAGTTTAATACTGTGATTTAAGAAAATAAAAGGCTTGTTTTGCTCTCCTAAAAACTCAGTAAAAATCACATAACTGAATATGGCAAAGCAACGACGATATGCCTTTTTGCACTCCCGTGTGAAGGATATAAAAACAGAAGTGATGTGAGTCTATAAACTAAAAAATATTCAACTAGGAGGTATGACTCTGTAGATATATGTATAAGTATAATTAATGTTATGTAATGACAATGTTTTAACTCATATACACTTGCTGCTGATTTACTGAAAAACTTACCGGGGATAACGATGCTCTGATCTCCGCATAAATTATATTATCTTCACACAGCTCTTCCAACAAACGTTTATGGTAACTACAAAATGCCGGCTGATATTTATACAATTGATCAACGGTTTGGAAAATATTCTCAAAACGTTTCCAAATCTTTCGGTGATCAGTGATCATGGCTAAAAGTCATAGGTATACATTCCTGAATAATAAAAACATAAAATTTAAATATCTTCATTCACTAACTCACATTCCGGATGCATGGTGTACATATTTATATGTTTCTCCAATTGTTTTTCATACAATCGCTTATCCTCCGCGTTGATACGTTCTAAGCAAACATTTTGCACTTCGCTGTGACACTTGCTCTGGTCGTAAGTGAAGATCAGTAAGCCGCTAACGTCACGACATGTGTACAAATTATATAAATTTGTTAAATTGCCTATAACCCATTTAGAACTAACTATGCCCTTGTTGTGACCATGCAGAAATGCACCTTTGGGCATTTTTTGGATGATACGAAAGACCTCACTTTGTCGCAAATATTGTTTGCCTTGAAAGAAATGCATGGCTGGCGGGTATTTGGTGGGATCTTTAAATCCCTCTGTAATCTAAGATGAAGTTTAAAAAGTAGTGGTCAAATTTATATGAACTTTTATTTACCTCTTCCTTTTTGGCATTCATTAATATACTGTTGGCCTTCTCTTCTGCTGATGATAACCAGAGGTTACCACCTAACGACGACATACGTTCAGCTTCCATTATTTTGTTACGCAAAGCATCATAAGCTGAAATAATTGATTGCGAGCTACATTTATTGTTTTTTTTCTAATTTGATTTTTCTAGTTTTCATAGGGGTTACTTTTCAATTTTATTACAAATTCGGAAATAATGTTCATTGTATGTACATTTAAGAGGTGAAAAACTATTTGAATAATTCAAGAGTGTCAATATCATTTCTAGTGTAAATTAACTGTCAATGGTTAAAAATAGTGAAGTATCAAATAAATTTATCGAAATTACATTTTTAAAATTACTGCTCACTACATGCAACAGTTTACAACTTTAAGTAGAAAAGCTATTTCTATATAATAAGATTGTAAATGTAAATGATGTCAGTCTGTCTTTCTAAACTCAATTGGCTTAAAAACTACTAAATGGATTTTGATAAAACCTGAAACCATGATATCTGTGTAATGAAAATAGTAAATTAAATGGAATGAAACCATGATATCTGTGTAATGAAAATAGTAAATCAAATGGTATTTAAAATTGAAGTAGAAGGTTTGTAAGAAATTAATACATATACCGAAACGTCAGGAGGATGAATTGAAAATAAAATGCACTTAAAGCGATATTAAAATTAATCTTAAAATTAATACAACACAAAAATATTTTTGGAACTTATAATGCGGACTAAGTTCAACTAGAAGTAATAAAAAATTAAATGGTCCATGGCCGTGCCGAATCAGATAATGACAACAACGCAGCTTATCCTAGATTTCAGATTTCATATTATACGCCATTTTCTTTATCATTTCCGACTTCATCTGTGTTCTACTACTCAAGCCCTTTCATTTGATACACATATTGATGTGATTAAAAAAATCGCCATTTTTGATTTTACATTTTTTTATAGTTTTCTAAGTTACATAACAAATTACAAAATAAAGAGTTGAAAGTACTAGAAAACAGTACTTTACTACTTACAATTTGGCATCTAAGCCCGCTATTATAAAACAACAATGTCGTTGGAGGCAAGTATTTACCACGCTCGGAAATAGGAACTCAAATAAGTACTTATAACGCTCGCTTATAAATAATAAGTACTTACTTAAATAGCAATATATAAGTCCTTAGTTTTAATTACCTAAATAGCCCATTAATAATGTGGGCTTACAGAAGTCTTTCGATTTTCTTAAAGACGAAAATTCGGTTTGATTATTCTGCGGTACGTAATTTTGGAATTAAAAAATCAAAAAAATCTTTAAGTCATCAGTTTGCTTATGAACTGCTTTGCCAAAACATTATTACTTATACTCTGAGTGCCTTAAACTAAATGAGAATTATAATTATACTAGCCAAACCCTGCGCGCGTTGCTACGCCCCTTAATGAATCAAAATGCATTCTGAATTTTAATTGAATATCAAGTGCAAAAACCTAAAAATTATATTTTTTTTATCACGAAATTGTAAAGTCATTACAGCTCAGTATGTTTGCAAAGTTTCAGAAAAATCGGTCCAGTGCAAGTACCTCAAAATTATAACTTTTTTTAAAGGTCGTGGCACTGCCCACTTTTCTAATAACGAAGCTGTATAGTCATGACAGCTCAATATGTGTGCAAAGTTTCAGAAAAAAATGATAATTTTTTTATGGGCGTGACACTGCCCACTTTTCTAATCAAGAATTGTTTAAGTCATGACAACTCAATATGTGTGCAAAGTTTCACAAAAATCGGTCCAGAGCAAGTACCTCAAAATTATAACTTTTTTATGGGCGTGGCCCCGCCCACTTTTCTAGTCATGAAATTATATAGTCATGATAACTCAATATGTGTGCAAAGTTTCAGAAAAATCGGTCCAGTGCAAGTACCTCTATATTAAAACATTTTAGGGGCGTGGCCCCGCCCACTTTTCTTATCACGAAATTATTTAGTAGTGACAGCTCAGGCTACGTGACACACAGTAAATGTCACAATTAAATTATTGCGAGAAGAGTTTCGAGATTCGATTATTTCAAGAAATTGGCCTCCAAAAAGTTGTGATTTACCACCATTAGACTATTTCTTGTGGGGTTATTTGAAGTCATATTGGGCTTTCGAAATAAAACAAACTCTCTTCAAGCTTTACACAACAATAATGAACGTGCCATACATGACCTTCGACTTGATTTAGTGAAAAAAGTGCTCGAAAATTGGGTTCATCGAATTCGTTTATGCAGAAGAAGTTGTGGAGGCCATTTGAATGACGTTTTATTTAGAACTTAATTGTATCGATTGTACTTTACATTAAATAAAAAAACGTTTGAATTTCCTTAATAACAAGTGTGTTTTTTTAAAGAAATCATATCACTCTTACTGGAAAACCTTTTATAATTAAAAAAAACTGCTTTTGGAAACCAGTATAATAGCTCTATAAAAAACGACTGCCTGTTTTTTCCCCGATTCTTACTTAAAGCATTATTATTTTTCAGCTTAAGGATAATTTACTTAAAAATTTTTTTATGGATATGATATGCCTCTAGTAATATATGTATTAAACTTTTAGACAAATCGGTTACAAAAAACCATAGTTGTAGGGAAAAATTATTTTAAAACATACATTTTTTAAATAATAAGTTCTTAAAGCTACTATTTAATTTTTAGGCGTGATATTGACACGGCCTAGTGTTTGTTTTTTTTTAGAGAAAAACTGTTTGAAATTGACTGAGATATAAGCACCAAAATATAACTGAGCCAGAGTTTTAGCTAAACTTTACAAATGAAAATCGATTGTTCTCTGCTTTAAGACAACTTAAAGGCTCAATATAATACCATAAACATTAGAAGCATATTGGAGTTCGTTATGAAAAAATTCCACATTCAAAATGGTGTCCTAAATAAAATGATGTCCTAAATAAAATGGCGGATATATCGTTTTTATACCCTTCACACAGTGAAAATAGGTTTGTCATTCCGTGTGAAATTTCAACAATTTTTATTTCCGACCCCATAAAGTATATATTTTCTGAAAGCTTATGAATAGGGGAGTCGATTAAGCCCTGTCAGTCTGTCAGTCTGACCGTCTGTCCGTGTGTATGTTGAAATCAACTTTTTGAAGCCCCCTGACATAGGTTGGACCCGGGTAAGGTATTAAAATATCAGAAATATTCGGGAGTAGATCGGTATTGAAAATCAGAAACATCGGTACATAAACAACTTAGATATGAGTAAAAACCCACGACCACCTCGATTTTTTTTTTCACAAAAACAATATTACAACAACAACATACATACATACAAACGTGTATACTGGTAAGGGAAAACGTGGCATCAAATCCCAGCTGAGCCAAAAAACAATTTTTTTTAATTTTTTTTAAAATTTTTTTTTTTAATTTTTTTTTATTTTTTTTTGTTTTATATATATTACTAGCCAATCCCGGCGCGCGTTGCTACGCCCCTTCATGAATTTTAATCGCATTCTAAATTTTAATCGAATATCAAGTGCAAGGCTAAAAACTATAACTTTTTCTTTATGAGCGTGGCACTGCCCACTTTTCTAATCACGAAACTGTATAGTCATGACAGCTCAATAAGTGTGCAAAGTTTCAGAAAAATCGGTCCAGTGTAAGTACCTCAAAATGATACCTTTTTTTATGGGCGTGGCACTGCCCACTTTTCTAAATACGAAACTGTATAGTCATGACAACTCAATATGTGTGCGAAGTTTCAGAAAAATCGGTCCAGTGCAAGTACCTCAAAATGATACCTTTTTTTTAATGGGCGTGGCACTGCCCACTTTTCTAATGAGGAAAGTGTAAAGTCATGATAGCTCAGTATGTTTGCAAGGTTTCAGAAAATTCGGTCCAGTGCAAGTAGCTAAAACTGATAACTAATTTTTTATGGGCGTTGTCCCGCCCACTTTTTCAATCACGAAATTATAAAGCCATGACAGCTCAATATGTGTGCAAAGTTCCAGAAAAATCGGTCCAGTGCAAGTACCTCAAAATTAAAACTTTTTAAGGGGCGTGGCCCCGCCCACTTTTTTTATCACGAAATTATTTAGTCCTGACAGCTCGATATGTGTGCAAAGTTTCAGAAAATTCGGTCCAGTGCAAGTAGCTAAAACTAATAACTAATTTTTTATGGGCGTGACCCCGCCCACTTTTTTAATCACGAAATTATAAAGTCACGACAGCTTAATATGTGTGCAAAGTTTCAGAAAAATCGGTCCAGTGCAAGTACCTCAAAATTAAAACTTTTTAAGGGGCGTGGCCCCGCCCACTTTTTTTATCACGAAATTATTTAGTCATGACAGCTCGATATGTGTGCAAAGTTTCAGAAAAATCGGTCAAGTGCAAGTAGCTAAAACTAATAACTAATTTTTTATGGGCGTGGCCCCGCCCACTTTTTTTCACCCATAAACACTCCCTGGTATGTGTACAACAACTTACCAAAGTTTGAGCCCGATCGGTTTTACAGTTTCAGAGTCTATAGCTAACACACACACACACACACACACACACACAAACACAAACACACACACACACACACACACACAGAGTTTCACTTTTATATATATAGATATATTATATATATAATAATTTTTTAAAAATTTTTTTTTTTAATTTTTTTTTATTTTTTGTTTTTTTAACATAGATACGTGAATTTATAATTTTACAATGGGATGTTTTTATATATGTATGTACGTATTTCATATGGGATGAATGGTGACACAAACTACTGTTATTGCATGACTACACGTTGTGAAGGGTATATAAGATTCGGCACGGCCGAATATAGCGCTCTTACTTGTTTTAACTCCATTAATAGGGATATCAAATGAAAGTGATTGACTCCTAGAATCCAGTTAGTATAATAGTCAAAAGGATATGTCCTCCGCTACAAACTGCAATTGGTTTATTAAACTCCCACAGCAGTGACAATTTTCATTTATTATAATTTTAAAATTTAATAACTTTTACGCCACTGTACATCATTTGAAATATTAAAATATTTTTTGGCCTTGTACTTTTCATTTTTTTAATAAACAAGCATTAAAACAAATTTGTTTATATTTAAATTAACTTAAAAAAAAAACAAATAATATTGGATTAAAATTGTTTTGTTTAGCAGAAATAACACATGTGTCATTATTTTTGTTATTTACTGTACTTTATAAATTCAGTTGCAGTTTGTTTTTTTCCCTATTATTAAAAAATTTATTTTTTCTGTACTGTATTTATAATATAAAAGTATTTTTTTAACTTGAAATTTTCTTCTTTTTATTAATAAAATTTATTTATATTTAAATAAAATAGAAAACATTGAATTAAAATTGTATTGTTTAGCGAACTTTAGGGAAAATAACACACGTGCCATTATCTTGGTTATTTTCTGTTAAATATTAATCCAGTTGTTATTTGTTTTATATTTTTTCATCATCTATTGTGTAGTTTTTATTAAAAAATCCAATACAATTTTAACCCAAATACTACCTAGACGTCTTTTACACTCTTGCGTTTATTAACTGCATGTACTTTAAGGTCAGGGGTCAATTCTCGTTCTATGATAATGTAAAGTAAAAGCAAATTATTAAATTTCCTTCATTAAAGTATCTTTTATTGCTTTTAATAAGTGATATGAAAGCAAATCGTGGCAGCCTTGCAAAAAAAGATCTTGGAGAGTCTTCTGTGGGTCTAAAGAGAGTACATACTTAGGATTCAGCTAGACTTGGTAAAATTCCAGCTAATTCAAATTCGACCTACATAAAAAGGAAGGATGATTTCTGGTCTGAATATTTAGCTGAAGCCCTTGATATCTATACGAATACTCACTTTTCCGGCTGCTAGTTCGGCAATTGTAAGCGTGAATGTAAGAAGTTGAAGTTGACGGAATACGAAAATATTTGGTAGGTGATTGATAATTTCTCTCCATATAAATCAAAATATAGTTGGAATTCTGCCGCGCATGTTGCAGAGTGCCAAGAGACATGTAATTTTCTGGCTTCAAAGCATGTTTATGCTTTTCCGAAGTCCGATATCTGGGGATTTTTAAGTAACTGGGCCGCAGACAGCGGTCTAGGGGTAAACTCACTAAAACGGAATTGCTCATAATTAGGACAAAAATTAAAAGCTTTGAACTACTAAGGATGGGGAATAGCGAACTACCGGGCAAAATATCTGGGACTCTAAGTTATCATAGAAAATGTACTTACTTCCAGTATAGAATGAAGAAGGCTACGGTAGCCTTCCCGTTTTCAAAGGTAGAAGGTAGTCGTACATCGCAACTTACGATCCAAAGTCGTTAGGACATCTCGAGGTTGCTGGTAGTGTTTACGGGTAACTGAATGTAAAGGAAACATGCAGACAGACTTGTACTTCCCTCTAACAATCATTATCGCAGTTGTAGGGATTTGAAAAGTAGCTGAACTTTTTGCGTCTATTTCAACTTGTAACTTGCCATATATAAACACATTACTTTAACTTTTTTGACAGAGGTTTATAAAGCGTTAACGCGTTTAATCGTGTTATGTATCTTGAACTTTGGGTTTTCCTAGATGATATTTTCTGATTGAATTTTAATTGCTAAAAGTAAGTGATCCCTTAGGGTAGTGTTAATTCTGTAATCTATACTTATAATAAGATTCTAAAACATACTTCGATTGTATATGAATTCTTTTTTAAAAATTTTTGAGAGTAATGAGATTGTTAAATATCATATTTAATTGATTCTGATAGTACTAGAAATATCGTAAAAAATAAAGAGTGTCCAAATTTAAGGCATCAATTATCACTGGAAATCGCTACAGGGAGATAATATGAGGCTTTTTGTGCCGGGAACTTGATGATATAGACTAGCCACACACCAAAAGAAACAATGAATCTTTTGAAAGAAAAATTCAATAATCGCATTAATTCTCGTAGAGGACAAGTGAATTGGCCACCAAGATCGTGCCAAAAGTTTTCACTAACACTCATTATCTTTATATTTTTAACGCGCACATTTATGTGTAAAGTTCTTTTATCACTTCCATTAAACCCAAGTTTAAAGTTGTAAAGTGATGGTGTGTAAAAATTTTCATTTCACTGTTTTATTTATGTTGTTTGTTTTTATCATTATTTTGAATATTTACTTGTACGATTTTATTTTATACCTTAAAACTAACATAATAAATATATGGGACTTTAACATGTTAAGTGGTCTCGAAGTTGATCCACTACGATTTCCTTTACGTAGTTTGTTGACGATCAGTTGGAAAAACTTTTCAAGGTGGTAAAAAATAAAAAATTTTTTGTTTTCATGTCATTTTTTAAATTTTCTTTTATACTCGTACTAGCTAATACCCGGTGTGCTTCGCCACCCCCATCGTAATGAAATAAAAATTTTATAGTTCAAAAATATATTTATTTTGCAAGTGCCACGCCTACTATTACTAAATCAACCATTTCTTATTCAAATAATCATATAGACGTCAAAGTGTCTCTTGCAAAATTTGGGTACTCTAACTATTATCGCTTCCCAGGTATACGAATTTTTATATTTAATTTATATGACAAGTGCCACGGCCACTATTACTAAAGCATCCATTTCTTATCAAAATAGTCATATAGATGTCAAAGCTTCTCGTGCAAAATTTGGATACTCTAACTATTATCGCTTCCCAGATATACGAATTTTTGTATTTAATTCATATGACAGGTGCCACGCCCACTATTACTAAAGCATCCATTTCTTATCAAAATAGTCATATAGATGTCAAAGCTTCTCGTGCAAAATTTGGATACTCTAACTATTATCGCTTCCCAGATATACGAATTTTAGTATACAATTGCTATGGGAGCTGCCACGCCCATTATTTCTAATGTACCCATTTTTTCCAGAAATGTTTATTTGGGTGTCAAAGTTGCTCTTGCAAAATTGTAGTACTCTAATCGATATTGTTTTCCAAATATACGAAATTTAGTATTTAATTCATGTGGCCACGCCTACTATTGAAAGTCCTCCCATTTTTTACCCAAATGTTCGTGTGAATGTCAAAGTTTACCGTACTTAATTTGAAGACTCCAGCTGCATTAACTTTCGTGATATATAATATTTAATACTTATTCTTAAATAGGGCGTGGCATCCCGCACACTTACAATTTCAAACCAAAGTATAGCCTATAGTTCCTTCCAGACATACAGAAAGATTCTGTGAAAATTTCAAGGAAATCGGTCTAGCCGTTTAACCGTCTATAAAGCACAAACAAACATACAAACACACATTATAGATATAAAACGTAAAATATGCATAAGGTATTACAGACAAAATGTCATGATTTTCGGAAGATGTTTTACAATAAAATTCTTAAGATAGTCGAGTTTTTAACTGTCATCGTGTAGAGCCTGCAATTCAAGTTTTAAAATGTTTTTTTTATACTCGAGGTTGCCATCCTTTAATGCCAAAAGTTGGGCTGTCTAATTTTAAAAACACAGTAACTGACTTAAAAAGTAAACTAATTTGGGTTTTTAATTAATTAACTTAAATTACAAGAGTTACTACTAAGATTTTTATAGACACAGGAAAACATTTGTTTTACTAGTTCAATGTGAATAAGATTTTTCATGACTTCTAAATTAATAGTGCAAAAGAAGGCATTTTTCATGTTTCCCTAAATCCAAAATAGTCATTAATGATGTGCTTCAAAACAAGTACACGCAAATGCATGCAAAATATTTTAAACATTTTATGTAAACAAAGTCAATTCATGAAACATCGGTTTATTTTCATCTATGTAATATGCATGTTCAATGCACTTTTCGTATGAACACATAATCTCTAACGATACGTTAATATTAAAATCAATAATGTTACACCTTATTTGAACCACTTCATCATGGGTTGAACCCATGCATTTAATATTTCTTTTGCATAGTTTTTTTTTTGCTGGCCTATATAATTAGTACATAAGTTTATTTATCAGGAATAATATTATTTTTCCATAATATATGTACATACATATATGTCATACATATATTCAAATAAAACTAAAAGTAAACAAGTAAAAGCGCTATATTCGGCCGTGCCGAATCTTATATACCCTTCACAACGTGTAGTCATGCAATAACAGTAGTTTGTATCACCATTCATCTCATATGAAATACGTACATACATATAAAAAATATACATATATAAAAAACATCCCATTGTAAAATTATAAATTTACGTATGTATGTTTAAAAAAAAAAATAAAAAAAAAAATTTAAAAAAAAATTTTTAAAAAAAATTTAAAAAAAAAAATTTTTTTAAAAATAATTAAAATATATATAATTGTATTTATTTGGTTGCTGGGTTTAAGCTGGTTTATATGCATTTCACTGGTGCTTATGCCAGATCATCAGTAAACCTCTACCCAAATTCTTGAAAAAGTTTAAAATTTTTATAAGTTATATTTTTAAATTCTCATTAACAAAATGAGAATTCAAAAATAAAACAAAAAAACTATAAAAAACTTTTTCAAAAACCCAACCAACAATTTTTCAATTTTAATTTATTTTATTTTTCTAATCCCTTTAGCATTTGGCTAACCGTTGGTTAACACTAAATGCTTATAAGGGCAACCGAAAAATAAAATCTTTATTTTAGTTAATTTACTAGATTATTTAGGATATGCTCCCATAATTTTTCAATTGTATTTATTTGGTTGCTGGGTTTAAGCTGGTTTATATGCATTTCACTGGTGCTTATGCCAGATCATCAGTAAACCTCTACCCAAATTCTTGAAAAAGTTTAAAATTTTTATAAGTTATATTTTTAAATTCTCATTAACAAAATGAGAATTCAAAAATAAAACAAAAAAACTATAAAAAACTTTTTCAAAAACCCAACCAACAATTTTTCAATTTTAATTTATTTTATTTTTCTAATCCCTTTAGCATTTGGCTAACCGTTGGTTAACACTAAATGCTTATAAGGGCAACCGAAAAATAAAATCTTTATTTTAGTTAATTTACTAGATTATTTAGGATATGCTCCCATAATTTTTCAATTGTATTTATTTGGTTGCTGGGTTTAAGCTGGTTTATATGCATTTCACTGGTGCTTATGCCAGATCATCAGTAAACCTCTACCCAAATTCTTGAAAAAGTTTAAAATTTTTATAAGTTATATTTTTAAATTCTCATTAACAAAATGAGAATTCAAAAATAAAACAAAAAAACTATAAAAAACTTTTTCAAAAACCCAACCAACAATTTTTCAATTTTAATTTATTTTATTTTTCTAATCCCTTTAGCATTTGGCTAACCGTTGGTTAACACTAAATGCTTATAAGGGCAACCGAAAAATAAAATCTTTATTTTAGTTAATTTACTAGATTATTTAGGATATGCTCCCATAATTTTTCAATTGTATTTATTTGGTTGCTGGGTTTAAGCTGGTTTATATGCATTTCACTGGTGCTTATGCCAGATCATCAGTAAACCTCTACCCAAATTCTTGAAAAAGTTTAAAATTTTTATAAGTTATATTTTTAAATTCTCATTAACAAAATGAGAATTCAAAAATAAAACAAAAAAACTATAAAAAACTTTTTCAAAAACCCAACCAACAATTTTTCAATTTTAATTTATTTTATTTTTCTAATCCCTTTAGCATTTGGCTAACCGTTGGTTAACACTAAATGCTTATAAGGGCAACCGAAAAATAAAATCTTTATTTTAGTTAATTTACTAGATTATTTAGGATATGCTCCCATAATTTTTCAATTGTATTTATTTGGTTGCTGGGTTTAAGCTGGTTTATATGCATTTCACTGGTGCTTATGCCAGATCATCAGTAAACCTCTACCCAAATTCTTGAAAAAGTTTAAAATTTTTATAAGTTATATTTTTAAATTCTCATTAACAAAATGAGAATTCAAAAATAAAACAAAAAAACTATAAAAAACTTTTTCAAAAACCCAACCAACAATTTTTCAATTTTAATTTATTTTATTTTTCTAATCCCTTTAGCATTTGGCTAACCGTTGGTTAACACTAAATGCTTATAAGGGCAACCGAAAAATAAAATCTTTATTTTAGTTAATTTACTAGATTATTTAGGATATGCTCCCATAATTTTTCAATTGTATTTATTTGGTTGCTGGGTTTAAGCTGGTTTATATGCATTTCACTGGTGCTTATGCCAGATCATCAGTAAACCTCTACCCAAATTCTTGAAAAAGTTTAAAATTTTTATAAGTTATATTTTTAAATTCTCATTAACAAAATGAGAATTCAAAAATAAAACAAAAAAACTATAAAAAACTTTTTCAAAAACCCAACCAACAATTTTTCAATTTTAATTTATTTTATTTTTCTAATCCCTTTAGCATTTGGCTAACCGTTGGTTAACACTAAATGCTTATAAGGGCAACCGAAAAATAAAATCTTTATTTTAGTTAATTTACTAGATTATTTAGGATATGCTCCCATAATTTTTCAATTGTATTTATTTGGTTGCTGGGTTTAAGCTGGTTTATATGCATTTCACTGGTGCTTATGCCAGATCATCATGCATATAAACCAGCTTAAACCCAGCAACCAAATAAATACAATTGAAAAATTATGGGAGCATATCCTAAATAATCTAGTAAATTAACTAAAATAAAGATTTTATTTTTCGGTTGCCCTTATAAGCATTTAGTGTTAACCAACGGTTAGCCAAATGCTAAAGGGATTAGAAAAATAAAATAAATTAAAATTGAAAAATTGTTGGTTGGGTTTTTGAAAAAGTTTTTTATAGTTTTTTTGTTTTATTTTTGAATTCTCATTTTGTTAATGAGAATTTAAAAATATAACTTATAAAAATTTTAAACTTTTTCAAGAATTTGGGTAGAGGTTTACTGATGACCTGGCATAAGCACCAGTGAAATGCATATAAACCAGCTTAAACCCAGCAACCAAATAAATACAATTGAAAAATTATGGGAGCATATCCTAAATAATCTAGTAAATTAACTAAAAT